>CM043113.1:13982475-14582475 GCA_023701765.1 Hylyphantes graminicola
TTTCACTTGTTATCTCCCCACTTTCCACATGCTTTTTACAAACAATACTTCTTTAGCGACTGGCAATTTGGGCAATGATTATTCGTTGTGCAATGCTCGGTGTGAGAGAACTGTAGGGGGAACTCTCTCATCGTCATACTGTGACCCTAAACACTCTTCCACACTACACAACACTCATCTTTCATCCACTCATTCCCACCCTATTACACCTACTTCAGCTGCCAGCCAAACTTTTTCCGGTATTTCCAACACCCTCCATGTTTCCCACCATAGATTTCGTAAATGTAATGACGGTAGATGCCAAACTTGTCCAAATATTTCACCATCTAACATCTCAGTCTCTGATGACCTTCCTCCTGCTTGCAAAACTCAAAATTGTATTTACAAACTTCAATGCTCCATCTGTTCACTATCTTATATAGGCCAAACCAGTGGCCCTCTCAACCTCCGCATTAATAATCACCGCAACGATATTAAAAAATACTCCCTTAACTCTTCCTCGTACAATGCAGAATTTCACCATTTCTCTGTTCATCCATTCTCCAATGCCATCATATATATTCTAGACATTGTTATCCCCCTTGAAGAAAGACTGATCAAGGAAAACAGCTATATGCTTTTCCATAAAACAATCATCCCTTATGGACTCAACGACACCTTCAATCACTCTCAAATCAACCATATCAACTGCAATACTTCTAAACTCTTCCATACACCCACCTCAAAAACTTCACGTGGAAAACGTGGTGGTCGAAAAACTAAACAACCTGCTATCATTAACCTGCAAACTACCATCGATACACTAGAAACTAAATTTATGATTGATTTCAACTGGAAATATGTTAAAAACTTTATTTTTTCATTGTGTAAAAGAAATTTGTTCACTGTTTTAAACTCTCTGGCTACACTCTCCTTCAAAAATATTCACTTCAAAATTCTCTTTTATGATTTGATCAAATACAAAACCTCCAATATGCATTTACCCACTAACAATGACAATAAATTTTTCACTTTCGACTTCCTCCATCCCTTCTATGATCAATTCAATTTCAATGATATTATCAATAAACTCCATAATCTCTTTCCCATTGATAACTTAAATATTATTAAGGCTTTCAAATACACCACTCCCTTTGGCAGGTCCATTTTTAACTACAATAAATTTTGCTCTAATACTAACTCCTTCAGAAATAATGTCCCTTGTATCTGCAATGATCCCAACTACAACACTTTTATCGATGAAAACTTTGGACATATTATCACAGGTGACCTCAATCTTATCCAAGACCCTCAACTTAAAGACATCCTCTCTAAAGGCACGAAATATAGACCTTCCTTCTTCAACAATATCCATAAATATAAATTTTCTTTTCTCAACAATATTGACAACTTTATTCTTAAAATTTCCTACAACTATAATGTTCCTTTAGAGTCTTTCACTTCATGGAAATGGTGTTTTTATAAGCATTTTGCTCTTTTCATCGATCACAATTTTCAATACTTTCAATTCAGTGATTACAATCCCATACAATTAAAATCTGCTATTAAAACACTTCAAAACAATTTCATTATCACTCCTGTTGATAAGGCCTCCAATAACTATGCATTCATTTGCAAGCAATTTTACTTGTCGTTACTTGACAATGAACTCATTTACTCTTCTACTTACACACTCACCAATCTTTATTACTCCAGTATCTGCAAAAAGATTATTGCTTTCAATAAATTCTTTAAAATCAATAACTCATGCATTAAATTTCCCTATATTACTATTACACCAAAATTTCATAAGACCCCCCTTGCTTTTCGCTTTATTACTTGTGGTTCCAATGCCTACATCAACAAACCAGGATTTATTTTCTTCAATATTTTACAAAAACTTTATAATTTTATCTCTAAAGAGGGATTTACATGGATCATCAATAATAATTCATCTGTGCTTAACTATTTAAATAACAATAACATCAACTCCATCGATACCTATGACTTTAAAGACCTCTTTCCTAGTATACCACTTAATCATTTAAAAGATGTCCTGACCTCCTACTACAATGATTATAGAAATATCCTCAATATCTGTCCAGAATATTGGAATAAACTTATCAACTACTGTATTTTCAATAATTTTATTTTCAATGGTGAGCATATTTATCTACAAACTATTGGCATACCACAAGGTAGCAATTTTAGCAGCCTTCTTACAAACCTCTTTCTTCACTGGTTTGAGAAAAATTATACCTTTCTCAACTTCAAGGCTTTTCGATACATTGATGATTTGATTGTTTTCAATAACCCAGATTTTAACAACATTTGGCATGAAATCTACCCCAGCGAACTCATCTTAAAAAAAACCAATAGCTCTAATTCAATTATTCATTTCCTCGACATAGAAATCACTTGCAATAACTCTACTTTCACTACCTCCATTTATGATAAACGTAATGACTTCAATTTTAAAGTTATTAAATTCATTCCCTGGTCCTCGAATCTCTCAATTAAAGTATATCGTAACACCATTCTTAATCAGTTTCACAGAATAAAATCCATCTGCAACAATAAAAATCATGAACTCACTCATTTAAAGGATTTTTACACTTCCTTACTTAACAATAATTACCCCTTGTATTTCATTAGAAAATATTTACCACTACCTATTACGTCACCTCCATAAACCCCATGTCATTTCCCTTCTTATCTTTAACCGCCAATAGTTTCTCTTACTTCGCTTTTTGTTTATGGCATCACTCAGCATTTATTTTTTTCAAGTCGGTTGGCTCCTCTTCATAGGGTCTGTTTTTCTTCATTTTTCATTATTTTTCATTGATTTTTTATGATTTTTTTTGTCTATTTTGTATGTTTTCTATGTTTCCCTTCGTATTGGTTTCGTTAACGCTGTTTCGGGGGCAAATTGGGATTCTATTTTTATATTCGGACTCTGTCCATATCCCAATACAGAAAAACAGCGTTCTCCTTTTAATGACGATTATTGAATTTGTCCTCTTGATAACGTATTCAATCCGTCATTTATTTCCATTTCCAAACCACCATTTTTCATTTTATTTTAATCTTTATTTGTTTTTACCTATTTATATATATATATATATATATATATATATATATATATATATATATATATATATATATATATATATATATATATATATATATATATTATTTTGTTGTTTTATACAGTTAAAAAATTTTGGCATTATTTCAAAAACCATATAAAAATTAAAATGAATTTTATTTTCTTATAGAACTCTTATTTTCGACTGAAATTAGCTTATTTTGTGAATATCAGATGTTTCTGTAGTGTAGTAAATTTTTGGGACTGAAGGGGTTGAATACTGTCAGCGTTTTCATTTGTGATGCCTTTCTTTGGTGTGATATGGCCAATATATTAGCCTGCCTAACTCAATATGTTTCTGTTTTATAGTTTTGCGGTACATTTTAGTGGGAGTAAAATCGAGATGGTTATATTAGAGCTACTTTAAAATCAAGACATCAGCTGATGCTCACATTTAATTCAATGTCAGAATTCAAAGGGGCTTCTTTGTAAATAACCTTTGCCCACAACGAACATATGTGCATTGTATAAAGGAAATAGTTACTGTAAATATTGTTAAAAAAAATTCACGCTGTTGGGTTGGGTAGGATGGGGGGGGGGGGTAGGGGGGGGGCTTATGGCAGCCAAGTCCTGGCCCTACTAAAAATGATCCATAGAGATCAATACAAAAATCTATTGACATAAGTGCAACTTTATTGATGTCTACTTATTTCTACGGATGTCACTGTTATCAGTAGAAGCTATTGATATCAGTAACCTACTGATAATATTTCTTATTGATATCAATAGAGCTCTATAGACACCAGTAAGGAGTCAGTAAGCTACTGATCTCAAATAACATCAATAGGCCTGCACTGATATCTATATAGATCAGTAGAGATTTGTATAGATATCAATAGAGATCAATTGATATTCGTATAGATATCAATAGAGATTTCTATTGGTACCAGTTGGCCATTTCCACACACAAATTTTCTATTTATCTCTACTGACCATTTTTAGTAGGGGGGTTATTAAAGCACAGATTAATTTTTGAAATGTGCTGAGAGATGCAGTATGATATGCTTAGCTAATACATTTTTTGTGTATCCTTGTTAATCCCTTGTTACAAACCTTAATGTGTTATGACTTATGACTTTCTTGGTGGGGGGCAAGATCGCCATGCACTGCGACTTTAAGTCTATTGTACTAAGCCCCAGAAATGACACAAGCACAAGAGACACACAAAGAAAGAGACGACACAAACACATAGACAAACAACATTTATTGACAGTCACAAACATCCATGCCTGACCGGGATTCGAACCCGACCACAGCAGCTCCAAAGGCTAGAATCCTAACGAGTGTGCCACCGGGGCGGCAACCTTAATGTGTTACATAAACATTCGTCAGATATAGTAAACGCCATTTTTATAAGATTCCATAGCTTAACTTATGCTATAATTTAGACCTTTGGAGTGAATTACAGTTAAGAGGATTTATCAGCCAACTTTATTTGGATTCTGACTCGCCAGGTGGCGTTACAAACTTTCGCCAAATGATACGTCTGGCGATTTAAAAAAGGGGATACGTTTCTCGTTCTGGTGAGTGGTGCACGGCGAGATTTCATCGCAAGATAAAGAGGATTTGATTGTAATCAAGGGTTGACTAACGAATACTGGTTCCGGTACACGTACACTTTTGATAGCCGGGACGATTTCTGGAAATTTATTATTTGTGTTGCTTGGTTATTTCTCTTTCAATTAATTTTTTTTATTTGTTTAATAAGTTATATTTATTTTGTAAATCTTACGATCTTTCAGGAAGCAATTTCTTTTCTGGTTTGCACTTACTAATATATTATTTTTCTATTTAAAATTATCAAGATGTGATACCGCTACGATTAAAAATGTGCAAAGAGGGTACTACAAAGCATAGTTTAATCTTTTATGTAACTTTTTATCTACTCCACATATAAGTAAATTTTTATATGAAATTCTATAAAATTTACTTATTATAAAACAAATTTTAAAATTTATGAAACTTTAGTCAAAACTAAAATAAATGATAACAAACAAAAAACTATTTGAACACATTGGGATTAGGCTTGCGCGTCTAATTTTGAGTTCAAAATTGAAGAAATGACCAAGAAAATGACTTTATATTGTAGAAATATGTACAATCGAAGACTTATACCTAAATTCTGAGCTCAATTTTAATAAGAAATTATTTTAAGAGCTTTTTTTCTAAAAAAAATTTATAAACGTTTTAGAAAAAAGCTTTTAAAATAATTTCTAATTAAAATTGAGCTTAAAATTTGGTGTAAGTCTTTGTTTGTACAAATTTGTACAATATAAAGTCATTTTCTTGGTCATTTCTTCAAATTTGACCTCAACATCTCGCGCGCAAGCCTAATCCCAATGTGTTCCAATAATTTTATGTTTGTTATCATTTATTTTAGTTCTGGCTTAAGTTCCATTATTTTTAAAATTTGTTTTATAATAAGTAAATCTTATAGAATTACATATAAAAAATTATACTTTTATATTGAGTAGTTAAAAAATTACATGAAAGATCAAACTATGCTTTGTAGTACCTTCCTTCCACATTTTTAAGACTCCTATGATCCCTTATATCTAGTTTCGTACTTTAATTGTTGGCGTAGCAATCTTTATGTTTGTTAAAACTAATGGCATACTAATGCAAAAGTAGAAACCCCAATGTATAATGAATCTGTCGTATTAGTAGTTTTAAATTCAATAATAAGGTCAGCAAGATACAAACAAACGCGGGTATATGGTCTCCAAAAACATGTGCAGGAACCTTTTGTATTGCTAGTGACAGTTTGTCAATTTGTTCATTCGGTTGCTCTTGTAAATTAGACACTGAGTCTCTTTATTACAAGCCTTACTCCCGCCACTAATCTGTACATTCGTTCTGAAAGAAGCTTTCTACATTGCACACCTTTGGAGCCGGGAAATCTTGACGTGTTTTTTGCAACTTTTCAAGGCCTCTAAAATAGCGTCGGACTGCGTGATTGGCACATTAAACTTTCAGTACTCTGCCATCAAACGACACATGTTCTTGATTCTCGTCGAAACGCAAGGGTATTATAATAACATTAACTGCCACCTATAACCACTTCCGCACAAGATTTATAACTTCAGAACAAATATAGCCTAACCCAGCATTCAGTTACAATTTGAATCTTCAACTCTAAAAATTGGCCACTATAATTACATTTTTTCTTCCGCAAATTAAATAAATAATCTTTATAGTTTGCTAAATTTATTTGCAGTTTGAAGAATAATTATGTAAAATTGAACGAGTCACATCCTGTAGCATCCTTTCCGTGATCTTTGGCAATGCTTTGAAAATCTCACCTTAAATTACACGAGATTCTTGTAATTAAATAACTATCAATAATTATAATATTTGAAAAACCTGATATATCCAGAACATTTGGCAATGATAAACATGAAAAAACTCCAAATTGCACTGATAATTAAAGGAATTTAATTGTAAATTAATACCAATTAGCTCTTTAAGCAAAAAAAAAAGTAACACTGTGAACCACTTTCTTAGTAAACAAATATAATAAACATTAAAAAAAATCACATTGTGGTATATTTTTTATAATGCCATTCCAAATCGATTTACAAAGAAAAAATTAATAATCCTTAACATTTCAAATAAGGATTTTCGTGATATTGCTGATGTGGCAACAGTAATTTAAATGACTAAATATTAAATTCCAATGCTACTCGTACTTTAAAGGGTCGTTCATCGACATGACAAGATGACAGATGTCCATATGGACAAACAGAAGAACAAAAAGTATGAAGTTAGGTCCCTGCTGTCCTACCTTTCGATGACAAAAATGATTCTTAAGATCTGATGGATAGAACAGATTTCGTCACCGAAGTAAGGACAGACAGACGGGACACTTTGGGAAGACTACCATGTCAATACCTTTTTTTCTATTAAAAAAAATGTTTCGAATTTTAAAAAAGATTATAAAATATTCTAAAAATAACGTCAGGGCTTCATCCTCATTGACTATACATCCCAGGACCCCTCCCTAAACATTTTTTAAATAAACGTTTATATTTCTACCTTCAATAAACCCACAGACTACGACCGTCATTTCAGAAATGTAAACCAAAGGTCACCAAGTGATTCGATTGAATAACTCGTCAAATATTCAGCCAAATGTAACAAAAACTAAGATTTAGGGTTCGTGAGGATTCTTAATATTTCTAAATTATAAAATTGGGTGCTGCCATTGGAAATTTTAAAGTTAATAGCATTTTTAATATGAACACGGCTCCTTATGCAAATTTTTTGTCCTGCAATTAACTCATGATGTTATATAAACACAAAGTCAAAAAGGTTCTATAGGATGACTAACGTTCGAAATAATCACTAGTGGGAACTTTTTCCACAGCTGTACATATCAAAATCGCTAAAAGTATCCAATCGCCAATAGCCCTCGTGTAGCTCTAGTGCGACGATAATTTAAACCAAATCTAATCTAAAAGTATCCAACCTATACTACAACTAAAGTAATCAAGTTTAAAAGTCGCCCGAAATTCTTTGACTGGATTTATAATGAGCTCCGCCCACTTTTCCATGTGGTTTAGGTTTA
This sequence comes from Hylyphantes graminicola, assembly GCA_023701765.1. Lineage (NCBI taxonomy): Eukaryota > Metazoa > Arthropoda > Arachnida > Araneae > Linyphiidae > Hylyphantes > Hylyphantes graminicola. The sequence goes on from CM043113.1 coordinate 13,990,170, forward strand.
CAGTTTGAACGATTTAGATATTGGCGTTTTTTTCCTTCTACGATTTGGCGACATTTATTTTTGTGTGTCATCAAATTTTAAAATCATAGATTCTCGTTTGTTATGAACGTTTTTGTCATAAAAAGTACTTGAAATGTAAAATCATCATTTAAATTCTGTATTAACATACACAGATAATGCATGAGTGAATTATTTAAATTAATAATAAATCTTTTTAATCAATTAAGCCAAGTTGTCCTACAGATGTCGCCACGATTCTCGAAATGAAGCTTTAAAAAAAAATTAATAATTAAAACACTGATTGATATTGTTCCATCAAATCTTTTTTAAATTGTCTTTCATCCCTATTTGCGTATCTGGTGCAAACAGATCATACGTTTAAAAAATACTTTACAAGAAACTGTGATTTGAAAAATAAAGCATTACGTGTATAGGACTGACAGTCCCTCTTAATGAATGACATGAATGAACTGACATGAATAACCCTCAATGAAAGTATTATTTCTGGACTGGAAAAACTATTTTGAATGTTTTGACGCTGTTACAAATCTATAATAATAAAAATGAAATTTCGTATGTATGTGTGTGTGTCTTATAGATTCAAAAACCAGACGTTTGTTTGACTCGTAACTTGGCACGAATGCGCATTTCATACTTAAGTTACAAATAGAGAACTTTCAGAGCTCAAAATGTTCTATTTCTAGAGAAAACTCGAATTTTCAGGAAAAACTACACCACTTTGGCTCAAATCCGATCATTTTTTTTTTACTTTCTTGAAGCCATCTGCTGAAAAAAATTAAATAAAATTTTCAACGAAAATAAGTAGTTGGTTGGTAGACATATATTTTCAGGCTTGTGTGCTTGGACGAAAATAAGTAACATTTTAAATGTTCATTTTATACTATTGCCAGAAACTAAATTCATTATTTGAAAATAATTGATACGTTTCAAGTGACGTAATTCCATCCAGTCTTCATTCCAGAATTTATAGTAGGTTTAGTTGATGATGTCTTCATTGATGGTTCTGTTGATTGCAAATATGCATATTTAAGCAATAAATGTATAGTTAAGCTATTGAACTATGATTAATAAAGGCCATCGCACTAGAGCTGCATATTAGGGTTTTACGTTTGTATTTTTTCGCCAAATACGTTGCCATTTTTGCCAAATTTTTAACTAACTCGCCAAATGGACAAAGTAGTTTTTTTTTAAATAATTTATAAGCTGGTTGGTTGTTCAAAGGTCATTGTGTTAGAGTTGTATAATGGGTGTTTATAGCTATATCTATTTTCTCGCCAAATTAGTTCCCAAAACGCGCCTAATGAGTTAAAAGGTTTTATGTGTTTATGTGGGAATTGTGATGACATTTATGAGTGTATTTTACAGCAATTTTTTTATTTTGTAATTTTAAAGCAATGAAACGGGATTTTATACTTGATAACGAGCGGGAAGTATAACTTATTTAAGTTTATGATCCTATAACAGGTTATATGGTACACAAATTGGATCGATTTGATATTTTTTAATCCGCGCAAAGTACGGGTATAAATTTGCTAGTTAAAAATAAAACTTTTATAGGTTTTGGCACGTCACCCCTCGTCAAAAATCATATAAATTTCGTTTCTTTTTACGACCCACAACCAACAACTTTGGATCTTTTGCCCAAATTCAGTAACACTCAAATGGGTCGAATTCGTATGTTTTAACCCTTTCAGTCCCAAAAATTTATTACACTACAGAAACATCTGATATTCACAAAATTAGCTTATTTTAGGTCAAACATAAGATTTCCATAAGAAAAAAAATTCATTAAGATTTTTTATCTGCGGAAAACAACAAAATAAAAAAATATATATTACCTAAAAACAATTCGAGTTATATATTTTAAGGTATCTGACCATATTATTAAAAAAAAATTAATAATTATTTTAACCGAAATAGTTTAAAATGTGTTTTAAATATGAGGAACTGAAGTGAACTTTTCAAAAATCAGGTGAAACCATAGAGATCTTAATAAAAGTATTAGAGTGGAGATCACGTGAAGTATCTATGCTAGCGACAGGACGAGCCTGGGGGTCGCCATCTTGAGTCCGAGACCAACTTTTTTAAGTAGAAATTGCTTAGAAAAAAATAAATTTGATTCAAAAATTACAAAAATATTATAAAAATACTAGCTTCAGTTTGGAATCTGTTTAGTGACTGTTGTAAAAAGAAAAAAAATTGGTCCAACGCTGTTTGAAAAATATTCTCTCAAAACTAATAAGCGTATGTTGACTGTGTTATGTTTCTTAAATGTATGTACTTCGCGCATTCTTCTTCTATGTGACGGCGATGGCTGCAAGTTGCCAGTGTCGCCATCACAAAAAGAAAAAGAATGCTAGGCAAAAAATAAAATTTAATTCTAAAATTGCAAAATAAATATGTATTATAAAAATACTAGAAAAGTGTTTCAAGTTCTTTTAAAGTCACTAAAAATATTCGAAAATGCAGCTAGTATTCTTATGGTATTTTTTTTAATATTTTAGAATTAATTAATTTATTTTCTAAGCAATTTCCACTTAAAAAAGTTGGTCTCGGATTCAAGATGGCGGCGCCCGGGCTCGTCCCGTCGTTAGCATAGATAGGTCACGTGATCTCCACTCTAATACTTTTATTAAGATCTCTATGGGTGAAACGCTTGTTAGCTATTTTCTGAATAAAAAAAAATAGCAGTTCTGACTTCTATTGAGATTAATGTAAAATATTGTCTAATAGAACAGAGTGTGAAGAGTCGAATAATGTGTGCTTGGATGTCATAACGGGGCATAAACATTTGGAAAAAAAATATTGAAAGTGATAATGCCAAATGGCATCACTGGGACTGAAAGGGATAAGCTTTCGTCAAGTGGGACAGACGCAGGAAGAATTTTTACAGTCACAAAGAAATGAATAACACATAGACAAATAACAACATTTATTGACGGTCGTAAACATCCATGCCTGACCGGGAATCGAACCCAACCCCAGCAGCTCCAAATAACTATATTTTTGCACTGTATTATAAATACTATATATCTGGCACGTGCTTAAATTCCTCTTTTTTTAAACTCGAATAATTTCACTTTTAGAGTTTACCGTAGTGAAATGATGTATTCATTCAACTTGTTTAAAAAAGACTAACATTACTCCCTAGTTACATAAATAACTATTTAATAATATCTATTTTATAATATCTAATATCTATTTTATAATATCTAATATCTATAACTATTTAATAATAAGCTAAAAATTCCACTTATTCGAATTTTAATCGTGTTTAATAGACCGAGAGTCCAGGGCCCCCAGATCTAAGTCATTTTGGCAAGGATGAAATGTACGTGATTAGGTTCGGTTTTCATTTACTTTTAGTGTATGCATACCCGTTAGAGTGGACTGACGGCCAATTTAGAGGTATCGGGTACGAAGAGTAGGCGAAATATAAGTTAACCTAAGTCATTTTGGAAAGGCAGATTTTTACATCTGTTTTAGAAAATAGTGATAAAAGTGCATAATAAATTTCCCAGACACTTTCCGTTGGCCGATATTTCTCCCAGACGCTTTAAACGTCTTCATCCAGCTCAGACTTTGTCAATCACATCTAGCGGCGTGAGATGGCGCTTCAACCGTTCTAGGACATCAAGGAAGGGAAGTTAACCAAAAAAGATCTATGTGTCTATTGGAGATAAGGTTGGTTGATTGACTTATATTCCGGTTTGTGTGCTTCATCTTTGGAGATATGAAAACGTTGCAAGCTTAACAGCTATTGTAACTTGTTTATTAGTTTATTTTCTAATTTAAAAAATTTAATTAAATCGAAACGATATTTTTTCTTCGTTTTTATTGCTTACCGACCTAATTTTACTTCTGTCACTTTGAAAATACGAAAAGTTACATACCTACCTGCCCAAAAAATCAACTTAAGTTATAATTTCTGTCTTGATATATATGTTCTGTCTGTTATATATATATTACTCAGATACCTATTTAAATACCTTTTTGCAAGCTGCTAGACAAATCGGATAGGCCAAAAAATCCCCAAAAACACAATAAACAAGTTTTAATAGCTGTTAAGCTTGCAACATTTTCATATCTCCAATGATCAAACACACAAACCGGAATAGTCAACCGGAAGTCAATCAACCAACCATATCTCCATAGACACATAGTTCTTTTTTGCTTAACTTCCCTTCCTTGATGTCCGAGGACGGTTGTAGCGCCATCTCACGCCGCTAGATGTGATTGACAAAGTCTGAGCTTGAGTAAGACGTTTAAAGTGTCTGGGAGAAATATCGGCCCACGGAAAGTGTCTGGGTAATTTATTATGTACTTTTAACATTATTTTCTCAAACATATGTAAAAATCAGAATTTCCAAAATGACTTAGGTTAACTTATATTTCACCTACTTTTTGTACCCGATACCTCTAAATTGGCCGTCGGTCCACTCTAACGGGTATGCATACACTAAAAGTAAATGAAAACCGAACCTAATCACGTACATTTCATCCTTGCCAAAATGACTTAGGTCTGGGGGCCCTGGGCTCTCACTCTATAAAGTCATGCTTTAAGGATAATAGTGTCAAATATTCTATATTAAGCACAAGTGCCCAAAGTGGCAATTTGTGCACTGTTTCATTCTACATTGTATCCAAATTTTAAACCTGATAATACAAAAATTTATAATAAAAACGAGATAAGTAACACTTTTAAAACTAGAAAACTATTAAGTGCTTCAAAATCTTGCATAAAATGCTAAAAATATTTTTCTCAAGTGATAATAAAGGTGTATCCTAACCTCGTGTATAAATTAAACTTTTTAAAACTTTAGGAAATTATTTACCCTGCCCCGTCATGTATATATCATTTTACTTTTAAAAAAAAAGTTTTGCTTCATTTACTTGTTGAATAAACCTATTTTTCTCCCACGTGTTTATGAAAAGCACTTTATAGAACACATGATTATTTAAGATATTTTTTAGGTTATGTTAGTTTGAATTATCGTCACACTAGAGATACACGTGGGCTGCAATGGGCGTCGCAATTTAAAAACACAGTCAATTGAAGAGACGACAGTTGAGTAGACACGTAACGCAACAGTTAAGGACGACATAGTACGCAGCTTGATCTTTGGAGAATATTTAAGGTGCACTCCCTCTACACGGAGTATTATTCGGTTTGAATTATCGTCGCACTAGAGCAACACGAGGGCTATTGGCGATGGAGTATTATTCGTTTGACAGTTTTGGCTGCACGAGCCGTTTATTAGTCAGTAATTATTTAAGAGATGCCCGGACCTTCCATATGCAAAAGAGCGCCTTAAACGACTGGTTGGTTGGTATACATATATTTTCAGGCTTGTGGGCTTGCTCAGAGAGCCGTTTATAAACCTTCGTCAAGTAAAACAGTCGCAACCATAGAGATCTTAATCAAAGTATACGTGACCTCCACTGCTAACAGCTTGACGAGCATGGAGGCCGCCTTATTGTTAAATTTGGAAAGTTATGGGATCAGTGTTGCCAACACTTTAAAAATAAAAGTGCTGCGAAACAATAAAATTTAATTCTAAAATTTAAAAGAAATACCATAAAATACTAGCTGAATTTTGGAATATTTTTAGTGACTTTAAAAGTCACTAAAAATATTCAGATAAAAAGAATTAAATTTTAAAAGTACTTGAAACGCTTAAACTTGGACTTTAAAAGTACTTGAAACGCTTTTCTAGTATTTTTATATTGTTTATTTTGTACATTTAGAATTAAATTTTATTTTTTCGGAGCATTCTTTTTCTTAATGTGATGGCAACACTGGAAACTTGCTGGCTGCCACATTAAGAAGAAGAGTGAATAAATATTATAAAAGTACTAACTAGAAAAGCGTTTCAAGTCCTTTTAAAGTCACTAAAAATATTCCAAAAGGCAGCTAGTATTTTTATGGTATTTTTTTATATTTTAGAATTACATTTTATTGTTTTGCAGCACTTTTATCTTTAAAGTGTTGGCAACACTGATTCCATAACCTTCCAAATTTGACAATATGGCGGTCTCCATGTCTCGTCAAGCCGCTAGCAGTGGGAGTCACGAGATCTTCCTCTCTATTACTTTAATTAAGATCTCTATGGTCACAACACACAGGCACTCACACTCACATGCACACATATACGTGACAAATGCTGCCATCTATCGCACGTCTCCTCCACAATATATTATTTGCTGATGAAAAAAAGTTTTAAAAAATATTACAAAGTAAAGAGGTTCAAACATAATTTTGTCTCACTGAAAAATGTTAGCATAGTGTATTACATCTTATAAAAAGAATTACAAAAAAAGTAAAAACGATTATATGCTAATTTTTTACACCAATTATTTATTTTTACAACATATGGATAAGCATTTATAATATGGAAAAAAAAAAGAAGAAATACGGTTCATTAGTTTAGACAAAGGGCAAGCCAAATAATTTAGAAATAAAATGTCATTATTAACAAAATCTTAAAAGTAAATTACTGTTTCATAAATATTAGATGCTATGCCTTCTGCTAAGGCGAAGTTTTTTTAATGGCGGTGAATCAACGAAGTCGAGATCCCCTTCTGAGTCAAAATCTGGAGAAGCAGGTCGTTTTATGTCTGACTGGTTGGTGGTAGAAATGGTGGGGATAAGAGACAGAACGCAGAGTGCACTTAAAGCCGACGGCCTTGCCTTAATTATGTTACAGAACCCATTAGTTTCGATGTCAAGTTTCACAGTGCATTCCAGATCATGTATGTGGCGAGGATTCAATTCAAACGTTTTCATAAAAGGAGGAAGCATTCCAGAGAAGTTAGGATTGCTGTACAATGCTGGCAGTGAGTGACGGTTGAACTTGTTGACAACGGATTGGGTGCAGAGATCAACGTCCTTCAGAATTTTTTCTTTGAGAAGAGGATTTTGGGATATTTTGGCATAATCGCCCTCCTGAAAAAAGGCACCATACTGTACAAGTAACTTCATTCTTCCTAGATAACTTTCTATATGGATACGAGGATAATCTATGTCAATGGTAAGAGCCGTTTCACCTTTGCAGTTCTTTATGTTTGTGTCAGCTCCTGCTTCTAACAGCTGTTTTGCGATCTCCAGATTCCCTCCACCAGAGCAAGCCATGTGCAACGGCGTCTCACCTTTCAATTCTTGAGCGTTTAGATCGAGGTTCTGCTCTTCAAGCAGTAACTGGACAACTTCGGAGTGACCTTCTGTAGCAGCCAAGTGCAGGGCTGTGTTTCCTTCGTCGTCACTTCTACGGAGATCTGCTCCCGCTTCGATTAAGTACGCCATGACTTCCACGTGCCCATACTTAGCGGCAAACAAGAGAGGAGTGTACTCGAATGAAATTACTACAGTATCGACATCCACTTCTCCGCCTTCGACGATGCGACGTGCAATATCCGTCCAACCATTCATGGCAGCGTAGTGGAGTAGAGTGCAATTGCCATCATCCCTACAGTTGAGTTGGGCGCCTCGTCGAAGTAAGAGCTCCACGACATTCTTTTCCTCCATATCTGCAGCTAGCAACACAGGTGTTTGGCCATTTTCCTCCTTAAGGTTGAGGTCGCTTATCTCGCTGAGCAGATCTACCACTTCGTATCGGCCCCTTTGGGCTGCCCAGTGCAGAACAGTTCTTCCCAGGTCGTCGCGACTGTCCACATTCATGCCAAACTCGACGAGTTGCCTCACTAGTTCCAGATTTCCTAACCTCGCTGCTCGATGCAGGGGGAATTTATCGACGTTTGGTAGATGAATATTCACGTTTGCAAAAAATTGATTCATTTTCGTTTTCTTTGGAAAAATTGCAACAGTGCGAACACACGTACGGGTGGAGGCGTCAAAATAACAAAACCGAACTAATAAACAAAATGTAAAAAGAATACTTCGTCAGGGGGATTCAAAAAGACCTGTTTGTGGTCTGCAACGAACAATTCATTCACAACGAATTACCACAAATATCACTCATGTAATGGAATGTCTTTTCGTAAATTCAAAATTTTAAACGAAAAGTTTTCAGTTACAGTTAATTTTATAAACTAACGATGCACGAGCGGATTATAATAATTTTGGCACGTATTTCACTAGATAGCTAAAAAAAAATTGCTTTGTGCCTCTATGAGTTTATTTCTTAAAGAAAAGCCAAAGGAATCATGATTAATTTTTGTTTTTAGAAAATCACTGTTTATTTTATTTATACACATTTGCGAGTGCTTGAATGCGTTAAGATTCTTAAATTGAGAGTAACAAGGTTCTAAAAACACTTTGACGTATATGTTACTTTGATATTTAGTGAACGTGAGTTTTGTTTCGAAAATTTTCTTCTCTTATCGGCGTATTTGTTTTGGCGATTTTACAAAATCTTCGCCAAGTCAAAATGACGCCAACGCCTTTTGTTTACCGAGATGAAAATCATCGAAATAATTAGGTTTCAGAAAATAGCTGGAGACAAAAAAAATATTGCAATTAAGTATTTTTTAACTTTAATTTTTTTAATAGATAGTATAATTTTTTATACATCTAAAAAATGCTTGCTTGAATAATTTAGGGTCAACTTATTCGCTAAAATTATTTCAAGGTAAATTTTATTTTACTATGTTTTCCATATTTTCATTTAATTAAAACAAACATTATTTAATTCTTCAAGACATATTCTTCCATCTAACTACAGATATAAAAATAATTTTGAGCTTAACTTAGTAAGAAAAAAGTCGCAAGCTTAATCATTGGGATCATTGGGAGTATCGAATACAAAAAGGTATTTCACATTCAATAAACAAATTCATTTGTTATTTCAAGACATAAATTTATTATTTTCATTAGTTAAGCTTCAGTTAGAGTGTTATTTTAATTATTTTTTCTTTAGATTTTGACGCAACAGGGCGACGAATATCAGGGTCGAAGGAGCAGCCAATAGGAGCAGGCGAAATTTCGGCGCCATCAGCGTTGTTTACGCAGATTCCTCCGCCTATACTAAACCCGACCTTAAGTTTGCAGTATACAAATGTTCTACGAGAAAGAGGGTAAATAGTTCTCATTTTTGAGTGCGAGAATCGAATACAAAAAGGTATTTCACGTTCAATAAACAAATTGATTTGTTATTAAAAGACATAAATTTATTATTTTTATAAGTTAAGCTTCAGTTAGAGTGTTATTTTAATTATTTTTTTGTTTCGATTTTGACGTAACAGGGCGCATGAATATCAGGGTCGAAAGGAGCAGCCAATCAGAGTACGTGAAATTGCGGCGCCAGCCGGGTTGTTTACCCAGTTTCCTCCGCTCAGTACATTTCTCTGCTGCAAACTTAAGCTCGGTTTTGGTATAGTAAATTTCTCTGACGCAAACTTAAGCTCGGTTTTGGTGCAACACAGATGACATAACATAAATAATGACATAACATAAATCTATGTCACATAATACATACAGAGGGCGCTACCGTCACGCAGGACGGACTCATTTGATGAAAAAGTAGAAGGGGTGATATTTTTTATTATTATTATTATTATCCCAAGTGTATATACACAAATCCATGGACACACAAAACAGGAACACAACAATTAAACAATATCAAACAAGTTGAAAACATTAAGAAAGTCCAGAACTTGTAGCGGGTTGGCAGAGAACAGTTCCTTCTTTGACACGCCCATGCAATCAAGAAGATGTTCGGGTGAAGCCTGATTTACATTGCAGATGGTGCACGTCGGGAAAACCCTTTCTCCATTAATAAATTTAATCTGTCTCGTATGGCCAGTACGAAGACGTGACAGGGAGGAAAAAGCATGCCGACTCAGGCCAGAGTCAATGTAGGTTCCAGGCTTGTCGGGCACGTACCAGTGGTGAGATACTCCTTGGAGACAGGGGTGCCTACAGGGGGGGTCAACGACCCAGACTGCGTCATTGAAATTTTAGGGGGGGGGGGGTCGAAAAAAATTTAATTTCCAGTGTAAATGGTTTATTTTTTTCTAAGTTACAAATACTAGTTCTTTCTAATCATCACCCCCCCCCCCCAGACACCAAGGGAAGGGGGCATTAACCTTCCCCCCCCCCAACCTTCAAGAATCAAAAATGGTAATAACCAAAATCGACAAGAACATTACAGAAAGAAGATCATATATAATCGAATATCGCGTCGGCCTAACGAATCTTTCTGGCATTTATTACCCATAAACAACTCATCATTTCTTTAAACATAACATTTGCAGCTGCCATTCTGTCTGTATAACTGTATAACATATACATTTCGATTAAATGATGACTACCTAATATTTCTTTTTCACCAATGACACTCGTGCAGTTTTCCCGCTCGCTTTGAAGTGTTGTTAGAAGGTTTTTTTTTTTTTTTTTTTTTTTTTTTTTGGTAGATGTAGATTGTTCATTTTGAAACGGAGGAGGGAGCATCAACGATATATCTTTATTAAATGCACCTATTTGATCTATTTTAAACTACATGAAGTTAAAATGCACTGCACTATAAATACTACAAGAGCTTATTTTGAAGTGTTATGGCAGTGATTCCGGTAAGATTTTCGTCGTAATTATATAATTTGAATATATTAATCGTGTTAACCCTCTGAAAAAGCAAATTGGTTGAAATGTAAACTTGTTTTCACTGCTTGAGATTTAAAATTTTCACTGAAAATTTAATTTCTCAATTAAAAAATTATTTTTCTGTAGTGGGTGGTTATAAATGACTCCCCCATGCTTTAAATTTTGGAATTTAATAAAATTATTAAATTGATAAAACTTTAAAATTATGTGCGTTGCTGGAAAATCAGTCATTTGACGGGTTTATACGTCTGTATCCTTCAGAAATTTAGGCAAATAAAGAAAGGATACTAAACAATTTTAAATCATACAAATACTGAGAAGTTAATTATATTTGATATTACTACAATTATTTTAGTTTCAAATTTTACACTTTCAAACATTTATGGGCACTAAAAATATTGATCAATTATTATAATGAAAACATTGTTTTCTTATTTTTTAAAATGCACCTGAATCTTAACGTGTTTTTTTTTTAATAAAGTCGACTAAAGACATGAAATTGCATAAAATATTTTAGAGTGGCGGGATTTTTAAAAAACAGTTTTACCTGTAAATCTGCAAGAACTAGATGACAGCTTTCAAGGTTTCAAGAAATTAGATTTTAAAAATGTTAACCCCCTTCCCTTCATTAAGCCCTAGAGATATTAATAATTTTTATTATGAATTTCTAGATATTTATTTGGAGAATACTATAAAATTACTTGTATTCTCTTACTCTATTACTTGTATTACTTGTATACTATAAAATTACTTGTAAGAGCTGTTCAAGCTGTCTTAAGACGTAGTCACTTAAACCGCAAGGAACGAACGGGGCCTTCTCCTAATTAGTGATCCTATATTGTTGATTTTATTAGAAAATTTTTGCAATGATAACAGAATTGCACTTCTTAATAATTAAAATCACATTATAAGTTATTTAATTGAATAAAACTATTAATTTCATACATTAAGCATTAATGCTCGAACTACATTAATCGCAACTAAAATCTTTAACAATATGTCCCGGCGTCGAAGAAAGCCATATGCTAGCAATTATTTCACATAAACATTTCTTTATCATTGTTATAGCATTTGAAGCAGGCATTATAAATATTCAGAATTTTGTATAACATTTCTTTGAATGAATGAGCTTCGGATAATATTTCTGGCTTAGCATACATGCTGTGAGTGATTGAATTTAGTTAAGTAGTTCAGTTCCGAGTTTTACGGTAAGAATTTTGACTGTTTAATATTTCATTTTAATTGTAGTAATTTAATAATTAGTAACTTATTTTTAACTAAATCTGTAAACTATATCTGTAAACATTATAAAATAATTTTGATTTGTTTAATGATATCGATTGTGTTGCACTGCATCTATAATAATAAAAGAAAGAGTCTGTCTGTGTGTATGTCTGTGGATGGCAAAAGACCTACTTAGACTGCTGTAAAATATCCGAAATTTTTAATATAGATTCCTTTTAATACCTACGTGTGCACCTGAGGCGTAGTTTTTTCATATTTGAATGAGATTTTTAATTAATGTAATTAGTTTAAAAAAAGGTCATCCACGTGGGAGTGCGGGACCATAACAGGGCTTGAAAATACATGGACCGGGCCGAAATGGGTGCTTGACGCCATTCGCATTAGATATTGAGTGTATTTTCACAAGTAAGCAAAGCATGCCTCTAAAAGGAAGCAATGCGAAGTTAACGGGTTACCTGTAAGGCGGGACCATACTGCTAGTTAGATAAAAAGCGAAGACAGCATTTTTATGCAATAAGAATTGCGGGAAGGAATTGGAAACTGTTTTTGATTGGCTCACGTGTCCGGCTATTTTTATAGATTAAAAAATAATATAATTACATAAATTAAATTTTGAGTGGAATTTGTACCGATTATTTAGATTCCCGGTAACTTTCACTGTAAAGAAAATCTATTTGAAGGAAAATTAAAAATAAGTTATAATTCCGTATTGTAAAAGCAAATGAAAAATGTGTTTCCCTTTTTTTTTGGGGGGGGGGAGGGATTTAAAAAATTCTAGGGGGGGGGGGGTGCGTCGTCGGCTCTGGGGGGGATCGGCACCTCTGCTTGGAGAACTTGCTGTTTTAGTGCCGAGGGGTGATATTGACTTACATCAATAAAATCTGGCACTTGTTGCTCTTATTTCTTAAACTTGTATAGCAAAGACTTTTTGAGTTAACACTGGAATCACACATACGTCGAGTGGCTGCTGAACGCAGACGCTCGACCTCTCTCGAAGCGCTTTGACCTCTAGCAATTCGACCTTTGGTTGGCGAGAAATTGGCGAGTGAGATTGTAGCGCGGCGATTTTATTCATTGTTTAAAATCAACTAGATTATGGATGACGAAATTTTGATTGCAGCTTGTGTTTTACATTTAGAGAGCTTAGATAATTATCTAGAGGTAATTAGAAAAAAATATAGAAAACGTCGTCGAAGATGGTGGATGATAGCGTGTCATCGCAAACGAACAATCTAAGTAAAAAATATTAATATTTTTTCATAGTATATTTTTCATGAAATGATATCTTTCATTACGAAGCAATATTAACCTTGTTTGGCATTTTATTTCAAGCACGATGTCGGATGTCTTGCAAAAAAAAGTTTTTTCAGTAGTTAATTCATAAAACATTTTTCCATTGAAGAATGTTATATACAAAAACTGTGCATTCATAGCATACGAAAATAAGCATTTTTATGGCTTTAAACTTCCAATTTAGTTAAATTGATACTCAAGAAATACCAAACGATATATATATTTTTAAATTTACTGTAAATCATACTTTGAAATTTATATACTTGGTTGGTAAATATGTTTATATAAAGAATTAATCTGTAGGAATTTGCTCGGTGAAGAGCTGCTAAGTAACGGGAGTCTAAAATAGAAATTTTCGATCATCTACGAATGTTTTCTATTTGTGTTTTGACGATTAATAGGTTAGGTTTAAGTTATCGTCGCACTAGAGCTACACGAGGGCTATTGGTGACGGGCGTCGTATTTTAGAGCCACAGTCGAGTGACGAGCCGGCACGGAATGGGCACCCAACGCAACCGTTAAGGGACACATCGTACGCTCATTTTACAGCGTCAAATTTTGAATTTCATTCATTTATATGCTTGAATTTTATTTTCAAAATAATGAATGCGTCCTGCTTTAAATAAAAAAAATTAAGAAAAACTCATACAATTCAATTTGATGTTTTACATAATTTTTCAAAGGATCACTTAAAAAAGAGATAACACGCCAAGATGTTTGCTATTTACCTTATGGCAACCATTTGCTTTGATCTTGGCCAGAAAACCGACAAAAGTTGGATTGGTGGCCGTGAGATCCAACTTCAGTGGGCCTTCGAATAAATACGTATAAAGCGGTTACCTTGAGATTCTCAAGGCCGCTGCTAGAGCTTATTGCTAGACGTATGTAACGCCGGTATAATTCAGTTTCAATCATAATCAAAGTTATAACAAAATATGTTGTGTTCATTTGAAATGGGACACTATTTTGGAGTACATGGATGCACAATGAGCCTATTTCACATATTTTAGATTTTTAGAATGAAAAATACAAACATAATACGTGAGGGTGAATATGGGAAATTATGGTGGCTAAAAGTTGTGTAATAAAGAAAGCAGCAGAGAACTTTTTTTGCACAAAACTTGGTAGCATGGTTGTTTTTTTTTAATAATATAAACAAGTTAAATGATGTTACGATAAGTTTCGCTTCCATGATTAGACAAAGAATTTTTTTTATTTTTCTTTGAACTTTGAAAACAAATTAAGAAAACCATAAATACTATTATTAGTTAAATATACGACAGAAAATTTATGAAAGAGATTAAATTATTAATTTTAGGCTGGTAAAGTTTCGAACTAAAAGCCGTGTTCGGCGGTTTCCTTCCAAATATTTAAAAAATGTATGTGGAAGCGCGGTTACAAGTAAAATTTACTTTGTAAAATATTTTGTTTCAATACTTCAGCTTGTGGCGTCATCTTTTGTGAATTAGATGAAATATTTTTCCTAAGCAAATTATAAGTTACACTTCTTCTTATCATATATATTTTTTGAAATTTCAAAATAAACTGAAACAACTGATTTTTATTTATTTTAATCATTATTGATTATTCTTTTTATTGAAGTTACTAAAAACCTGGGCAAAAGTATTTTTAAATGGGAAATCCGGATTAAGATATTTGCTGGTGTCGCCACCTCTTATTCGTTTTAGAAAGTGTTGATTTTTTCAAATAAAATGTAACTATAAAATAGCCGCCTCGGTGGCTGAATGGTTAGTGTACTAGCCTTTGGAGCTGCTGAAGTCGGGCTCGAATCCCGTTCAGGCATGGATGTTTGTGACTGTCAATAAATGTTGTTATTTGTCTATGTGTTATTCATTTCTTTGTGACTGTAAAAATTTCCTTCTGTGTCTGTCCCACTTGACGAAAGCTTATAAGCGCGGTTCTCTGAACAAGCACACAAGCTTGAATATATATATATATGTATCATACCATACCATACCATACCATACCATAACTATAAAATAAAAATACTCAGGGCCGTAGCGTAGTTGACAGGGCCCAGATTAATCACGCTCCCCTCCCCATCTCGGATCATATATTTACTGTATGGTAGCCATTGGTGCGGATTTTTTCGGATTTGGCGCTGAATAGTTTTTTGCGGCAACCTGTCCGACTTCGACTGATGATTCGAATTTGTTAACTTCGAGAAATTTTCTCCTCTTTCTGAAATTATATATGCACTTTCCGTATTGTGCTTAACATGTGGAGTGCTATTATGCTTTTTTTTTACTAATTG
Source organism: Hylyphantes graminicola (assembly GCA_023701765.1). NCBI lineage: Eukaryota > Metazoa > Arthropoda > Arachnida > Araneae > Linyphiidae > Hylyphantes > Hylyphantes graminicola. The sequence goes on from CM043113.1 coordinate 14,005,562, forward strand.
AAACAAAAATATAAATATTATGGTTTAATAAGATAGCCTACACTAAAACCGACCTTAAGTTTGCAGCAGAGAAATATACTGCGCGGAGGTAACTTTGTAAACAACGCAGCTGGCACCAAAATTTCGCCTACTGCGATTGGCTGCTCCTTTGACCCAGATATTCGTGCGCCTTGTTACGTCAAAATCATAGGAAAAAATAATTTAAATTACACTCTAACTGAAGGCAAACTAATAAAAATAATAAATTTATGTCTTGAAATAACAAATAAAATTGTTTATTGAATGTGAAACACCTTTTTAAATTCGATTCTCGCACTCGAAAATGAGAGCTATTTACCCTTTTTTTCGTAGAACATTTGTATACTGCAAACTTAATGTCGGTTTTACTGTAGTCTATTTACTAATATTCATAAATACATCTGTCCAATCATACTTCATATTATATTATTATTTATCATTAAGTTTACAACATGTTTCGTTAGTCATTCCATTTTTACTTATACTTACAATGTTTTTAATGTCGAGAACCTCAATTAAGATCTTATTAAATTCCTTGTACAATCTCAAAATCTTCTCTAAAAACCTTGTTGATTTATTTTGTTGATTTTGTGTGTAATTTTATAAAAATAAAGAAAATTAACTATTTCCTCAGAAACATGTGTTCTTGTCTTACATAAGGTAAATCCTTGTGCTTAAAAGATTGAAAAATGTGTTATAAGTTAATTTAATATTTTACATTTTAAATCTTACAATTTATTTACATTTTAAGCTGGTTAAAGCTATTATGCATTAGATATTTGACAGTATTATTATAAGCAACAAGAGTAAATAATTTTTATATGCTAACCTTGTTAATGGCTTGAGTAAAATTTGTTACCACTGATAATATTTATATTTTCTCTCCAATTTAAATTATTTTCCATTGATAAAATTTTAAATATACAATGTGGTTATAAAATAACGCTCGCTATTCGGAGTGATCTGTAGTTTGAATGAATCATCCAAATGCATCAAACATTGATACACTTACTAATCAAGAAGGGGGGAAAAGAATGGAATCATAAAAAAAACAAATTTGAAAACAACCCTGGTCAAGAGACGAGTTTCTTTTTTTCGAAAAAGAAACTCGTCTATTGACGAAGTTTTACATTACGAGGCGTAGCCAATTATGGACCAACACAGCCAATAACGAATCGTAATTTAGATCCCTAGTCTAGAGACGAGTTCGTTTTCTATGATTCCATTATTCCATAGTTCTCATTTGTGAGTGAGAAAATCGAATACAAAAATGTATTTCACATTCAATAAACAAATTCATTTGTTATTTCAAGACATAAATTTATTATTTTCATTAGTTTAGCTTCAGTTAGAGTGTTATTTTAATTATTGTTTCCTTAGATTTTGACGCAACAGGGCGCACGAATATCAGGATCGAAGGAGCAGCCGATAGGAGCACGCGAAATTTCGACGCCATCAGCGTTGTTTACGCAGATTCCTCCGCTTGGTAAATTTCTCTGACGCAAACTTAGCTCGGTTTTGGTGCACTCAACGCAGGCACCCAACGCAAACGGTAAGGGCGACATCGTACGCAGCGTTAGGACTTTGAAGGGTATTTAAAGTGCACTGCACTCCCTTACACGGGGTATTATTCGTCGGACATTTTTGGCTGCACGGGCCGTTTATAGGTCGGCAGCTATTTTGGCGATGCCCGGACCCGAACCTGGGACCTTCCGCATGCCAAGCGAGTGCTTAACCGACTGGGCTCCCCAGCCCCTATGGTGCTAAAAGTTGTGTAATAAGAAAGCAACATAGAACTTTTCTTTTGCACAAATCTTGGTAACTTGGTTGTTGTTATTTTTTTAATAATATAAATAAGTTAAATGATGTTACGATAAGTTTCGCTTCCATGATTAGACATAGAATTTGTTTTATTTTTCTTTGAACTTTGAAAACAAATTAAGCAAATCATAAATACTATTATTAGTTAAATATACGACAGAAAATTTATGAAAGAGATTAAATTATTAATTTTAGGCTGGTAAAGTTTAGAACTAAAAGCCGTGTTCGGCGGTTTCCTTCCAAAGATTTGAAAAATGTATGTGGAAGCGCGGTTACAAGTAAAATTTACTTTGTAAAATGATATTTTGTTTCAATACTTCTGCTTGTGGCGTCATCTTTTGTGAATTAGATGAAATATTTTTCCTAAGCTAATTATAAATTACACTTCTTCTTATCAGATATATTTTTTGAAATTTCAAAATAAACTGAAACTACTGATTTTTATTTATTTTAATCATTATTGATTATTCTTTTTATTGAAGTAACTAAAAACCAGGGCAAAAGTATTTTTAAATGGGAAATCCGGATTAAGATATTTGCTGGTGTCGCCACCTCTTATTCGTTTTAGAAAGTGTTGATTTTTTGAAATAAAATGTAACTATAAAATAAAAAATACTCAGGGCCGTAGCGTAGTTGACAGTACCCAGATTAATCACGCTCCCCACCCCATCTCGGGTAATATATTTACTGTATGGTAGCCATTGGTGCGGTTTTTTCGGATTTGGCGATGAATAATTTTTTTGCGGCAACCTGTCCGACTTCGACTGATGATTCGAATTTGTTAACTTCGAGAAATGTTTTCCTCTTTCTGAAATTAGATATACATTCCGTATTGTGCTTAACAGGTGGAGTGCTATTATGTTTTTTTTTAACTATTTGAAACAAAAAAATATATATATATTATGGTTTAATAAGATAACCTACACTAAAACCGACCTTAAGTTTGCAGCAGAGAAATGTACTGCGTGGAGGAAACTGGGTAAACAACGCAGCTGGCGCCAAAATTTCGCCTACTGTGATTGGCTGCTCCTTTAACCTAGATATTCGTGCGCCCTGTTACGTCAAAATTGAAGGAAAAAATAACTAAAATTACACTCTAACTGAAGCTAAACAAATAAAAATAATAAATTTATGTCTTGAAATAACAAATCAAATTGTTTTTGAATGTGAAACACCTTTTTTTATTCGATTCTCGTACTCGAAAATGAGAACTATTTGCTCTTTTTTTCGTAGAACATTTGTATACTGCAAACTTAATGTCGGTTTTACTGTAGTCTATTTACTAATATTCATAAATACATCTGTCCAATCATACTTCATATTATATTATTATTTATTATTAAGTTTACAATATGTTGCGTTAGACATTCCATTTTTACTTATACCTGCAATGTTTTTAATGTTGTGAACCTCAATTAAGATCTTATTAAATTCCTTGTACAATCTCAAAATCTTCTCTAAAAATTTTGTTGGTTCATTTTGTTGATTTTGTGTGTATTTTTATAAAAATAAAGAAAATGAACTATTTCCTCAGAAACATGTGTTATTGTCTTACATAACGTACATCTTTTTACCTGTGCACTGTATAAACAAGGGAGTATTATTACACTTGTTTTTGGTTTATGAAATGCTAAATAAGGTGTAAATATACACGACTTGTGGTGTCAGCACCAAAATAGGTGTTATCATTCACTCAAAACGGTTTCTATTTAAACTTTAAAACAAATTGGTGTTAACATACACCAATAATGGTTTATCTATAGCCTTTCGACGACATTTTGAAAACTAAGCACTAAATTCGGTGTTACAGATCGAGCCAATCTAGTAATTCTATGGTTGTAACGGGAAAATTAGAGCTGTGTTTCGATAATTTATTCGTGATGTGCATGGTTTGAGTCTTACTTTAAAAATTGCTGGATAGAAAACTTATTTCAGCATGCAGTTATTACTTTTAAATGATTGTCTGTGTGTTTGCACTCAGTTAGCCCTAAGTAGCAGCATGAGTTTGATTTTGATGATGATAAATTGTGTTTATATTTACTGAAAATGCAAAGTAAGCGGAACAAGTATATTTATTCTTTATATAGATAACTGAATTACTACTGAATAATTTAATTAAAACTTCAATAGTAGCAATTCTGGTTGTAACGAGAAAATTAGGCTTGTGTTTATATCTTTGTGCTAGTTATATATGTTTAAAAGATATTGAAATGATAAGTATAATTACAGTATTTTCCCATAAGTTATTTAGCTCATTGATATCTTAATTATTTCAATGATTAACTTTTCGATTATGAAATCATCATATTATGGTTTCATAAATGATATTTTATTTACGTTTTGTTTGAAAAAACTATAAAATATTTAAACTGAGGTTAATTGCACAATTTTATAGCTATATAGATAGTTGAGTAACAAAATAAAATATGTCTGGCCCACCCTATTGATATCTTTAATTCACGTCAAATATTCCTAAACATTAATTTTGTTTGAGTTATGTTTTTGTATAATATTTGTACATTTTCATTTAATCTTTTGTAGTATGGATAAAGGTATCCTCGTTGAGTTCAACTCATGTCGCAAATCAACTCAAGTTACAAAATAAGCTATTTTTAACATTTCAAAATGTCTGTTGTTCAGGATTTGTAAGAAATCAGTTTACACCAAAAAGTGTTTTTAAAAAATAACCATTTTATCCTTTTGATTCTGAAATTAGTACCAGAACACCCTGTTAGGTCGTTAGGTGTTTAAGTACACCAAATCACTGGTGGCGTTTTATCATACCAAAAATGGTGGCAACAGAGTCGCCACCAAATCTGGCTGCAAAATTTTAAATATATTTAGCAGTCAAAAATAACTTTTGTATCTTTTTCTTTGAATAGATTGCGCTAATTATCTAAGAAACAAACCAGAACTTATAAGAAAAGGTACAAATTTATTTACAACATTTATACAACAAAAAGCATTCATACAATGCATGCCATCTCACCAGTACAACGTGATCCCCCATTTTTGGACACAAGTATTCCACATAATAGTACTATAACAAACAAAGAAGACAGGCCTACGATACTCAGGGCGCCAGATATAGTGTCCGTAGCAGCAAAGTTTATAATGCACATGAATATACCTGTCTCTATGCATCCCAAGATCATAAGGCACAGGATTTTGAAGCACTCTCTGGCGTCTGAAGTTGATTCATTTGAAATATGAGAACTACATAGAAAAGAAATATGTTGCATTATTATATTTATATAATAATTTTTATATAGATTAGGAGGGGCAGAATTTTTTTTATATATTTTTTTCGGATCGCTATAGTGCGGAAAAATTGCCAGCATTTAATTTGTTAAACCAGTTATTAATTTATCTTCCGGTCGCGCAATGCCATCAAAGTTGGAATTTTTTTAAAAAACGAAATTTTTGTATAATTTTTTTGAGCACGATAGATGCGTTTAGTAACGTTCTTATTCATGAATTAACTACTGAAAGTACGTAAAATCACAATATATGCACTGATTATACATTTGTGTCAGATCTTCCGGCCACGCACAAAGTACAAAATGAGGAAAATTATCAGTTTATGCAAAATTGACAGATCTGACACAAATGTATAATAAGTGCATATATATTGATTTTGCGTACTTTTAGTAGTTAATTCATGATATAGGAGCGCAACTAAAAACATATATCGTGTGTAAAAAAATATAAAAATTCGTTTTTTGACATTTTTTTCCAACTTTGATGGAATTGCGCGACAGGAAGATAAAGTAATAAAAAATAATAATTAGTGCATTTTTCATGTCTTTACCAATGGCAACTTTTCCGCACTATAGCGGTCCGAAATAAAATAAAAAGTTTTTTTCGGTATAGATATACCACTCAATATAGTATTTATGTCTACTTACTAATATTAGGAAAAAATACATCTTTTTACTTAAATAAGTGACATAGTGTTAATATTTGACATCAGAAGTTTGTCCCTGATAAAATAGAATACTGATTTTGTACAAATTCCAAAGAAAATTATTGTTTTACCCATCTGGAATTTTCAAGTATAAATCAGATAATGAAAAAAAAATATCTTCAAAATATATAATTTTTAAAAATGGTTATTCAAGGAATAATTATTTTTTATATCTTCTAGAGCTTCAAATTAATTATCGGGAGATTTACAAATTCCGATTTTATATCATAGGACAGCTAACTTTCGATCTAATCAGCGAGCAATTCGCTTTTTGGTTTAGCACTCAAAATCGAATGCTAATTAAAAAAACAATTTTAATATATTTAGGTTGTACTATTGTAAATTATGTTCAGATAGTAGGTTTCATAGTTGAGTTTTAAATATTTTTTTAGTAATTAAAATGCTCGTAATATTTACCTTTCGCTTGGGGTCAGAGAATTGTAAGGAGATCTTGGAATAGGTGCTATTTGTCTTTTAAGTTGCCTTGCCGCGTACACACTACATGGTGACCAATTTGGTGGAAGGACAGTCTCTATCTCTGCAGATCCAGCACTGAGCCTTTGTTGAACCTTTTCCTTTGGTAAACTGGAGTTAACTATGGGTGTTTCCGAAAATCTTACCCCAACTTTCCGTGCCTCATCAACTTTGGTACGTTTCTTGTGTTCGTTAACAGCTGTTTTTGAGTTCGATGGGACAATTTTCGGCGCGTGAGCTTCTATGCTGCTTTGTACAAGCTTTGCTGTGCCAAAGACTACGTCCACACCTTTCAAGAGGCTGTTTGGTTTGATGAAATTTAGATCCCCTTCATCTCCGAGTTTGAGCTCTTTAATTTTGACGTCCTTTGCAGTGTGGTTGTCAATGTTACTTTGAACAAGGTTTGATGAGCCAAAATTGACGTCTAGACCTTTCAAGAGGCTGTCTGCGTTGATGATACTTTGATTGTCTTGCTTTTTAAGTTCTATCTTGTTAATCTCGCCAATAAATGCTTCTTCGTTCAGTGACAGGGTGCTGGCTGCAGTACTTGAATCCGAATTGGAGTTTGTCCTGACTTCTAGGTTCCCGTCCAGAGATCTACCGTTTGTCTTCGATAAGGGATTGTCTATGTTACTTTGCACAAGCTTTGAAGTGCCAAAATTGACGTCTAGATCTTTCGAAAGGCTGCCTGCTTTTATTGTACTTATTAGATTGCTTTTCCTTTTAAGTTCAATCTTGGTAATCTCGCCAATAAATGCTTCCTCGTCCAGTGACAGGGTGCTGGCTGCAGTAAATGAATCCGAATTGGAGTCTGTCGTGTCTTCTAGGTACCCGTCCAAAGATCTGCCACCCGACTTCGATGACGAAGAATCGGAATTGTTCAAAAATCCGGGGTACGTCTTATTTTTATCAGATGCAAAGGTAGGCGATTCTTTATTTTTAAGAGATTCATCTTTTAGGGTTGACTTTGAGAGTTCTGTATCTGATATGCTTGTATTTAGATCACATCTTTTCCTAATCAATGCAGTGACATTTAAAGGCAGCATCTCGAGGGAATGAGACGATGAAGGAGCTTTTTTAGGTGCTTGATTCATTTTGGATAACCTGTTGGGTAAAAAGAAAAAGTTTTAATGGAAGTAACGCATAGAATTTCTTTTTATGATACACTATGGACAATTTCGGATCTTTCGGTAATAATTCATTTAGAATATTCTATTAAAATATGCTAGGTCTCTCGCTTGAGTTTTCTTTATTAATGTCCATAAAAAACCCAAGTGACCCCTAATTTCTAGATTTCTACTTTAAGTCATACATAAAATGCAAACTCACAAACGATTTTAATCGTTACTAGTTTTATTTTCAATTGTTACTGAATTTTTCATGGAAAAACACTTTTTTTACCTCTTTTACCTATCTTCACTACAGAAGACCACATACGTGGACTACTTTTTGTAAAATTATTTATTCAAAATTTAAAAAAAAATTCGAACCAATTTAAAAAAGTGGGATTGTCGGGACCTGTAAGTTAGCTACATTTATCTCATAAAAAAAAGTCATTGTAAAAATGTTCGTACAGCCGGAGAAATGTGGCAGAGAAAATAGTTTTATCCTCATTGGATTGACACTGAGGCACGTGAGCTTAGAGACCCGAGGTCCAGCACTCCCATTCCCCCTTAAAACCTCAAATTTCATGACGTGCCTCTCAGCATATATTAAGCACTATGTCCAAAGCTCATAGAACAACATATAGGGGAAGGTGGGTTACCTTGGACCTATTTTGACTTTTCAATTTTTAGTTTCTTAATTACTTGCAAAAAGTGACTAAAAATATTTTTACTAAATACTTTATGTTGTTATATACAACATATATTTATTTTAACATGTTATTTAAATGATTTCAACTATTAAAAAATAAATACAGAAAATTGTAATTAGGACCAAGGTACACCACCGGAGGTGTACCTTGGTCCAACCGGTAGTGTACCTTGGACCAATTACGAACAGGTAGAGAGACTCGATTTACGGTCCGAAAACCAATATTTATTAGCCACATAAAATTCAAAAATACATTTTACAACCTACTCTTATTTCTAGCCAAGATTGTAGTAATTTATTATGTTAGGTCAATCGGCTCAGTAAGGGATTTTATTGCCATAGTTTTTTTAGTGCCCTTTTGGCTTTTTCAGCTGCAATGCAATCTTTCTCGGATGTATCCGTTAAAATGCAGCATAAAATTAAACTGTTATTTCATGCCACAGAACAACATTTGGCTATCTTTCTGTCTTAAATTTGAAAAAAAAAAAACCTCAAATATTTCCCCCTATGTTTATTCAACTTGGCCTAAACGTAAAAAGGATGTTCTGCTCAGATATTTATTATAAAAAATATCTTTTTAGATGAGCATGCAATAATTATGTTCTATATTATATCAATATGGTTAAAATTTTATAGGCTTCCATAAATCTAAATAATTAACTACAAAAAATTCTTTATCACACCATATCAAAATTTCTTACAAATTTCCATTCTTCTAGATTTTGCAAATCAGGGTAGCATATTAATAGCTTAAAATACTTAATTTTTCAAAGGAAATAATTTACTTGAATTTTAAAAAGGGTTTTCAACAATCTGAAGCACATAAGACCTCTAGTAGTGTACCTTGGACCAGTCCAAGGTACACCACTTATATTAGGTTCGAGGTACACCACTTGTATTAAGTTCGAGGTACACCACTTGGATATTAAAAACAAAATAATTAATCACCCAGTTAAGGTTAGACTTAACTTAATTTCAAGCACACTGTTTTATAGCTAAAACTTTGCTTTATATTGCTAAACCATCGTTTCCAAATAAGCACTACATGTTTGAATGAAAAATTACACTAAAGAATCTGACAAAAATTTACTTTTGAACTGTGAATTTTGTTTTTCGAAACCTCTTTAATAAATTGACCTTTTAAAGAAACAAAAAGAACTTCATTGATATCCCTGGTAACAAATACTTTAACTGCATGTGGTGTTGTTTCAATATCTAAGCTAATCGAGCTGGAATCTGCATAGGTGCGAGGTACACATACGTCCAAGGTACACCACTTACCCCTACTTATAAATATATATATGTTCAAAACTTTGTATATATCGAAAAATATACGTATAAAATTTTGTTTGGGATGAAAAGGTTAAAATGTAATCACATCCTATTAAATGATTTTTTAAACTATATTTATAAATAAGTTAATAAGTAATATAAGTTATTTGTCTAAAAGATTTAATAATTTTTGCCACCCCACAAATAAGGATAGTTTAGTTATTTACTAAAGGCTTGCGATAATAGTGACACCAATTAAGAATATTTAATGTTTTTTGTAATATCAACACTTAATAAACACATAGTACTTAATTTAAGAGAATTGTTTTAAAAAAATTTAAACAGCAATCTCTCACTATTGATGGTATAACATTGCAAATAACAAGGGACAAACCAAAATTTGAACTATTTTTAAATTGATGAGTACACGGGAAGAAGCGATTGATTTATTAGGCGGACACCCGCAATTGTCTGCTTGGCGACATAAAACCGGTTTCTCTCTTTCTTCTTCGCTTGGTCCAAGCGTCGGAGTCGCCAATCGCCTGAACTTGGTAGCTAGGAACCAGAGATAGTACTTAAAGTACTACAGTGTGGCTTATCACGTGACCTACAACACTGACTTCATTGGGGCTCTTCTGAGACATCCTTGCGCGTCCCGTCATTAGCATTGGAGGTCACGTGATCTGCCACTATATTACTTTAGCTATGATATCTATGGTAGGAACTGGTTTCCTTACACAAGTTTAGGCGATCACTCGCTATCATCGCCAAAGTGGCCTGCTAAGGAAACTTCTCTACAAAATCAATCGGTCTTTCCCGTGTACTCTTCAATTGTCAACACTTTTTTCTTAGTTTTAAGCACTATATACTTTGTGAAAAAAAATAAAACTCGCCAAAAGCGTGGATGAATTTTAGCAAAAAAGCACGTTACTATTCCGACCTTTGAATTTTAGTAACATTAACCCTTTATTTACTGACGATACTCCATAAGAACCCTTTAACCCTTTCAGTCCCAATGACAATTTGGAAACCATCATTTTAGATTTTTTGTTTCTGATCTTCTACAGCCATTTATAATATCAAAAAGCACATCATTCGATTCTTCCAACTTTTGCTATTAAAAAATATTTTTTACAAATCCCAATAGATGTCATCCTTATTATTATTATTATTATTATTTTAAAATTATGACCAGAAACAGGATGATTCCAAATGGCATCACTTGGACAGAAAGGGTTAAAAAGCAAAAAGCCGCTAATTCAACTGCACTGCTCATAAAGTTTACAAAAATCTTCCAGTTCTTTTTAGAACACTGTTATTTTACAATCCAATTTTCAGAATTTCTTGTTACAAAAATATTTACAAGATTTTTTATAACTAAAAAGTGATTGTGATTAATGGAATTCAGGTCTGATTAAACCATTATGATTTCGAAGAAATATTAATTAATTTGAACACGTCCGTTTTTATGACGTACTGAATTATCCTACACTTGCCTCCTCCTTCATTGTATTAAAAGTGACGAATCATGTGAGATCTCGTGGTTTTCTCCAAAGTAAAAAACAAAAGGTGCCGTTTTTCCTATTGTTTTTTTTATTTGATCTTCGTAGCTTTGAAGAAGAATAAAAGAAGAAAATAGTCAAATTCTAGATTTTTGTTAGTCGACTAAATGCCAGATGGTGGTGGGGCTTTAAGGCTGCTCATCACCCCCATTCCCCGTCCTCCTTCGATCGGGCTTGATAATGGTAAGTCTATGGGGAAAAATGGTTTTAATTCCAAAAAAAGCAAAGAAATTATAGGAATATTTTGATGCGGTTTTTTTAATTCATAAAACTCCAATAGAGTTGTGCTTTTAGAGGTCATTTTTTTAAAAACGTTATTTACCTTTATTTAATAGAAAAAAAAATTAGATTAAAATAAAGTAAATAATGTTTGTAAACAAATAGCCTCTAAAAGCACAACTTCATTGAATTTTTCTGAATTAAAAAAAACGCATCAAAATATTCCTATAATTTCTTTGCTTTTTTCTGGAATAAAAACCATTTTTTCCCATAGACTTACCATTAGCAAGCCCGATCGAAGGAGGACGGGGAATGGGGGTGATGAGCAGCCTTAATTAATGAGTATGTGGTTTCAATACATTGAAGACTAAAAGGTAAAACATATCCATTCAACAAAGTGTTATTGTTATAGACAGTTTTATTTTGTAATTATAAATAGAAAGGATGAAAAGAGAATAAATTTGGGACCCAAAGTACACTTTATGCTAAAACTATCTAATACCCTTATACATTCTAATATATTGAAAAAGCTTACTCTAAAACAGTGGTTCTCAACCGGTGGGTTGGGATCCTAGGGGGGTCACAAAAAGGTTTTTAAAAATAAAAATATATATTTAAGTAACGTTTTATACAATAATTTTACAACTAGAATGGAAGAAAAAAATCACCACGCATTATTTTACACTATATCTTGGTTAATTTATATTTCAACTTTTTAATGTTATTATTACATAATTTTAATTCTAGTACGTTACGTTGCAACAAGCTAATGAGAAACTTTAGCTTGTCGGAACTTTTCGGAACCTTTTAAATTCGTAACATAAATGGAAGGAAGTTTTCAAAATTAGATTTCTTAACTTTAGCAGCATAAACATTCAGTTTCTTTAAGATCCATTAATTTCTTCTTGGGTTTTGATTATTTTTATATTTCTACCTTGTAGCTCATTTAGGTGCATAAATATGTCTGCTAAGTATGAAAGTTGAAACAGCCAAGTTGGGGAGCTAAAAAAATCCGGCCAATTCGGGTTTAGCATACCTTGTAAAAATATCAGCGTTTCAGATCGCAGCTCAAATAACTTGTTCAAAACCTTCCCACGGGACAGCCATCGTAAAATTAAAAAAAAAGAAAGAAAATTACCCAAATGTGATAGTTAATAAAGAGTACCGCATGTGTAGGACAGAGGGGGGGGGGCGAAGTTATTTTGATGGCATTAGGAGGTCGTCACCTACAAAAGGTTGAGAACCACTGCTCTAAAATATTCAGACACAAATATTTGAAATTTAGACTTAATGCGGTGCATAAAGGGGTACCATAATACGTTACCTTTAAAATACGTTACCTTTTAAAGTATTTGAATGCTCCGATGGTCTCCTGATGACTCTTCCGGCAAAGCAGCTTTCAAGGACCGCCCAAGTTCAGAACTAATTTCGCGAGGATTTAGATGGAAGAATTTTGCCACCGCTTAGCTGCGACACAATTTCGGTGGGGAACTCTCCGTGAATGACATTTATGACAGGGGGACGTCATTTGTCATTCCATTTGGGGGGAGGTCCAGTGTTCCAAGTTGAGGTGTCCCGCGAAAATGTCCACCTTGGACAGTTGACCTTCATTTTGAAGGGTCTTCTATTGTAATTTTAAGGTGGGTGGGGCGGAGAAGCTAGAACTGTACCCATGTTAGAACACCCTGTTTGTACCAAAAACTTGAGAGCTCCTTAAGAGGCCATCTACAAATTTAACCAATTATTTCTCATCAAGATTTTGTTCCACCCTGTAGCAAAGTATAATTTAAAACAGTTAAAATTATATGTAATTGTATATCCAGTTTTTTTTTCTGTTATTTATGTTTTGTAATATATATATATATATTTAAAGAATTTTGTAATTTTTCTCACTTCTGCTAAAAATTAAAACATTTCTAGAAGAGGGGAAGGGAAAAGGCAATTAATTTCTTAAGTAAAATAGTGTTAATTATTTGGAATCAGAAGTTTGTCCTCTGATAAAAAAAATAATACTATTTTTGTAAAAAAATTATTGTTAAACTCATCTGGAACTTTGTAATTTAATCTGAGAATGATAAAAAAAAAAGATTCTTCGAATATATAATTTTTAGGGGGAATTCAAGGAATATCTTTTATCGACATCTTCCAAAACTTTATCCTTTGGCCCATTATAAAAAGCAGCTAGTTTTGCAATATCGTAACAAATAAAAAAAATTTGCCTGTGTACTGAATTAAAATCCAAAACAAAATAAGTAACAGCAATTTGTGTGTTGAAACCTATTAGGAAGCTAGAAATGTGCTAAATTTAAGTCAAGATTTCAAACAAAAAATACAAATCAGTCTTTATTTCTTCACTATATACAAATTATTACTTCACTATATACAAATTATTACTTCACTATATACAAATTCACTATATAAAAATTTACAATCTATATACAAATTACCATTGGCCTTCACCGAAATCTAAAAATCTAGCTTCAAATAACTTACCAATGTACTTGGTAGACCTAAGGAATAAAATCCAAGAGGCATCTCGAAATTGTCCCTCAATCTCCCACGAATAGCACACCGACAATAATGCTTCAAGGCTCTTGGACTTTTCGACGTTGGCAGAGGATATGGCGCCCTTTTGCAATGTTCCTGCAAGAGGTTTTTGAGTCGGTATTGATGCAGGAGAGACATTAGTTTTTGACTTGTTGTGGCCATGCCATAGAACAGTCTGTAAATTTCATCGAACGTCAGGTAGGCATCAGGTATCGACCTCCAGATCAGTCTCATGTTCTCGGCAGTGTCCTCATGGAGGGATTGGCACGCGTATAGGATGTCTACAATGAGGAGGATCCTTCTGGCTTCTTTTTTAGGCACGAACTTTTCACGCAGATTCAGCATGAAGGGGTGTCTAGAGATAGAGAAAATACAAACAAGCAAGTGATTAAAAGAAATAAAAAAAACAAAAATTACGATGACAATAGCGCTAAAAGCAGCTTGATTGTACAAAATAATCTGAATATAAATACAAAAAGAAAATAAAAAGTGAAGCAAGAAAGGAATTTTAGAAAGGCATATTCTAAATCAGCCTTGTAACAAGGCTGATTTAGAGAAAATGCCTTTAATATTTTTAAACAAAATTTATCAGTGAATAGTTTTCCGGAATACTATTGTAATTTTAAATTCTAATTTTTGTTTTTGCTCATTTTGTGCGGAGCTGCAATTTCTGCGGCGATGCTTTGATTTTACTTTTATTTTGATGTGTGTGCCAAGTAGGGTCGTCTTCATTTTTACTGTTGGATGATCGGGCTTGGTACGTAATTTTGCTCTTATTTATTCTATTCCTCTTTGTTTGGTTTCGGAGGTGTCGGGGTCTGTGGGCTGCTGTTTTTGCTTACAGCGGGCAGTCCATTTCAGAAACGCCTCCGGGGATCTGGGCTGGCTCAATACCACCTAGATTAGAAGGCGGAAGAAGTAAGCAACACAACGTTGCACTAGTAGACCAATTTCAATTTGTTGACCAATAACGTCGTATCTTAAGATGACGTCGCATCTTGATTCATCTTAACTTAAAAATTTATTCAAATGCAAGATCTAGTCACGAATGATCATTGGTCAAAAACACAGAATTGGTCCACTAATATGACGTCAAGTATTTAGTTTGCCGGCCTTTTAATCTAGGTGGTATAGGCTGGCTAGACCCCCTGATGAGAAGGTCAGTCGAGATCTCCTTTCTTCACTTTTTATTTTCTTTTTGTATTTATAGAGATAGAGAAAGAATTATATCAGAAGCTAATCAAGACGTGCACAATGCCCGCTTTTGGTGCCCAGGGCACAAGTAAGTTTGGGGGCCCACAACATGGCATTAAAATCTTCTGAGTGATACAGACGTATAAACCCGCCACCTGACTGTTAGGTTTACACTGACTGTTAGGCTAGCAGCACATATTTTTTTAAAAAGAAAAATTGTAAATTTAATAGTTAGGGGAGACAGGAGACAGGGGCTAGTTTTTCCATGGGGTACGTTTTCCATCAGGATTTATACAAGAAATTAGCTACACTCTTAAAACAAAAGAGTGAAATCCACTCATATGAAGAGCACAGGGGAAAAACCGATTGATTTTGTGGAGAAGTTTCCTTTGGCAATGATAGCGAATTATCGCCTAAATGTGTGTGAGGAAATCAGCTCCTACCTCATAGATCATAGTTAAAGTAATAGAGTGGCAGATCACGTGACATCCAAAGCTAACGACGGGACGTGCGAGGAACTCCCAGAAGAGATCCAATGAAGCCAGTGTTGTGGGTCGCGTGATCTACCACTCTTATACACTGCTCAAAACAATTAGGGGAGCACATGTTTTAAACCCTTTCGTTCCCAATGATTCCATTGGGAATCATCAGCTTGTGATTTTTGTCTGACTAAGTTAAATTCGCAACTTATGTATCGTTAGATACATCATTATATGGAAGAATAACGTATTTTGAAGAATTTAATATTTTTTTTAAATATTAATGAAAATATGAAAAATATGGTAAAATAAATTTCACTTTAAAACAGTTTTAGAAAATAAATTGACCCTAAATTTTTCATGCTTGCATTTTTTAGATGTTTAAAAATATATTTCAACAATTTTTAACAAAAAAATTTTTGAAAAAATTATTGTTATAATTTATTAAAAAGTTATTATTCCATTTCCCCTCTTTAAATTTAAGCATTAAAAACTTAAGATTTTTTCTCCTGTTTTTTACTATTTCATTTCGAATGCATAGTGAACGTATTTAACAAATTTCAGATTTATAGGATAAAAATTAAAAAGTTGGGAGTGAAGTTAAAGTTGGAATTAAAAAGTGCTCCCCTAATTGTTTTGAGCAGTGTACTTTAACCACTATCTCTATAATTCCTAGCTACCAAGATTCGGGCGATTGACGATCCCGACGCTTGGACCCATTGAAGAAGAAAGAAAGAAATCGGTTTTCTGCCGCCAAGCAGACAATTGTGGGCGTCTGCCTAATAAATCAACCAGTTCTTCCCGTGTACTCTTCATATAGGAGAAGTGCATTTTCGACACTAGAAAGGAGTAAAAATTAACTCAGACTGAGTTAAAACCACTTGTTTGGAGGGATCCTGTCGGAGTTTTAACTAAACAAAAGAGTGAAATCCACTCCAATAAGATAAGTGCATTTTCAACACTGAAAAGAGTGAAAATTAACTCAGACTGAGTTAAATTCACTCGTTTGTGTTAAGAGTGTAGGAGGCACCAAATGGCTACTTGGTTTATGAAGCAACTTGTTTCATGTTACCCACAAGAATTTGTGCTCAGTTGGTGTTGTAATATTTTCGTAAGAGCTTTTTTTTAATGATTTTTTTTAACGTTGAGTGAATTTGTATCCTTTCATTTAAACTTAAATCAAACTTACTTCTATTAAACTTACAGTTTTATCATTGCGTATACTAAAAGTTGCCACTTTCCTCTACAAAACTGTAGAGCCGTTTTCAAAATAAATTAAAATTTTACTCTTCGTGGTACTATTAAGTTAAATCTATTACATTCCATTTTGAAGTTTCAGTTACTAATAATCCTCATAGAAGACAGGAGTAAAAGTATATTAAAAAATAAAGAGTGAGGTTATTAGCTGTTGTGAAATTAATTTTTTGGCAGTATTCAAAGTATAATAATATTAGTACACTAAATGCAAATAAATTGTTTTGAAAAATTAATTACAGTTAAAAAGGGTTATTTTGAAATATATTTAGTAGTTTTCTAGTCATTATTATCGAAATTGGAATTTTGCAGTTGGTTTTGTCACATGGAAATTTTTTTTTAAATTGAAATTATTTAAATTCTAATGCAGTTAAAAAAATTCTTCTATGCAGTTAAAAAAAATTCAGTATTTTTCCCATAATGTATGAGTATTAAAGATACTTTTTTGGGGGTGAAAAGAAAAATTCATGTATTAGAGGGTTGATCAAAGTTGTCGAAAGATATTTCGTACAAATTTTGATGGCAAATTAACAGAGAGAGATATAGAGAGGAGGGGGGGGGGGGAATTGGAAACACTCCCTTTTGCTAATTAATAATTTCTTTCAGAAATTACTGCATTCTATTTATTACTATTGATTCCTATTAATTATAAGATTGCTCACAATTTGTTTACTGATATATTTACTTTTAAAGTTTTTTTAAACGATATCCATTCAAGTGTAATCTAATATTCTTTTTCTAATATGTAGTTAGAATTTCTTTCCCGGTAGGCTCTAACCCATATCCCCTTACCCCCCCCCCCCCCCAGAATACTCTATATAAACTATATATAAAACTATCTATATAAACTCTATATAAAAATAGAATACTGTGTATAAACTGTAGATAATTGTATAAATTTTCGGAGAATCGGTGTGGGGATACGTAGGAAAAGTTCTGATTTCTAGTTTTGAAAATTTGGTCACATTACCGACATAATATTACACTTTCCGCTCTCATTACTTCAAGTTATTATTAGTTCCCTCAGCCATAATTCAAAACTCATTTGCCACAGAAGCAATTTATGTCATGCAATTCACTTACTACAGGGTGAGGCAAATAAAAGTGGCCAATGTCTAGAGATAAGAATACGACTGAAATGTTGCCAAGTCTAAAACCAATACAAATACAGGTTTGCTTACTGAAGCTATTGAACGCTTCAACATTAAGCTCAAACAAACGCTTGGCGACTTATTTGCCGGCAACTACGCTACGGTTTTAGAAGCTAGTTGAAATGAAATATAAACAAGGTTTGAAGAGCTGATCAAGAAAAGTTCCCACTAGTGTTTATTTGATTGTTCCGATCGTTATTTATCCTAGAGAATCGGACCTTTTTTTGTGAACACAAAACATTCTAAATTGATTGCAAGACACAAAATTTGCATTATGGGACGTCTTCACACAATACAAACTAACATCTTAACTCGCCACTAATCTATGAGTAGCTCTAATGTGAAGCTAATCCGATCCAACCAATGCAAAAACAGGCTTCAGGCTGCTTCAAGGGTTTTTCTCGCCAAGCATTTCAACGTATTCCTATCTCTAGACCGGGGCCACTTTTGTTTGCCTCACCCTGTATCTAATACATAACATTAACATTTTCACTACTGAAACGGCCCACGACGGCCGACCGACTAAGGATTCGATAATGATATTCCTATCATATATTACGAGGAAACAAAAATCCTTCGTAGCGAAAGGGTTGAAAAAAATAGTAATACTTACAACTCTTCACGTATGTATTCATCGTGAACAATCACCAAGCTATTCCAATAAAATTCTTTTTCTCTCCCAGAATTCAACAAGAACTTCAAATGTTCCGATTTACCTCTGAAAATTGCGTTGGGAATGGCGTAGCGATCGGAAGTCAAGGAAAAGTAGGTCGGCCCAAAATTTTCAATCAGCAGTATAGTCTTTAGAACCCCATTTTTACCGGTTCTGACTTGAAAATTCACACAGTATTCGCAAGGGTCCAATGATGTCCTGAGGGACAAAACTTTCAGAGGGATTCCGAATTTTCGCACTTTGCAGACGATGTATTCCAGCGTCATAACGTCTGTTGCATCCTCTTCTGTGTCACCGAAGTACACCTGTAAAAATTATTCGGACATAATTATTACTTATTTACAGTGCTGAAAGTGTGGGTAGACACGGGGTGACGCGTCACCCCACTTTCAAGAAAATGACAATCCATCCCCCCACTTCTTATATCTCTCAAATACATAATCCATAGAGGGGGGGGATGGGGCGTGGCATTCTAATTGAAGGCATCCCCCCACTTATTTTTTTCCCACTTTCACCACTGCTTATTTACAGTGCTGAAAGTGCGGGTAGATACGGGGTGACGCGTCACCCCATTTTTCAGGAAAATTTCTATCCATCCCCCCACTTCTTATATCTTTCAAACCCATAATCCATAGAGGGGGGATGAGGCATGGCATTTTAATTGAAGGCATCCCCCCACTTATTTTTTCTCCACTTTCACCACTGCATCTCAAGAGCCGCCCCGGTGGCTCAATCGTTAGGATGCTAGCCTCTAGAGTTGCTGGGGTCGGGTTCGAATCCCGGTCAGACATGGATGTATGTGAACATCAATAAATCTTGTTATTTGTCTATGTGTTTGTGTTGTCCTTTCTTTGTGTGTCTCTTGTGCTTGTAAAAACTCTTTCTGTGTCTGTCCCACTTGACGAAACTTTATAAGCGGTTCTTTGAACAGCACACAAGCTGGAATATATATGTACCTACCATACCACCTCTTAAGACCCGAGCAAAATACTACACATATATTCTTAATCTAAGCATACTTTTCATACAAATATAGGCTAAAAAATATTTTTTGCAAAGAATTTTTTTTATTAAGTTTAATCGTACTTAGGGACACGCCGTAAACTCTAAAAATACATTTTTGTCCTGTAAATGTAGCAAAGAGGCCGTATCACTTATTTGTAGTTAACAGATTACTTTAACATTGTTTTTAATGCAAAATGTCTTTGAAATTAACATCTAAAATAACTAAAAGTGTGGAAAAAAAATTAAAGTATTTTTTTAAGAACTATGATATTGTATTGACCCTCTTTAAACTTCAGGTTTTTTTTTAGAAATAAATAGCTGATACCTGTAATCAAAGGCTGGAAACTGATATTTGGATCTTCTTCTATCGGAACAGATCAATTTCGGAACTAATTAGCGTGCTAATTGTTTGTGGGGAGGTTTTAAAAAATGTCCCCAAATGAGGACGCCTGGTCGTAAGAGCTTATACAGGGTAAGGCAAACAAAAGTGGCCCCGAAGTGGAGATAAGAATACGACAGAAATGTTGCCAAGTCAAAAAACAATACAAGAACAGGTTTGCTAACTGAAGCTATTGATCGCTTCGATATTAAGCCCAAACAAATGCTTGGCGACTTATTTGCCGGCAATTACGCTATGGTTTGAGAAGCTTATGTTGAAATGATATATAAACAAGGTTTGTAGAGCTGATCAAGAAAAGTTCCCACTAGTGACTATTTTGGTCGTTATTTATCCTAGAGAATCGGAACTTTTTGATTTTGTTAATAAAAAACATTCTAAATTGATTGCAAAACACAAAATTTGCATTATGAGACGTCTTCATACAATAAGAACCAAGATCTGAACACGCCACTAGTCTATGAGAAGCTCTAATGTGAAGCTAATCCGATCCATCCAATGCAAAAACAGGTTTCAGGCGGCTTCAAGAGTTTTTCTCGATAAGCATTTCAACGTATTCCTATCTCTAGACCGGGGCCACTCTCGTTTGCCTCACCCTGTACATTAGGCTAATTCCATGTAAGTGAAGTGTAAGTCGCAATTAAAGAGAAGATTAAAAGCGTTTTAAATTTGATTTTTTTTTAAATTAAATATAGTAAGATACATTATTTGGTTTAAATGAGTGTAGATTTTCTATTACACTATATTTTTTCATTTATTGTTAAAAGTTGAAGTGATAATCAATTTTTACACTTGTGACTTACACTACAGAAAGGATAATTATGTGCATAGAATTAATAATTAATGTATACATATATTTATTATTTACATTATAATTACTTGCTATTGTTTTGTAAAGAATAATGTGAACATACCTTTGATTATGCTAAGCGTTATTTTTCATGGAATTTATATTGGTTAAGAAACCATTCAAACTGATAGAACTTAAAATTTCTGAACTTTATTGAACGTAGAAAAATTCTACTACGATTATATAGTAACATTTAAATTAGATAATTTATGAGTAAGCTAAAATAAGATTGAAAGCTTCTGTAATAATCACCTAGGTATCAAAATAGATAGCACTCTCTGCAGTTTATTTTTTGGCCTCCAAAAATAATTGGTCTTATATCTGGACCTTGTGGGAAGATGCAATAATTACTTGTGTCCGCCTCAGGGCTGAATTGGGGGGGGGGGGTATACGGAGTATACCCTGGGGTTTATTTGAAAAAATAGAGTATGCCCTCTGATTATTTTCCAAATTAGCGTATAATCTTTAATTTTTTTTATGAATTTGACATTTTATTTTAATTTTCAAAAAATCATAAACCTCCTCATGAGGGGCAAGCAATCCATAGCTTGCAAGATTTCTCTGAAAATACAAAATCTTTGCTAGACGATCTAAAACATCTGCTTATGACAATATTAACTTTGTCCTGCTCAACTACAGAGTGTGAACGGGGCTTCAGTTTAATGAACATCATAATAAAGGATTTGAGGGCATCGTTACTGGTTTCTAATGTTAAGTTTAATTTTCCTTAATGCTAATGGACCACCACTTGATCTGTTTGTACCAAAGAGGTATGCGAGATCATGGTTGGTAAACCATCGGGCAGCGACTGATGTCCAATAAAAAGCAGCACGAGGGCGAGAAAGATAAGTTTTTTTATGTGCAGCTTAAACCAAGTTTTATTTCTACGTCTTGAATAACAGTTTGTGCATTTTTGTAAATTTTATTACCAAGTACCAACTCATATTAAGAGTATACCCTATCACTCTTTTTTTATTAAGCTACAGTATACCCTGTGCGAATTTTACGAATACAGCACTGGTCCGCCTTTTGGAAAAGGTGGGGTATGCCCTCAACCAATACACTCTTTAAAAAAATCACTCCTAATTTAACTCAGTCTGAGTGGATTTCACTCCTCCAGACTGGAAAATGCACTTCTCCTTTTGGAGTGGATCCTTTGTATGTTAAACCCCCGACAGGATCACTCCAAACGAGTGATTTTAACTCAGTCTGAGTAAATATGCCTGCCTTTACGGTGTCGAAAATGCACTTCTCAAACTGGAGTGGATTTCACTCTTTTGTTTTAAGAGTGTACCCAATTGATAAATTTGATATTTATTTGCTTATTTCTCTGATGTTCTAAGTAACGTTGTAAATTATATAACATTCATTTCGTACATTTTAGACAAAATATGCAACCGAATTTGCAGTTTTTAATGCAATAGGTTAGTGGAATTAGAATTTCAAGCATTTAGTCAACAAAAATATGTAACATTTAATACATAACAGTAAATTATATAACATTCATTTCGTACATTTTAAACAAAATATGCAACCGATTTTTGCAGTTTTTAATACAATAGGTTAGTGGAATTAGAATTTCAAGCATTTAGTCAACAAAAATATGTAACATTTAATACATAACAGTAAATTATATAACATTCATTTCGTACATTTTAGACAAAATATGCAACCGAATTTGCAGTTTTTAATACAATAGGTTAGTGGATTAGAATTTCAAGCTTTTAGTCAACAAACAGCTAAAATATAAAATTGAAGTAAAAAAATGTCTTACCCTAAAATTATCTTCGTAAAACTCCATTTCTTCCAGTACTTTTAGTATGGCGTCGTAATCATCACAGCTTCTTTTGCATAATTTCTTCAGTTTTCGAACGCTCCTGAAGTTGAACGACATATTTTTGAGTCGAAAATGGTTGCTTTTGGCGTTGGAGGAGGCAAGACAGACGAATGGCCAAGAACTTCTCCCCCTCCTACCATTCAAATGTTATCTGGCTAATCCTCTGGGGTAGTAGCTATTTCACTTTTAGTCATACCTGGATGACTAAGCCTTATTACTATTTCCCATCGTGAAAGATATTACTAACAAAATATGTTTCGATAATAAGGTAGACCCAGAAGGAAAAATATTTTGTGTAAACTCCCGTTGTCCACAATTCTATACTTATTTTCATAATGTAATTAATATCTCAAGTCTTAATGATGATTAAAAATATGATAAAAAACTTTTTGTGTATTTCCGACAAATTTTTTATTTCCGACAAATTTTTCCACACTTCCAATCGCTATGCTAAGAAAATGTAATCACAGCCTGTATTTCAACATTACAGATTTTTCTTAAGTTTGTGAAAACTGCTTTTGTTATATTTTAATAAGCTTAAAAGTTTTAAACCTAATAATTTTTTTCTTAACATCTATGATGGTGGACATAATATATGTGTTTTGCTTCATATTTGCTGCAAATTCTTAACGTTTTATAATTTCCCAATAATCGTGACAGCATAACTATTCATTTCAGTTTGCTTGCCTACACAAAATGATTGTTATATTTCTACACTTATCACCATTTTAAGCCAAGTTTTATTAATCATTGTAAATTTTAAAAATTGCTTTAATCTACGCGTTTAGGATTTTATCCTGCCATACTGGCAAGATTGGCGTCTTCGGCTTCAGAGTTTTCCAAAAGTGTTAAACTTGTGTATTACACCTCTTTATGAGTCATGAAGCCGAATTTCACCTCTTGAAAATCGTAATGGTATTCCTATGGAGAATCTTCTCCGACTATAACTGCCGCCACAATTTCAATAAAGACCACAAGATTTTGGTACCATTTTAAAGAACAAAAGAATTAAAATAGAGTTTGAGAAAAAAAATTGAAAATCACATGTTGAGTATTTTTTAAAGTTTGGAAATCAGTGAAGATTACTACGTCCTTCGTGAATGACAATGTATCTCAGTTTAAAAATATAA
This sequence comes from Hylyphantes graminicola, assembly GCA_023701765.1. Lineage (NCBI taxonomy): Eukaryota > Metazoa > Arthropoda > Arachnida > Araneae > Linyphiidae > Hylyphantes > Hylyphantes graminicola. The sequence continues at coordinate 14,029,227 of CM043113.1, forward strand.
ATACTGCAATAATTTATATTTTGAGCACAATTGAATTTTTTATCTTTCAATTCATTACGAAATTAAATTTTTAATTTAAATATTTGTATTTAAAAAAAAATTGAGAAAAGTAGTTGCTAATTTGTGAAAGCGAATTATGAAAGCCCCACATTTGGCGATCAACTGCCAATCTATCGCCAAGTCAATTGTCTTAACTGTCAACAAATAAGGGGGGGATTTGAATAGAACCCCCTAAAGACGTTGGAGGGCAGCTCTACCCCTGGGAATTTTGAAGAATGTCCATTATAAAAATGGGCCGTTTTGCAATGACAAAGAAATTTATATTTTTTTGCCCGATGTATTGAATTAAAATCCAAAACAAAATAAGCAACAGCAATTTGTATTTTGAAAACTATTAGGAGAATAGAAATGTGCTGAATAGAAATGTGCTGAGAATGAAAAAGCTTTCAAACAAAAATAAGTCTTTATTTTCTCTTTCTTCACTATTTACAAACCCATTGGCATTCACCGAAATCTAAAAATCTAGCTTCAAATAACTAACCAATGTACTCGGTAGGCCTAAAGAATAAAATCCAAGAGGTATCTCGAAATTGTCCCTCAATCTCCCACGAATAGCACACCGACAATAATGCTTCAGAGCTCTTGGACCTTTCGATGTTGGCAGAGGACAGGGCGCCCCTTTGCACAATTCCTGCAAGATGTTTTTGAGTCCGTATTGATGCAGGCAAGACATTAGTTGGGGACTTGCTGTGGCCATGCCATAGAATAGCCTGTAAATTTCCCCGAACGTCAGGTAGGCATCAGGTATAGACCGCCAGATCAGTCTCATGTTCTCGGCAGTGTCCTCATGGAGGGATTCGCACGCGTATAGCATGCCTACAATGAGGATGATCCTTCTGTCTTCTTTTGTAGGAAAGAACGTTTCTTGCAGATGCAACATGAATGGGTATCTATATATGGAGAGAAAGAATTATATAAGAAACTAATCAATAAGACATGCACAATGCCCGCTTTTGGGGGCCCAGGGCACAAGTAAGTTTGGGGGCCCATAACGTGGCATTAAAATCTTCTGAGGGATACAGACGTACACTCTTAAAACAAAAGAGAGAAATTCACTCCAGTTGGAGAAAATTCACTCCAGTTGGAGAAGTGCATTTTCGACACTTGAAAGGAGTGAATTCTGACTCAGACTGAGTTAAAATCACTCGTTTGGAGCGATCCTGTTGGAGGTTTAACACACAAAAGGATCCACTCCTTTCGGAGAAGTGCATTTTCAAGACTAAAGGAGCGAAAATTACTCAGATTGAGTTAAATTCGCTCGTTTGTTTCAAGAGTGTATTAACCCGCCACCTGACTGTTAGGTTTGCCAGCAACACATATTTTAAAAAAATGATTAATTTAGTAGTTAGGTGAGACAGTGGTTAGTTTTTTCCATGTGTAAGTTTTCCCCAAGGCCTCATACCAGAAATGAGCTACTGGAAAGGAGTAAAAATTAACTCAGACTGAGTTAAAATCACTCGTTTGGCGTGATCCTGTCGGAGTTTTAACTAAACAAAAGAGTGAAATCCACTCCAAAAGGGTAAGTGCATTTTCGACACTGAAAAGAGTGACACAGACTGAGTTAAATTCACTCGTTTGTTTTAAGAGTGTAGGAGGCACCAAATGGCTGTTTAGTTTATGAAGCAACCTGTTTCATGTCACCCACAAGAATTTGTACTCAGTTTGTGTTATAATACTTTCGTTAGAGCAGTTTTTGTGATTTGTTTAAGCATACGTTGAGGGAATTTTTTTAATTTTTATTCGCCATTCCACAAAAAATCGTTAGCTAATTAGTCAGCTATTATAGGAATTTTTTTCTTCGCATCTGGGACTGTCGCAAGTGGGACGACGCGTTTTTATTCAAACTTAAATCAAACGTACTTCGATTGAACTTACAATTTTACCATTGCTTATACTAAAAGGTGACTCTTCCTTCTACGTAACTATACAGTCGTTTCAAAATAAATTAAAATTGTACTCTTCGAGGTACTATTAAAGTTAAGTAACTATTAAAGTTATAATATCAAAAAGACCAAGGGAAAACTAGAGTTTAAGGCGTGTGTCTCCAGGTAACTAATTAACACAATATTTTTTTTTTAAATATTGGATAGGTAGGATGGGAGGATAGGTAGGAATAAATGTAGTGATTTCTAATTCTGAAAATTTTGTCACATTAAGACCATATATTAAACATAATATATTCTCCTTCCATTTCTTCAAGTTATCATTAGTTTGTTCTGCCCTAACACAAAACCCATTTGCTACAGAAACGCTTATTTTCATGCAGTTCACTTACTTTCAAATACATAACAGTACAAAATGTAGTAATACTCAGGGCTGTATTGGGGGGTATACGGTGGTATACGGAGTATACCCTGTGGTTTGTTTGAAAAAAATAGAGTATACTCTGTGATTATTTTCCAAATTAGCGTATACCCTTTAATTTTTTTAACGAGTTTGACACTTTCACAAAAAATTCAACCGGCATAGGCTTTGACTTCTTGTACTCTGAAAATCCAAAATCTGTGCCAGACGATTTAAAAAACCTCTGCTAATATGGCAATATCAACTTTGAGCTGCTCAACGGCAAAGTGTGAACGGGGCTTTATTTTAATGAACATCATAATAACAGATTTGAGGGCATCTGAATTGATTTCTAATGTTTTAAGTTTAATGTTCAATAATCAACGGACCACCAGTTGATCTGTTTGCACCAAAGAAATATGTGAGATCATGGTTGGTAAACCATCAGGCAGCGACTGATGTCCAATTAAAAGCTGATGTCCAATTAAAGGGTGAGAGAAAAAGGAATCACGCTCTGCCCTGTTGTTTGGGATATTTTTAGGTAAAAATAAATAACTTTTTTAATTTTCCACATTTCTATGTAGGTTACACACCTTTCCTTCTAATTAGTTAAGAGCAATATTTAAAAAATAAGTTTATTTTATGTAAAGCTTAAACCAAGGTTTTTTATCTATATCTTGAATTACGATGCATATTTGTATATTTTATTACCAAGTACCAACTCATATTAAGAGTATACCCTCTCGTTCTTTTATTTAGGCACAGTATACCCTGTGCAAATTTTACGAATACAGTACTGGTAATACTTACAACTCGTATCGAATATATTCATCCTCAATCACCGAACTGGTCCAATAGAATTTTCCTCTCCCAGAATTCAACAGGAACTTCAGATGTTCCGATTCATATCTGAAAATTGCGTAGGGAAGGGAGTAGCCATCGGCAACCATGGAAATGTAGGTCGGGGACAAATATTCAATCAGCAGCTTAGTCTCCGGAACACCATTTTTGCCGGTTCTGGCCTGAAAATTCAAGCAGCTTTTTACTACACGAGGATTCCATGGTTTCTCGAAAGACAAAACTTTCATGGGGATTCCGAATTTTCGCACTTTGCAGACAATGTATTCCAGTGTCATAACGTCTTCTGCATCGTCTTCTGTGTCATCGAAGTATACCTGTAGCATAATTATTAGAACATAATTATTACTTATTTATGCAATACATGTGATATATTGCACAAATATCTATAACTTTATAATATTAACCACAAAAATAATAGTTCTTCCTTAATAACTCTCAGTTAATGTCTTACCGATCGAATAGTTTCTGCGCTCCAATAAGCGTCAATACATTCTTTCCCAGAGAAATCGTAGACGCAGTAGACCTTGTTTTCAGTTCTATAATCCACTCTTCTCATTACCATTAAAAATCAAGTCACTTTTTAATAAGACCTGGAGATGTGAGGTTTTGTTTGTCATTCTCTCTCTCTCTTTCTCTCTCTTTCTCTCTCTTTCTCTTTCTCTCTCTTTCTTTCTCTCTCTTTCTCACAGCCGTAATGGCTTACGTTCGAGTCGTTCGACTAATTTGAATATTCAATATGAATTAATTAAGATACGGACATCCTACCTATCTCCTTTTCAGAATTAACTACACAAATAGTATGCTCTCCTATGAAGTGGATGGATGGACTTTATTGAACTTAGAAAAATTCTACTACGATTAGAATACCTACTTAGAATTAAAAATACTACTACTGCTAGATAGTGACATTTAAATATAAATATATATGAGTAAGCAAGATGAAATTGAAAGCTTCTGGAATAACCACCTATCAAAATAGATAGTACTCTCAACAGTTTATTTTTTGGCCTCCAAAAATAATTGGTCTTAGGAGAGAGTGTTGTACCTTGGGACGCTTGTACCTTGGGACACTGACAATTTCTAAGAATCTATTGGCAATATTGATACATTGTTTATTTCTAATAGTAGCCCTAACCAACAGACATCATCAAAATAAAATTTAACACTAGCATCATTGAATTGATGAATTGGTGACAAAAAATGATATTTCATTACCCCAAAGTAAATATTTTTCTCATTCTGATAAAAAAAATTTACCTTTGTACTTTTACAGAAAGTCAACTGCATTTTATTTTCTTCATAAAAGAGAAGATTTTAAAATATTTTGGTTATGAGAAAATAATGATAATGCATTTAGATTGGCCACTATCTTGTTTTTATTTAAACCATGTAATGTGTTGTACCTTGGGACAGTAAAGCATATTGTATCATCATATATTGTTAAATAATTTGGACTTGCAATTTTGCTGTATAATTTAAATTATTCTTGAATTATGAAGTTTTATTTGTGTTTTTACTTGAAAAAACAATAAAGTTTGTTTCCTGACACAAATTAGTTCAAGTGTATGACTATTGACTGAATTATAAAGTATGTCCCAAGGTTCAACACCATGTTGTACCTTGGGACGGTTTATCCTCTCTACTTTAAATGAGTGGTAATTTTTTAATTTCAAGCTGCCAGAATTTAAAAATATATATTATAGAGGAATGGTATTGGTGTGTTGAAATGCTGCTTTTAAATTTTTATTTTGACTATAATTATCGAAGAAAAAAATTAAAATGTAAAAATTGTCCCAAGGTACAACACTCTCCCCTATATCTGGGCCTTGTGGGAAGATGCAATAATTACCAGACTTACTGCATTTCACAGTACAGTACTACTTTTTAATGTCATGTCCTACCTGCTTTAGTGAGTTCGAAATACTTAAAATGTCCTTGTTTTTGGGTCTGCCTTTTGATAAGGGTGAGGGATGCCCTCAACTTGGTTCGTGGCTGATAGTGACCCCCCCCCCCCACCACCACCACCACCAAAAAAATAATAATACCTAATTGATACATTTTAGATATTTATTTGCTTATTTCTCTCAAGTTCTAAGTAACTCAGTAAATTACATAACATTCATTTCATACACTTTAGTCAAAATATGCAACCGAATTTGCAATTTTTAAGTGCAGCTTGTGTACTCATGCCATATACACTTTGGACTTTCAATAGGTTGTTGGAATTAGAATTTCCAACATTTAGTCACCAAACAGTTAAAATATAAAATTGAAGTTAAAAAATTATTTACCCTGAAATTATTGTTGAAAAGTGTCATTTCTTGCAGTAATTTTAGTATTGCGTCGTAATCATCACAGCTTCTTTTGCACAAATTCTTCAGTTTTCGAACGCTCCAGGAGTTGAACGACATTTTTAAGTCGAAAATGCAGCTTTTGGCGTTGGAGGAGGCAAGACCGGCAAATGGCAAGAACTTACCTCCCTTCTACCACGAATGTTATCTGGCTACTTCTCTGGGATAGTAGCTATTTCACTTGTAGTCATACCTGGACACTGAGCTAAAGAATACTGAACAGGAGTGATGACTTCTGGTCTGGGAGATTAACATGTAACCGAACGAGCAGTCGCGGAGTGATACAAAAAAAGCTGGAAGTAGGCTAATTCGATCCTTTTTGCCTACTCATTCTCAGCTGATTAACATCGTTTTGTACTGTCGTATTTAAACATCGCGTGCTTTTATGTAATAAATTTACTTATTTTGATGTAGAATAAAGCGTATTTTTTATGGTTATGTAAGTTAATGTATTTTACAAACGGTGGAAGTTACTAAAAGAAGCAAGATATCGGAAGAAAGTTTCCATTACCGTTAAGTGAAAAGATACTCCTACCTTATTTTTTTTTTGGTGTATATTATAACTGATCCAATTTTTTTTATTTCGTATTATATTGATGATATAACTTGTGCGTTATTGGTCCGTATTCAATTATCAATTCTAGTGTCAATATAATTCCCCATTGACGACGATCCATGTACAAGCCTGATTACGATTGAGATTGTTTACGTTTTAAAATGAAAAACTAAAATTGGCTGAATTTTTTTTAATGAATTACGAAAATATAACATTTTGTCAGGAATACAAAAGAATGAAATCAAAGTAAAAATCGTACTTTACTATAAGTACCTTCCCGTAAATAACATAGATATTTATGCCTTATTTTTGTTGCTGTATATACTAGATATACCTGGTATAAATACTTTTTTACAACTGCAGGTTGCTTAATCTTTCTTTGAAAATAGGTACTCAATTTCCACTGAATATCATTTGGCTCAGTGTAAATTCCTGTTTTGATTTGGAAACAAAAAGTTCTTTCACTTTAGTATTTGTTTATAAGTAGACCTTATCCAAATTCTTTTTTAGTATCAAACATGGTTCTTTCAAGCTTAATGATGTTTGTTTATCATAAACATATCTAACCAAATTTTGTAATGCAATTACAGGGCTCTACAATGGTTCTTTCATGCTCTGCTTTTAAGTGTACAAACCGATGGGGTGTTCTAAAAGAAGATGGGACAAAGTTTTCTTTAAAAAATTCTCTTGTTTTTTTTATTTTTGTTGTCAAAATGTTGAACATGGTACAAATTTATCTTTTTACAAATATCCCAGAGTAATCAACCAATTGAATAAATTTAACTTTAACCTTAAATATGGATGACAAGTGCAAATGGAGTTTAGACAAAGGCTTATTAGAGAAGTGTCAAATTTAAATTTGTTTCCAATGTAAGAATAAATCTCTTATTCAAGGGGATTAAATGTGTGGTGAGTTGGAAGTATCTAGAAATAAATTCCAAGTAAAATTCGTATATAAATAGAATTTTTTATTGCATTTATATGTTTTTGACTCTTTTAAATATAGAATGCATTAAAAAGTTTACGTAAAAAATTAAAAATTCAATATGGTTTTGAATTGGGCGAAATGATCAAAGTTCCAAAACGGTTTGAAAAAGTGATCAGGAAACATGTTTTTTTTTTTATTTGTCAATGGATTACAATTAGAAAGTTATATTGTCCAACAAATATTACATTAAGATAGGAATAAAAGAAATTGTGTCTGATTGGAAACTGTAAACCTAACAACTCATAGTACGTAACAATCAGCGCCTAATGCGCTTTACCACTGCCGTGAGGATATGCTGCGCGGTCGGCTATCATTTTCGGATATTCGGTGAAACGTTATTGCACTCCCCCCCACCCCCACCCCCCGTAGAAAACACTAAATTTTCAACCAAAGCTCGAGAAATCAAAATTTTCGAATAAAGGTAAGGGTGGTGGGTTAGGTTAAATGTGATAATTAGAAGATGAAAATTTTGAAGGAAGTATACGAAAAAATAAAAAAAATTAGCAAAATGAAACTGAAAAATAGTTCTTCTTTTGCCTACTCGCACGCATCAACGAAGATTGAGGTGTGAACCGGTTTCGGCGCGCTGATGTTCAATTAAGACCCCAAAGTGCCTGAAAACTCAATTCAGACATCATTTGTGCTGAAATTGAGACACTGCTTTTTGCAGTGTACTCACTCCAGATCAGTATTCTTTAGCTCAGTGTACCTGGATGCTAGGTCTTATTACTATTTCTTATCGTGCTAGATATTATTAACAAAATATGCTTCGATAACTACTTAGGCCCAGAAGGAAAAATATTTTGTGTAAATTCCCGGTGTCCACAATTCTGTACTTATTTTTATAATTTAAGTGATATCTTAAGGCTTAATGATGATTTAAAAACTGTTCGTGTATTTTCGACAATTTTTCTACAATTCCAAACGCTATGCTAAGAAAATGTAATTCCAGCCGGTATTTCAACATTATAGACGTTTCTTAAATCTGTAAAAACACCTTTTGCCTATATTTTAATAAGCGTAAATGTTTTTAAGCTAATTATTTTTTCTTAACGTCTATGATGGTGGACTTCATTTTTATTTGTATCAGATTAGCTTCAAATTTTTAACGTCTTCAAATAATCATAGAAGCAATCATTATTCGTTTCAGTTTGCTTGTCGATACGAAACTATTGTTATATTTGTACTTATCACCCTTTTAAGACAAGTTTAATTAAATTTCACTAATGGGTGCAATTAAGTCCTTTAGGCTTTTATCCTGTCATACCGGAAAGATTGGCGTCTTCAGCTTCAGAGTTTTCCTAAAGTGTTTAAACTTGCGCGTTTCACCTCTTTAAGTCAAGTCTTAACTTGCAACCAATGCTGCTTTTCCCTCCTTTACCAGAGAAGCCTTCTACCCATTCAGTTCCTTTCAGAATGGGCTTCTTATCTACAATGCAAACTCGTTCAATTGTACCCGATAATTATAGGGGAGAGGCCGGTCTCCGAACTGTTCAGGGGCTCAACAAAAGTGGGTCTGACAAGCGTATAGTTCTAATATGATGAATGGTCCTGCGATGTCGCACACCTGAAATATTGTGATTGTCCATTTCAACGGAAATGACCTTCAATGACCGACATGAGTAGATATAGATATCTTTGAGTTTTAGGTAGAATAACAATTCCACATTTGTGCGAGTAACAGAAACTTATGCTGCTTCATATCCTCTTTACTACTGATAAAAACCTATGCATAGGTTATAAAATAACGCTCGCTATTCGGAGTGTTCTGTAGCTTTAATGAATAATCCGAATGCAAAAAACTTTGAGACACTTACTAATCAAGAAGGGGGGGGGGGGGAATGGAATCATAAAAACAAACTCGTCACTTGACCAGGGCTCTAAATTACGGGGCGTAATTGGATGTGTTGGCCGTAATTAGCCATAATTGGCTATGCCTCGCAATTTAGAACCTTGGTCAAGAGACGAGTTTCTGTTTTATAATTCCATTCTTTTTCGAAATAATACAATTGTCTCTTGACCAGGGTTCTAAATTACGAGGCGTATTTAGCTGTGTTGGCCGTAATTGGCCATAATGACGCCGCCTCGTAATTTAGAACTTTGAGACAAGTTTGTTTTTTTATGATTATTCTTTTTTATGATTCTTTTTTTTTTTGGATTCCATCCTTTTTATGATTCCATTCTTTTTCCCCTTCTTGATTAGTAAGTGTCTAAATTTTTGATGTATTTGGATTATTCATTCAAGCTACAGACCACTCCGAATAGTGAGCGTTATTTTGTGACCACCCTGTATATTCTTTGCATATTTTCCAAACAATTATGATTATGTAATTCGAAGTATGTTTTGCAAGTAGTTTTGAAAAAATCTGCATGTTGCATTTATTGAGGGTCACGTCAATGTGATGGAATTTGAGGATTTCAGGGTTACAAATACACATTTTTGGTTGCTGTGATTAAACAAGCATGCTCTTTCAGTTTTTTGTGATGAAGAAAGATTGATTATTTGATTGGATTTTGATTCAAAATGCCGGAAAAATTAAATGTTAAAAAACACCTTAGTATAAAATCAGTTGCTTTGGTATTGGTATTTTTGAAAAGCTTGAACATACTACCTTCTATAATAAAAAAGGTTATTTCAGTAGAGTACCGCTTATCCGAAAAGTACGGGACCAAAATTGAGCAGCAAAAATAAAAAATAAATTATCATTTTATCAAAATTATTCATTAAAACTGTAATAAGCAAAGATAATAACTATTTCATTCTTTTTTTATGGTGAATTTAAAACTTAATCATACGTCTATATTTTAAAGCAAAGTTCAGCAGGACTCCAAACGGGGTTGCAAAGTTTTAATCTTAAATGAGGGTATACTTTTTTATTTCGTGGGTGCAAATGATAAGTCGCAGAAATGTGCAACCACCGCCGTTAAGGTGGAATGGGCACGCTGGACCGGGGGTCTCCAAACTCAAGTGCCTCAATGTTAATCCAATGGGAAAGAAACTATTTTCTCTGCCACATTTCTCCGGCTGTATTAAATATTTTTACAAGCTGTTTTTGTGATGATAAATATAGTTAACTTACAGGTCTCTATAATCCCACTTTTTTTTTTAATTGTTTCGAATATTTTTTGTGAAATTATTTATTCAAAATGTAAAAAAAAAATTCGAACTAATTTCAAAAATTGGGATTGCCGGGACCAGTAAGTCAGCTTCATTTATCACATGAAAAATCCGTTGGTAAAAATATCCAATACAGCCGGTGAAATGTGGCAGAGAAAATATTTTTTCCTCCATTGGATTAACACTGCATGGCACACTTTGCTTTGGAGACCAGCAGAAAAGCGCGCCCTTTCACCCTTAAACAAACGATTTCCGATGACAACCTCAAACTGTGTGTCCTTTAACTGTGTACACACTGTGTTTTGCCGCCAATTAAAATCCGTTTGACGAGATTTGTGCTATAGCTAAATGAAAAAGTACCAAAAAGTCAGTTAGAAAATACATTTAGAAATTATAATAAAGTCGAAAATATTTCTAATCTATTACTTTATAGTATGTTAAAAGGTTTGTAACGTTGTTTTAAAAATTACATTTCTTAAGTTAATTACTGTAGAGATTATAGTTTATTTCTTCTGATTTAATAGTTTAATGTTTGAATGACTAATGAAACTTTAAAAAAATCTGTTTTTTTTTAATGTGTTTAACCACATAATCTAATATCATGCAGACAACAACTGCAAATGTTGATATACAAATTAGGACACAAACATCTATCTCTGCTTGTATTTACTATCTTGATTTCGAAAATAGTTTGTGCGTTGGTACAAGATAATTGAAAAACTGATTATGTGTTAGATTATCAAGGCTTTTTACTTAAATTCCATCTTGTAAGATTATTATTTTATTTACAAATCAGCTTTTAGTATGCGTCACAAGTTTGGTAAACATGTTAATCAATAATTATAAAGCCTGAATAAGCTACTGGTGACTATCTAGAAGCAAACTACAGATAAAGTAATGCGTAGAATCGAACTGTGATTGGAACAAACTTCCTTGAAAAAGTTCTTTTAGATTTAGATATCGGGCGAATGAAGTCGATATCTTTTCAAAAGTAAAACGTGGGCACAAGGTAAGTACAAACTACATAGTAAGTTATTTTAATGCTTATCATTTAGTTAATTTTAAACATTGCTCATTCATCAGAAATCTTTCTGCAATTGAGTCTGTGCTAGTGTTAATCTGTTGATTAAGTACTTAATTAACACTCTTTAGTTTTTCCATTTTTGGGTTGTTTGTATGTGGTTCGGCTTATCTCACTGCTTCTGCAATATAATTTCATGGATTTAGTCGAGTTGAAGCTGCCTTCGCACTAGAGCTACATGAGGGCTATTGGAGACAAGTGACATAATGTTGGACCACAGTCAAGTGACGAGGTGATATCCGAGTAGGCACCAGCAACCTGCTTTCGGTTTTCTGGGTGTTTATTTTCAAGTTACGTAATTATTTTAACAAAGACTGTTGCTTAATTTACAATTCTTAACAGGAAAAATTTAAGTTAAAAATAATTAAAACAATACTGTAACGAATAACTATTTTGTTTTTTATCAGTTTTCAAACATAACAATATAAATTCATAAATTTGGGGCATAAAATTCAATTAAAATTGCGAGTGGAAATCATTTACTTTATTTAACAGAAAAAAAAATAGGAATAGCTTATATACTCGGCAAACCAATTGAAGAGCTTGGTGGAAGAACGTGCTAAGTGACATTTTGAAAAAAAATTGATTTTTGAGCCAATGAACAAGTTATTCCCTCTCTAAAGATAACTTAAAGTTCATGAAAATTATGAATCGTTTAAACTATTTTTTTAAAACTCATATAGGGTACACTGACCAGTGAATGAACAGTTGGTAAACACATTTAAAAAGTAAGGATTAAAAATCATTCCAATGGATGGATTGGCAACCCTCCCCCCCCCCCCCCCCCCACTGACTTGTAGAAAACTATCGGACATCAGATTGGTTGTCCTGGTCATTAATTAGAATCCAACACGGTTTATTGACTGGACATTTTTGTGTTCATTCACTGATAAAAGTACTGTTCATTCACTGCTTTTGTACCACTTTTTATTTGAACCCCCCAAAAGACCAAAGCAATGCAATATAACGTCACCTCCTTTATTTTGTACAATTTATATATAATGGCAGAGGTGTTCATATTTCAATAAACCCACAAGCTATATTTTCTTAAAATGTATGAATTTTCTTAAAACAAATTGTGCTTAAGTGTTCATTCACAGGTTAGTCTACCCTAAGTACCGTTTTTAACGTATCTAAGTGCAAACGAAAAACTTTGAAGATCATTTTCTCGTTTTCACCTTTTTGCATTTCAACCTGCTAAAGTAAGAGGCCAACACCCTCTTTCTTCAGTTGGGCTTTCCCTGACCCCAGTACCCCTCCCCATCCCCCCTCTATTCACACTTTTACCTGGAATGCGGAACAAGGCTTTGTTCTCTACCCCCCCTCTGAAGAGGATAACCCCTTTGAATCCGAAGGTCGCACACTCCCTATTTCAAAACATCAAAACAGGTGCACGGGTTTGAAGAGGGGGTTCCTCGAAAAGGCTGTTATTCCTGGGGGGAAAAACCAGATGCCAAGAAAGGCGGTTGAAGCCAATATGGCGACGCATTCCTGTTCGAAATCGAATGTTTTTTAATGTAATTTACCGATTTAAACTTTTTTTTAGTAATTTTAAAATAGAGATAGTTCACTTATTTTCTTTTCTCTGGCTGTATTGAATATTTTTACGAATGGTGTTTTTTTTTTTAAATAATAAATGTAGATAACTTACAGGTCTCCATAATCCCACTTTTAAAAGTTAGTTCAAATATTTTTTGTAAAATTATTCATGAAAAACTGAAACAAAATGTTCCAACCCATTTTAAAAAGTGGGATTGTCGGGACCTGTAAGTCAGCTACATTTATCACATAAAAATCCGTTTGTAAAAATATTCAACAAAGCCGGAGAAATGTGTCAGAAAAAATATTTTTTCTCCATCGGATCAACACTGACACAAGTTGCTTTGGAGACCTGACTTCCTGCGCTCCCATTCCTCCTTAAACTTTTTTTTCTGTAATTTTAAAAGAGAGATAGTTCATTTATTTTCTTACCTTGACCTTTTCACTTTAACTCGTAACAAATATCATCTACGCATCCGTAGCTTGGCCTCTAGCCTGCTGTTGGTCGACAATTTTTGCATTTTTTTTTAGTATCCTTGTTATAAAAATATTTTTCTATCAGTTATATACTTAGAAGTATGGTCTTCAAGTAATTTTGAAAGAATAAATAAATAAAGTTTAGCATTAGCTGAGGGTTATGTCAGTTTATGTAGAATTTGAGGTTTGGAGTGGCAAAAATACACACTTTTGGCCTGTTATGAATAAATAAGCTCTGTCAGTTTTTTTTTGTAATTAATAGACCATTTTACCAGTTATTACGTTAGTTTTATTCAGAAAGATATTAAGGGGGAATGGGCGCGCTAGATCGCGGGTCTCCAAAGCAAAGTGCATCAGTGTTAATCCAATGGAGAGAAAAAAATATTTTCTCTGCCACATTTCTCCGGCTATATTAAATATTTTACAAAAGGATTTTTTATGTGATAAGTGTAGCTGACTTACAGGTCCCGGCAATCCCACTTTTTGAAATAAGTTCAATTCTTAATTTGAATAAATAATTTTACTAAAAGTATTCGAAGCAAATTAAAAAAAAGTGGGATTATAGAGACCTTTAAGTTATCTACATTTATATGATTTAAAAAAACAGCTTGCAAAAATATTCAATGCAGCCATAGATATCTGGCAGAGAAAATAGTTTATTCTTATCGGATTAACATTGAGGCACTTGAGTTTGGAGACCCCCGGTCCAGCGGGCCCATTCCCCCTTAAAATTTTGTTTTAATCGAAGTCATCTTATATATCAACCGCTGAATAAACGTAGTTTTTTTCTAAAGTCCTTCGAAATCTACTTGACCCTCTTAGTACATCATTTTTAATACAATTAATAAATCGGCCTTCGGTATTGGTATTTTTTGGAAATCTTGAACAGGCTTTGTAAGGAAGCCTTTGAACAATAAATATAGCATAATATTTTTAACGTTTTTAACAGAACCAAAAACTTGAATATTAACTCCTTCGCCCCGAATTTTGAATACAATTGCTTGATCTATAATGCAAGAAAACAAACAGATTACAGCAGATTTGGGGTCCGGATGGCCGAGTGGTTAGCATCGCAGGCCAGCAGTCTGCTCACTGTAACGAGCGCGGGTTCTATTCCTTCCTTCGCCCTGGGTGTACTTCCTTTCTCTGGGACAGTAAAAACTCTTTCTGTGTCTGCCTCCCTTGATGAAGGCTTATAAGCGGGTCTCTGATCAAGAACACAAGCAGGAATAGATATATGTACCGAACTCATTGCAGTGATTTAGAATTCGATACTTTAACGAAGGGTCGATAAAAATTGTTGTAAAACCTATAATTTATATTTTCAACGAGTTTTGGGATTTTGAAGGACTGTAACAGAAAAGCGGGACTATCCCGCCAAAAGCGGGACGTCACCCAAAAATTTACTACACTACAGAAACATTGTTGATATTCACGAAATAAGATTATTTTAGGTCAAAAATAAGAGTTCCATAAGAAAAAAATTCATTTTAATTATTTATAATAATTTTTTTAAATAATTCTAAACAATTTTAACTGGGGAAAATAACAAAATAAAAAAATATATATTACCTAAAAACACTTCGAGTTTTATATTTGAAGGTTTCTGACCATATTATTAAAAAAATTAGTAATTAATTTTAACCGAAATAGTTAAAATTGTGCCTTAAATATGTGGAACTGAAGCAAAGCTCACTGAAGTGAACATTTCAAAAATCAGGTGAAACGCTTCTTAGCTATTGTCTAAATAAAAAAAATAGTAGTTCTGACTTCTATTGAGATTAATGTAAAATATTGTCTAATCGAACAAAGTATGAAGAATCGAATGTTGTGTGTTTGGATGTCATAACGGGACATAAACATTTGGAAAAAAATATTATAAGCGATGATTCCAAATGGAATCACTGAGACTGAAAGAGTTAACAAACCGTAGTCCTATGTTTTTGGTGCAATAGCACTTCAATGACCTTCGAACTGTACCAATTTTTAAAGTCACCTTCCTCTTCAAAGAGGCCCCTTGTTCAAACCCCTAATTTCCAGGGACTTGCGAGACCTTTTGATGTCCGCCGGTCAGTCAACCTTTGTCAGAGAACAAGGAACTCCCTGGACATTGTCCCTTTCAAAAATACTCAGAACTGGAGTTCCAACTGACAACGTTCTAAAGAGTCGTATAAAATTAATGGTTCCATGAGAGAAGAAACTGTTTACTGATATCTTTGTCACCGTCTCCGCTTTTGTGGACAATTATGAGTAAAGATTCTCGTGGGGCGTGGTTCTTCTTGAAGTCTTCTAAATATCACATGAACTCTTTATGCAAGGAATTAAGTTTAAGTTTCATTATTTGCTGTTGCCTATTTTAACCCTCGAGTGCATACCGTTGCCATAATCCACCTTATTTTATTAAAATAGCTCCCTCTCGACAAATATGTGTTTTTTCATCTTACACATATTTGTCGAGAGGGAGCTCTACCGTAGAGATTAGATTGCATTTTAAAGTTTTAGTTACTAATAACGCTTATAGATGACAGTAGTAAAAGTGTATTCAAAATTAAAGAGTGAAGTTATTAACTGTTGTGAAATTGCGTCTTTGGCATTATTCAAAGTATAATAATATTAGTACACTAAATACAAATAAATTGTTTTGAAAAAAAGTTATAGTTCAAGAGGGTTTTTTTTTAAATGTATTTAGTAGTTTTCTATTCATTCTTATCAAAATTGGTATTTTGTAGTTGGCTTTTGCCACATTGCCAAAATTTAAAAATTTGAAGTTGTTTTAATTCCAATGCAATTAATTTTTTCAGTATTTTTCCCATAATGTATGAGTATTAAAGATACAAATATATTTTTCGGGATTAAAAAAAATTCACGAATTACAGGGTTAAAGCAATCTCAATTAATAAGAATAATTTTTTGAAGAATTTACTCTAACTTTGTAGACTTTTATGTTCTTCAATACTG
Organism: Hylyphantes graminicola; assembly: GCA_023701765.1. Taxonomy (NCBI): domain Eukaryota; kingdom Metazoa; phylum Arthropoda; class Arachnida; order Araneae; family Linyphiidae; genus Hylyphantes; species Hylyphantes graminicola. Next base: position 14,045,499 of record CM043113.1, read on the forward strand.
TTATGTTCTCTCTCTCTCTAAATAAGTACAATTCAAACAAAATGGTTGGTTGGTTGATATACATATATTTCCGGTTTGATTCAAACAAAATGTTCCACATTCCCCCATTTTCTCCAAATAAACAATAAAAAGTAAAAAAAACCGTAACATAACTGGTACTTAATAAGTACTTTTAGTATATATATTTAATTACTTAATATAAAATTTATAAGGAAATAAAAGTATTGCGATAGGATCGAAATTATAAATAGGCGATTTTGTGTTTATTACTTCACGTTTTGGCATGTGCCTACTAAAAAAAAATGTGGTTTTGGAACATTTGTTGCCTGAACCACTCTACACTCCGTGCCACCCTAACTTGGGTAAAAACAAAGAGTAAAAAGGCAGAGGGAAAAGTGCGGTTAGTCCGTTACTTGGAAACTCTCGTAGGGTAATATTTTCATACAAAATTATCTGAAAACCATTTAACTGAAATACACTTTTCATTTTGATAAAATTATAAATAATATTGAAATCTGTTAGACCTTAAACGAAATTGAATGACATACTATGTACTTGAGCTTTTTACGTACTTCCAATGACGATTTAAATCGTAAAAGTATCAAATACGCAACAGTTTGGGATTTTACCTTGTTCATAATGTCGACTATTACGATCTTGTTATAATGAACCCAACAGGTTTTACTCGAATTTCAACGAAAGGCTTAGGAAATGCATGTAAAAAGAACATCTTGAGGTGTACACTCTTAAAACAAAAGAGTGAAATCCACTCCAGTAGGATAAGTGCATTTTCGACACTGGATAGGAGGGAATATTTACTCAGACTGAGTTAAAATCACTCGTTTAGAGTGATCCTGTCTGAGGTTTAAACACACAAAGGATTCACTCCTCAGGGAGAAGTGCATTTTCCAGACTGAAGGAGTGAAATTAACTCACACTGTGTTAAAATCGCTCGTTCATTTTAACCCGGCAGCACTCGCCTGGGGTCTAATAGACCCCAGATAGATTAAATACACTTCTAGATCTGAAACTCTGATTTGATTACCATTATAAGGATTTTCTATATTAAAATTGACTTAGACACTAACTCCCCCAATTGTGTCTAAGAGAACTAATGTAATGTTTCACGGCTGAATTTTTCTAGCCTCCTTTAGGAGCCTTAGCACAGTCAATTGCGCCTCGTAATTTAAACCCTGGTCAAGAGACAAGTTCCTTTTTTTCTAAAAAGAATGGAATCATAAAACGAAACTCGTTTCTTGACCAAGGTTTTAAATTACGAGGCATAGCCAATTATGGGTAATTACGGCCAACACATCCAATTACGCCTCATAATTTAGAATCCTGGTCTAGTGACGAGTTTGTTTTTTATGATTCTATTTTTTTTCCTTCTTGATTAGTCCCTTCCCCCTTCTTGATTAGTAAGTGTCTCAAAGTTTTTTTCCGTTTGGATTATTCATTCAAGCTACAGACCACACCGAATAGCGAGCGTTATTTTATAACCACCCTGTACATTTCGAAGAAACAGTAGATTTGCAATCGGAAAGTCCAATTATGCCAATCACAAAATCATTAATAGTGTATTAGTTCCGTTCGACACTTGGGGGGCGCTAGGCATCAAATTGAGTTCTCGGTTTAGAAGATTCTTAGTCTATGGTAAGATAGCGCGAGTGCTGCCGGGTTAAGAGTGTATAACCTATTATAAACCTAATTAGGGAAAGATAAAGCATTTTCAATTTGAAATAATTCTTATTCCTTAACTATGAGGTCTAGGTTAACTATGAAGTCTAGGTTAACTATGAAGTCTAGGAATGCACTTGAGCTTCACATTATTGCATTAATTCAATTCATGTGTGCCCTTTAAATATGCACCAATGTCCCGCAGTCGCTCGCAAAAAAGTTCTCAGAAAATTCAGTGTTCCGCTCGTTACTTGACTTTGGTTCGAAATTATGACGCCCTTCGCGAAAAGCCCTCGTGTAGCTCCAGTGCGACGAAAATTAAAAACCTAACCTAACCCATATCAGTTCAAAATGCGTCATAGCACTCATAGCAGTCACAAGTTTACAATCCATCGGCAACAATATATCATTACTCACAAAACGACAACATTTTAAAGCGACCAATCAGGTTGCAGGATTCAGAGATAGGAGGCTAATCTTTCCCCTTCATGCACTGCACCATCTTGAAATTCAACTTTTTTCTTGCCACTTGACCAGTAGTTGCTATTGATACAAGACAACGTCTCCTGTCCTGGCTTGAAACCAGTTCTTGGGGACAAGGTAGCAGCATTTCCGACTTTAGCCAGTTTGTTTGATAAAGCCTTCAGAGCATTATTAGTTGAGGTGGCTCTCAGAGAAGACTTCATTCTGGTGAAACCATGGTAGAGATTGTCAGTTTTCTCAATTCTGGTAAGTCACTATTATTAATGTTTTTACTTGTATTTATATTGAGAAATTTAAGTTTTCAATTATGCATGTTATTGGAAAGTGTATACCGAGTGTTTTTCTCAAATTTATGTGTTAGTTTACAAATAGCTAATGGTTGTTCACTTGCATCACGCCTGACTTTAATATATTTTTTTTAATTATGAAGGCACTGATCTTAATTCACAATGCAGATTACGATTTTTTGTCCGTTCCTAAAGCGCATTACACCTGAAAAGGTGGAAACCAGCGTATAATAGTTGTATACCTAATACTTGCATTGTGCATTCTGAATATCCCGCGCAACTTATTGTATAATTCCACTGGAACGAAATTTAACTATTCGATAGTATAGGAAGTCTTCACTCTACTGTGTATTTAGCTCATTGAATTAAAGATTGTATATTTATAAGCTGGCTATAAAAAGAAAGTTACGAATAAATCAAATTTATCGTAATAGCCTGATACGTATCAAAGTTTGCAAGTAATGGAAACAAATATAATTTAATAAATTTTATTTAAAATCCTAAATCAATCGGTTTTAAATTTTTGTTTAGAAAATCATTGAACACTGTATTTCTTACTAAAAATAATCTTAAATCAATGAAGTGTTGTTTTAATTGAATTTATCACTTTATACCGCTTAGTGTTTGTAGTTAATTGCAAATTAAGTTTCATGATAAGAAGTATTACGATTAGAATATAAGATTGAGGAATTGCAAGATTGCAACTTGGAGTGTTAAAATAGGGAATTTGAGTAACGGATTTACTTCCAACAGTTCCTTTTTGGGTAAAGCCGATAGTTATTTATAGCCGTAACGAAAACCCTCTTGTTTATTTTCGGCAGTTCGGCTTAAATTTAATTACTTAAAATTTAACTCTTAGCCACGTTTGAGTTCATTTATTTTTCCCCTTAAAAGGTAACTATTTCTTCTTGGTTCTCTTGGGGAAAAAAAACTGTAAAAGGTTAAAATTTCCATTTTTGTATATTCATTATCCCTGTGTACTTCATTATTCCTGTAAATTTTCATAATGAATTTCTTTGGTTAGTTTATTAATCTTCTAGTTATAACCTCTAGTTTAAATCAAGTGTTTAGTTATTTTATATTGTATTTCTGTTCGTGATCTTGTATTTTTATATATAAGGTAGTATATGTTCAGGATATACTGTTCAGATACTTTTGTCCAAGCCATTTTACTTCGGTAAGCTACTTTTCTTACGTTCTACCGGGTAGGAATTGCCTGTATCTTGTATTTCTTAACTTCTAAGCTTCTAACGTAAAACCTGCATACCATATTTTTAAAGACAAAAATGTATACCGATTAATAATTATGTTATCTGGAACTAGATTGAATATGTAAGTGAAAGTTACTCTTCTACAAATATTAAGAACACATAGTAGCCGTGAAGAAAATTGCTGTATAATTAATTGTTCATGTATGCTGGTCTATACACTGAAGATACTAAGGTCCACGCTATTTTACTACGGTGAGCTACATTTTCTATGTTCACCGGGTAAGAATGGCGTGAATCTGGTATTGCTTATCGGCTGATGTAAACATTAGCGCCCGGCAATTAAGTCGCCAAGTTGGCAACCCCGCCGGATTCCGTTTTACGGCAACCCTTGGAGACGAAAATTTGGCGCAATTGCCAAATTGTGAAATTCGCCATTTTGCCAAAAAACCTGAAATCCGAAGTTTGGCAACAATGCATGTTTCATTTTTTTTCTCAATCTCGCGGTGGTATTGCACGTGATTCTAAAACCCTAATTTTTAATCCATTTAAATCTTATTTGTTTTTATTTTAAAAGTAAATATTTTTCGTGCAGATAGATTTTTAATTTGATGTTTAACTGTTTAAAATGATCATTTTCATTATTTTATTTTCGGCATTTGCAGTGTTAGGATCCACGTTTTTTGTAGGATTTGCCTTTTTTCCTGGTATGTAATTAATGTTTCTTCAATGTTTTATATTTAAAAGAAATAGTTTTTTAACGATTTTTTAGTCTTTTTTTAAACTGTTTGAAAAATTGTTTTAGAATAGTTTTTTGCCTACGTTTTGTTCACTTTTACCTCTCAAGAATTTCATGTTTTTGGTCATTTTCAGATCGTTGTAAAAATTGCATGTTTTTCGTCATTTTGCGATCGTATTTTAAAAATGTCTTTAAAAGGAATCTTTTTTCAACGATTTTTTAGTCCTTTTTTTTAAATACTGTTTGAAAAATCTTTAATTTTAGCTACGTTTTTGTTCATTTTTTCCGTTTTTAAGAATTTCATGTTTTTGGTCATTTTCAGATCGTTGTACAAATCGCACGTTTTTCGTCATTTTGCGATAAAAATGTCTTGGTTTTTTTTTTGTCATTAGCCTACTTTTCTTTTTTTTAATTCGAAGAATTAAAAAAAAATAAAAAAGTAGGTATTGACATGCGGTCGATGTCCGTCTGTCTGTCTGTCTGTCCGTCCGTCCGTCTGTCCGTACCCCCCCTTCCAAAATCGGTTCTATCCATCCGATCTTAAAAATTCTTTTTTTGTTTGAAAGCTATGACCTCAGAGACCCAACTTTCATACTTTTTGTCCGTCAGTCTGTACGAAAGGACGGACATAAATCTACTATTTGTCGACGAATTTCCCATTGAATTAGCATTGAAATTCAATTTCGAGTCATTTAAATCTTTGAATTTAACTACAAATGCTACGGGGAAGTGATATACGTCAAAAAATTCAGCGTATCCAAATGAGAATACATTGAAAATTTCAGAAAAGAATTCGAATTCTAAGTACTTCAATTATTTAAAAAACTTCAAAATTTAATGCTCATTTAAAAAGCATAGGAAGCCATTTTAATTAGAATTATATCACCATTGCCATAGCAACAACTGCTTGAGAAACTTTAATTCTTTTAGACAATAAATAAAAATAAATTTATTTTAGAGACATCGATCAATTTGAAATGACGTCAAATATATTTCTCTAGATTCTTTTTATGATGAAATAAAATGTTTTCATTCTATTTAAAAGCGTGGAATATTACATATTTATTGTTTTAAATATAAATTTTTGCAAACGATTTAAGTATTAATTATTTAATTTTCGAAATAAAAGAAATGAAACTAGTCGAATTAAACGGGTAAATGTTTGAATTAATGCTGTGTTTGGCGCCTGTTTACCTGTTAAACACAACTGTGGTGTGGAAGCGGGTTAAGTGACAGATTCTGTTACAAACTAACTTGTTAATTTACATTTCCTATTTTAAGTGTATTTTGGAGTAGTTTTATGGTTTTTGTTCAACGAATAATTAAATATTTATTTATAACTGCAATTAAATCCTGCAGACGATAAGTAAAGTTTATTTCATTTGCGATAAAAAATTAATGAAAATAATTGTCTTTACGAAAATGAAATTATAGCTGGATGCTGTGTTTAGTGAAATTTATTCTAATGTATATAAATTTAATGTAGAAACGGTTGTTGATGTCACTTACTGTAACGACTGTACTAGTTTTTTCAAGATAAGAATTTTAGTAAGTATGTAAGTAACAGGAAAGTAGGCTATTTTAGTTCTTTTAGAACTTCTTGTTTTCATATTTAGGCCGTCTCGGGAAACCCCGGGTGTTGGCGTCATTTCGACTTGGCGCCCTCTCGGTAAACTGTTGGCGTCATTTCGACTTGGCGACGATTTTTGGAAAGTCGCCAAATCCGGGCGCTAATGTTCACATTATCTTCTCTACGACTCATCTTAACTCGATAATGATATGGGAAAATCATTTCGTAATGAAATCGCTATTTTAACTTGCTGAAGCTTTCTTAATCATGGTTTACTAGACTTGGGAAACTCATTTAAATTTCTTACAGAAATTGTTTTTTTTTTAAAAAGTGGAAACTCGAATGACGTTATTTTATCCGGGTGAGCTACACAATAATTGTTCACCTGTTAAGGTGATTTAGATTTTGATTTCTACTTGAATCTAACTTGATATTTCTTATGACTGTTCACTTTTCGTAGTTTTCCGATCCTTAAAAGCATTCCGACAAAATTTTTCATCATGTTAATATATATTTTTTTATTTTTCAGACCAAACAGTGGGCCGATCATATTCGAGTTCCAACACAAGGCCTTCGTCACCAAATACTAGCGAGATAAACAACGAAGAGCCAGCGACGTACTCTACTGACGACGCCAGATGGGAATATCTGCAGGAAGAAAAAGCAAGGTAAAATTTATATGAAACATTTTGATGATCCAAGGTTTAATGTGTGTTGTTTGTTGATTTAATTTCTGGTATTGAAAAATAGGCTAGGTGCTATTATAAATTATATTCTTTAGCACTGGGATTTGCCTATCATTTAGTATTCAAAAAGATGCAAAGATTCGTTTTTAATTTGTTTTAGTTTTTCTTCGAAACAATATAATGCATCCATGTTGATTCACACACTGAATTCCAAATTTTTGAAGAACGGGAACTACGAAACATTAATTAAACCTCGGCAACTCGGCAGTTTGTTTCACATTTCAAATCTATTTCTAATATTTGTAAAGGACCTTTATTGTAGTAGTTTAACTTAACAAAATTATTTTGTTAGGCGTTGAAAATGTAATTTTTATCATTTTTTTTTTTTTTTTGCTTCAAAAATGAGATTTCTATTGCATCCTATCTGCATTTTTCCGTACGGCACTCCAGCTCTGTAAAACCTGTTTCACTACGCACGTACTTAGTTAAGGGAGAAACTACGCTCCAGGGTAGTTTATAAGGCAACTTATTTAATTTAACCTCAACTGGGCGTCCCTATTTGGAGAAATTTTTTAAAGCCTCCCCACCAACAATTAACGCGTAATCGGTTTCGAAATTGTCCTGGTCTGATAGAAGGTCCAAATATCAGTTTACAGCCCTTGATTACAGGTGTCAGTCATTTATTTCGATAAAAAAATGAAGTTGAACGAGGGTCAATACGATATTACAGTTCAACTTGCAAAAATTCTAAATATACGGCCTTTTTTTGTTGCATTTTGATTTGTAGCACAAAAAATGTGTATTTTTAGCGTTTAAGGAGGTCCCTAAATAACTATTAAACATAATTTTTTTTAAAAAAATTAATTACTTTTTAGCTTATCTTTGTAAGAAAAGTATGTTTAGATTAAAAATATACTTGTAGGACCTTGCATAAACATTTAATTATTAGCATAAAATCGCTATCGACTCAAAGAATTGCTGAGAATTATGCTTTTCTACATTAACGAACACAATTCAAATGTTGATACTGTTATTGCTTTATTTAGCATAAATGTTAAGCTAAAATTAGTTGATATTCTTTTTTTCATGATAATTAATATTGTCACATTTTTCGTTTGTTTTGTATTTTATACATTTTCTGTAAGCATCTAGACTTTGTCAGAAATGTAGCCATTCAAATGTTAGTTAGACAAATTCTTTTCTAGAACTATTCTAATTGGTGGGATTGGAGTTCAATAATTCTTAAGCCTCAATTGAATTGATTGGTTCTGTGTTTATTGTTTGGTTTCCAAAGTTCTTTTGTGAGTCTTGTGTTTTTTGTGCTCTTTTAATTCGAAAAGGTATCCTGTAAATACGCTTTACTTTACAAAAGCTGGCAAAATAGAAATTTCGAGGTAGTCGAACTCGTTTATAGCGAGCCCTGATTCAACAGGAATATTTAATTTTTTTAATGTTAAGTCTAAGGAGAATTTTCTTGTTACGAGCAAGTCTCGGATTTAATGACATTTTTCTCGCATTTTTTTTTTAATTAAGCCGTCATTTTAGAAGTTAACTCTTTTCTTGGAAAATTTTCTTTAATCCCCTTTGTTTGAAAATTCCTTTCGCGCACTTCCATGAATAGGAAAATGCTGTTAATAGGGACTGTCAGTCCCTTAGACCTAATTCATCAGTTTTGAAAGCACACTTTTTGCTAAAGAACTACTTAGTCGTGTTAGAACTTTTCCCCAGGTATGGGAATTAACATTACATCGAAATAAAACAAATTTGAGACGAAAATGCTATCAGGTATTTAATTATACATTTTTGAAGCTTTAAATGCCCCAAAATCCTCGGGAGATGGCGACACTACTTTAAAAATTATTTAACCGGATGGTTAAACTAAATAATCGGATGTTATTTTCCAATTTTGCTTTAAATATGTTACGATGATTCCCATACTTGGTGACCATTAGATAAGAATTCAAGTTTGTTATAAACAAGTTCGACTGAATATGTTCACCATAAGTATTTTTTCTAAAGCTATATTTTCCAAAAAGCTTTTAATCCGGTTTTTTAGAAACATTCTAGAATTAAGAATTCTTAATATTTCATTTATAGGTTTTTGGCAATATTGAAAAAAGAGAAGGCTCGTCATTCATACCCTCAATTAGAAATACCGTTTTGGATCTATTTACTTTGGTTAGTTGCATTCATTGCTCTATCCATTTCCAAGGGTTTCATGTTTGTCGCGAAGAAGACATTGAATTTGAATGGACTTAATAGTTAATTTCATTCTTTTATCTATGATAATAAAAGAAAGAGTCTATCTATCTGTCTGTCTGTGTGTATGTCTGTGGATCGCAAAAGACCTACTTAGACTGCTCTAAAAAATTCGAAATTTTTAATATAGATTCCTTTTAATACCTACGTGTGCACCTGAGGCTCAATTTTTTCATATTTGATTGTGATTTTTAATTAATATAATTAGTTTTAAAAAAACGTCATCCACGTGGGATTGCGGGACCATAACATGGCTTGAAAATACATGGACCGGGCCGAAACGGGGGTTTAACACCATCCTCTATTAGTTTGATTGAGTTTGGTTGAGATATGCGCTCGCCCTAAGGCTGCTTTATCCTCTATTAGTGTTTGCTTTATTAAGGGCGCATGCACCAACACGAATTTAATTTTGTTTTGATTTTGAGTGCATTTTCACAAGTAAGCATGCCTCTAAAACAGTGGTTCCTAACCTGGGGGCGATCGCCCCCAAGTGGGCGATTTGTGTTATCAAGGGGGCGATAAATAGTCTGGGGGCGATAGGGGGGCGATGAGTATTCAAAGGTGGAAAATTGAAATAATATACTGTATCGCAGTACAGTAAAAACCATTCTAATATTTATTTATCACCTTGAAAACTTTAAAACTGACATTCTTACAAGATTTGACTAAGTTGGAAATTCCTGATTCTATTGTGGATCCATTCTAGTTTGAAGCTGTGGGTTGTGGATAACTTTGACAACTCTTTGTAGACGGAGTTTGAAGATCTGAAGTATGACTGTGAGGCGAAAAGCTTTTTCAAGCAGAGAGGTTATGAGTTAGTGTTCATGAAACTTATTTACACTTATCCACTACTGTAGTAAAAAGCTGAACTACTTCTCACCTCGTTCCCGTCAACATATTCAGTTGAAAATTATTTACTTCTGTTATCCGGCTCCTCACTAAACGTCGTTTGGATATTTGCCTCAAAGACTTACGCATCAACTGGACAAAATATAAAATAAGAAAAAGTTTTCGCCATTTAATTGGTTCTTTAATATCCACTTTCAAGATTTTAGTTAATTATTTCACTTTTGTTCTTTAAAAAAATCTGTTAAATATAAACATTAATTTTTTTTTCCTATTTTATTTAAGAGTGACCGGATAAAGCTGCTTTGTTTGTTTTTATATATGGTAGTAAGTGTTTTAAATTTATAAAATTGCTTAATTAGTTGCACTTTTACTCAAATTATAATTGGACAAAACATGAAAAGTAAAAAAGTAAAAGGGGGCGATATGTGTTAGTCAACCTAAAGAAAGGGGCGATGGTCCAAAAAGGGTTGGGAACCACTGCTCTAAAAGGAAGCAATGCGAAGTTAACGGGTTCCCTGTAAGGCGGGACCATACTGCTAGTTTGAAATATTTTCTTTTGTCACACGTTTTTGTCTGTTAAAATGAAGCTACTGTCTGAGAGCTTTCACCATTTGTTAGCTATGTAATCTCATTTTATTCAACTAAACCTATTTTAGAAGATTACCTGTTAAAGTAATTGTTATTATCCCTATGAAATCTTTTTTAAGTGGTATTTTGGACTTAGTATCTAAAGCGCGTGTTTTGTACTAGAACTAGTATTTTAAGAATTAAACAATAATCTAAACTCTCGGTAATTTATTTAATCTTTATGAGGCTAATGACTTATTAAGTTACTTATACTAGGTGTCCCAAGGGAAGAAATTTGTACCCGGTCCCTCCTCAAAAGAGCAGCTTATTAGACGTGCTTTTAGTTTAACTGACACCTTGCCACATAATTTCAAAGCATTGTTTCTAAAAAGATATTAGTATTATGTTAATTGGTTTCCAATATTTAAATATATTTCAGGGTTCATAATTTTGAGAACCCTTTATGTAGATTAATTCTAGCTTGATGTTATTTTAACCAAACCAAACTAGAAAGAATGCATCTCTTTGTAATTACCTGCATGAACATGGAGTACAATTTTATGGATCGTAGTTTACTAAAAGTTAATTGGTTAAAAAGATGTGTATATGTCGAGTAGACTTAAATATTTTCTGATTAGCTGAATTGTTTTAAAAGTGGATGTCTATTAATAATAAGAGTTACAGATGTAAATGTTTAAATACAGTGAATTATAAAATCGTGGATATGGAAATGGATATTTCTTCAAGATCATTAAGTGGTGCCTTACTGGCGCTATTTTACTTCGGAGAATCTGTTTTACAAGTTCACCGGGCAGATATAGCGTGATTAATGTTCCAGAAAGTGCTCGCGTTTTATAAATGCGATATCGTTCCTAAAAATACTGCTGTTTTCAATAAGTCAGTCCAATGACGGGTGTTTAGATTCCAGCTATTTTACTTCGGTGAGCTTGAATTGAATTGCTCACCGGGTAATAATAGTGGGATTCTTGCATTACAAATACAACTTTCAAATTTGGACTTGTGTATACGATCCTCGCATAAGAACTGAAAAAAAGCTATGAAAACTTAAGTTTTTATTTTTGTTTCTTCGTGAATTACAGTGAAATGAAGCTAGAGGGCAGGTTGTTTTTACTGTAAACTTCATTGTGAATGTTAAACAGAGAGATGTAGTGTTTTCGGTGCCACACCTTATCAAACAATGCATAGATTATAAAAATAAACGGCATTTGATGGACTGTTTTTAGGCTGAAAATGGGGTACATCAGCAATTAGAACTGCGTCATTTCACCATGGTGACCTGTTTTTGAATGTTCACCGGGTGAAATCGGCGTGGTTTGGTTGTATGACATGCATCAACTGACTCTGCCAATAAATTGAGAGAAAAATAATGAAATAGAACTAAAATGCAATAATTAAGGGTCTTGTATGGCAACAGATCTCTATGGAATTCCAATGGGGCTCTTTTTTTTTTTTAAATAAAGTATAGGACATAGGTGTACTCACGAAAACTTACCAAAAGATAGAGGAAAGTAACTTTGCCATCAAAATAATTAAAAAGTATAATTTTAGCTATATATTAATTAAGCAATTTTTTGTTTAAATTATAATTGATATCTTCAAAATTATACTTTTTAATTAATTTAATGGTGAAATAACTTTCGGTATTCTTTGGTTAGTTTTCATGAGTATAAATGTCCTATATTTTATTTAAAAGTAGCCCCATTGGAATGAATAGGGATCTGTTACCATACAAGGACCATTTATATTCTAGTTATAAAACCTCTAGTTTAAATCAAATGTTTGGTTATTATATTATATATTTCTGTTCGTGATCTTGTTATATTTTTATATATATAAAGTAGTATTGGTTATACTGTTCAGATACTTAGGTGCAAGCCATTTTACTTCGGACAGCTACTTTTCTTACGTTTTACCGGGTAGGAATAGCTTGTATCTTGTATTTCTAAACTTCTAACGTAAAAACTGAATACCATATTTTCAAAGACAATAATGTAAACCAATGAATAGTAGTATTATCTGGAACTAGATTGAATATGTAAAAGAAAATTACTCTTCTACAAATATTAAGTACATGTAGTAGGAGTGAAGAAAATTGCTGTATAATTTATTATTCCTGTGTACTGGTGTATACACTGAAAATACTAAGGTCCACGCTATTTTACCACGGTGAACTTCATTTTTAACGTTCACCGGGTAAGAATGGCGTGAATCTTTTATTGCTTATCATTTCTACAAATTATCTCAATATTAAGGTGGCAAATCATTTCGGAATGAAATCGCTATTATACTTTGAAGCTTCCTGAATATCAGTTCACCGGATCTTGGAAAGCTCATTTAAATCTCTTGCGGAAATGTTAGGATAGATTATAAAAAATAAAAACTGCGTTTGATGAACTGTTTTTAGGAGGAAAATGGGTTATATCAGCAACTAGAACTTCGTCATTTCACCATGGTGAACTCTGTATTTGCATGTTCACCGGGTGAAATCGGCGTGGTTTGGTTGTATGACATGCATCAATCGACCCCATCAACAAAATTAATGCGGGAAAACTGATGAAATGGAACAAAAATGCAACTTTAAATCTTTTAAAGTTCTAGTTTAAACCAAATGTTATGGTAAATTTAAATTGTATTTTTATTCAAGATACTATCTCGTTCAGCATTTTGTATTTTTATAAAAGTATGTAGTATTTCTGAAGAGTATTGTGGAAACTAAGTGTTATTTTCATGCCATGTAGTGTTTACTAGGATATGCTATTCAGATACTTAGGTCTTTACTTCGGTGAGCTACTTTTCTTGCGTTTTACCGGGTAGAAATGGTTTGTTTCTTGTATTTATGAACTTCTGACGTAAAGTCTGAATACCATTTTTTAAAGCCATTAATGTCCGCTAATTGATAGTTACATTATCTAGAACTAGATTGAATATTTGCATATGTAAATGAAGGTTACTCTTTTGCAATTTTTAAGTACACATAGTAGGAATAAGGAAAATTGCTGTATAATTCATTATTCCTGTGCACAGATACTAAGGTCCACGTTATTTTACTACGGTGAGCTACATTTTTAATGTTCACCGGGTAAGAATAGCGTGGATCTGGTATCTTTTCTACAACTTATCTTAACTCAATATTGTTATGGGCAAATTATTTAGGAATGAGATCGCCATTTTACCTTATTGAAGCTTTCTTAATCTCGGTTCACCAAACCTTGGAAGTCTCCTGGAATTCCTTCAAACCTCTTGCGGAAATGTGTTATGAAAAAATGGAATCTCGAATGACGTTATTTTATCCGGGTGAGCTGGACAATAATTGTTCACCGGTTAAGGTAACGTGGTTTTAGGTTTTGATTTCTACATCTACATTGCAGAGCTGGTGGTATGTTTGGTTAAAAACATAAGTATTTACTTTTTAAGTATCCCTAAATGCATAGATTGTTTTAAATTGAACATTTACATACTTAAACTAAACGTTATTGATGTCATCTAAAAAATTATGTGAAGCTGACTATTTCATGGCATTTCTTATGAAATAGCGATTTTTATGTTAGTATTACGCTACTCTACTTCGGTGAACTTGTTGAAAATTGTTCACCGGGTAAGAATAGCGTGATTCTGATTGCATAAATTTTCAACCAACTCGGCAGAGCACGAAAGGAAAAGTTAATATTAAATGGTTTTAGGTTAATTTTGTTTCTTTTCCACTTGTTCCAGATCAAGTTTAGCAAAATGTTCCAGATCAAGTATAGAAAAATTCAATTATTAGTCTTTAAAAATGTTATTTGAACTTTTCTTAACATTTTGCAAAAAAAAAACACTTAAATTTTTATGCAATAGTTTTTGAGTTATAGAGTGCGTCTCATTTATAAATTATTAAGTATCCTACCACAGATGTATACTTTAAATGCTCGTATCTGTGTCTTTTAAATTTTAGGATAGTGAAAAATACTACTCCTCTTTTAATGTTATACATAAAAAATTTCTGTAAATTTCTATAGCATCTTAAAAGTATAATAAACAAAACTATGCATTAAAACTTTTCATTTATGTTGTCAGTATTTTTGAAAAATATTGAATTGACAAAAAGTTTGAATTTTACATTTTTCGTAAACATTTTTGAGAATTTCGAAATATAATTTTTTTAAAAAGTTGAAGCTTGATTAAAACTTGGATGCATAGTTTAAGACATTATTAGGAAACTTATATAAAAAATTTGGTGATAAAAAGTCGAAAATTAAGGGAGGAGTAGGGATTTTAAAATTCCTAAAAAATTGATCAAAAACTAAAATGTTCAACAATACTGAGTCATTTTTAAAAAAAACTTTTCCTAATAAGTTTTTCTAATGCAAGATGTACCAGTGCATAAAATCTAAGTTGGGGAAGGTACCGGACCCCCTTAAACAAGCACAAGAATTTTTAGAAATGTCATTTCTCCAAATCTCAGCAGGTGCAGGTGGCCTGAAGAAGTCCCAGTTTCCAGTCCCCTTTCAGTTCCAGAGCTTGTTTTTTGATCAGGGTTAATCTTTACTTTCTTTTGGTGTCTTTCATTACGCTTTGTTTCTAATAACAATTCCGGATCGGCCACTTTATCAGATAGGGACCACGCCATTTTGCCTCTAGGAGCCTAGTTTCTTGATATGTTCACTGGGTATAAATGGCGTGGTTCTTGTTTGCATATTCCTGCACTCTCGATGGATTTCGGTAGCACAAAATACCTGCTGAGCTATAAAAACCAAATTCGACTGAGAGGCTGAGAGAATCCAGAGCCATGCTATTTTATCTCTGTGAACCTTTATATACATGTTCACCGGATGAACTATAGCGTGGTTTTTGTTTCTTGTATCTCCTCTGGTGCAGATTGAAGATGGACTACCATGGACCAACTGCGAGGCATTTCACTGTTTAAGCAACCCATCCAGAGCAATTTTGAGGACTCCATCAACACCTTCCTTTCCTTTTGAAAACAGCGTTTAGTTACACGAAAAGCTAATTTTAAAAATTTAACTTAATATAGCATAAGTAAATTCTTCAGGGCAATGTTCATCTGTCTTGTTATTTTATTTAACCCTTTCAGTTCCAATGACGATTTGGCATCAATTTATTAATTAAATTTTCTTCTAATCATTTATAGCCATATATATCAAAAAGCACACCATTCAATTCTTTAGACTTTTTCCATTGGGAAAATATATTTTGTTACTCCCATTAGATGTCAGCTATATTTTTTTAATTATGATCAGAAACATGATTATGCCAAATGGCATCACTGGGACTGAAGGGGTTAATTAGATGAACAGGCTTTGTTTCCCAAGACAAATTTTCTTGAAAACCGTCGTTAATGAGTTAACGGGAATCTTCGTATACTGACCATTCGAATTATAAGGGTGTTTCAAAATGATTGGTAACAGCCAGATACGAGATTCACTAGATTGAAGCTAATTTACTTGGGTGAGCTTTATTTTCAATGTTCACCAGTAAGATTAGCGACGATTTGGTGTTTCTGTTCTTCAGTATGAAAGGATTTTTCATCTTAAAGTGCATGGTAAAATATGTATTTAGGATGATCGAGTAATTTATCAATACAATTTATCAATTTATAGTTTTTGTAGCTTCTATTTTATATCCTTCATATTTGTTTCTTTTATTTTAAAAAATACTCTATTTTTGGGTCAATATATTATGTTAATTATAGTTTTTGTATGATAGTTTCGAAATGTCTTAATTAGCTGGACTCGTCAGGAAACAATCCATTAGATTGCATCGATGGAATACGATTTGTTTAAGCTCCGGTTCACGCTGTTCTACCTTGGTGAGCTTAACTATTGTGCTCACCGGGTAGGAATGGCGTGAGGCTGTTGCTAAATAACTTCTAAGTTTTCGAAGCTGTCAAGAAATTCGAACGATGGTTGGAAAGTTTTTCTGGGGGATGGTGCTTAGATTCACGCTATCTTACTTCGGAGAGCTCGCTTCAAACGTTCACCAGGTAAGAATAGCGCGATTCTGGTGCTACTCGAACTTTGAATTCTGAAATCAATCTTGTTCCAGTTGCATGTACAAAGTTCAAGCCAATAGCATAGATAGGATATCTACCAAGTTTCCCGTCACGTAAGTTCTAAATTACGATGCCTGTCACAAATATCCCTACGTAGTTCAACCTAAAACCACCACAAGGTATTTAAAAAGGTCACTTCTCAAAATCCCGGCAAGTAGTCTTGGTTCTACGAAGCTTCAATTTATTTAATTCGGAAGACTTGACTGTGGTTCTAAATTTTGACGCCCGCGTCGACGATAGCTCTCTTGTAGGTCGTTCGACTATAATTCAATTTAAGCACCTAGTTTCCTAGCTGTTGTTGCTGGACTTCAATTATCCAATGGGAATAGATGTTGGCAACCTGAGCGCCTGATAATTAAATTTCTACTGTTAACCCAGATGAGTAAGTACTTAGATTCACGCTATCTTTCTTCGGAGAGCCTGCTTCAAGCGTTCACCGGGAAAGAATAGCGTGATTCTAATGCTACAGATCTTCAGTTTCGCAGCCAGGAATCAAACTTGTTTCTGTTCCATACACAAGATTCACGCCAATAGCAAGTGAGCAACTACCCAGTTTCACACCTCGATGCTGCAGCTGGACTACAATCCAAAAGGAAGAAATGTTGACATCAAGGAAGCTGAAGAATTTTCGATTTTGTTAACCAGATAAGTAGTTCTTAGATTCACGCTATCTTTCTTCGGAGAGCCTGCTTCAAACGTTCACCGGGAAAGAATAGCGTGATTCTGGTGCTACAGAGCTTCAATTGGAATTCTAAAAACCAACGTTCCCGCTCCATATACAAGGTTCGAGCCTACGGGGTAGTTCTGTTAAAATGCCCAGTTGAACGGTATTCGACGCTACAATACTTCAATCATCCAACAGGAATGAATAAATGCTCAATAAAATGGAGGAGCTGTTAAATAATTTAGCGCTTTGGTCTACGCTATTTTACTTCGGAGAACTTTCTGCAATTTGTTCACCGGGTAAAAATAGCGTGAATCAGGTGCTTCAGTATGCCGTTTTTCCTAGAATGAAAATTTAAGGTAAGCTTTTCAAAATTTGAAATTAATATCGCCCTTTATTATTTAAGACTACTTTTGTGTTTAGTACACCTTTTGGAGGGTAATTCTAAAAATGTAGTTTTTTAAAGTTCCTAAGGTCTGTTTGTCTGTCTGAAAGCACTCTGCAACTACAAGAATTGTGGACTTTAAATTTAATACATAAGTTCCCAGTACCTGTCGGACGGAAAAAACACGCATGCCCCGTCTGCCATGCAACTCAATTTATAAATTAATGAAATTACATTATAGTGTACATAATTACCTTTAACTGTTTTGGTTTATTGAGTGGTAATTGGAAATCGTGTAGAGTTTCCCGCTTTTTGTTTCATTTTGCGACAATAAATGTTGTTATTTTAAGTTTCTAGAGTTTAATGCGGCAGAGCTTGTATCAACAATAAATAGTAGCATGGATGGTTCTGGCAGACATATACAAAGTTTTGCAGCTCTCGACTCTATTAGACTTTCATCCAATGAGAATAGATGCTGACGACATGGGAAGCTGTTGGGCCTACTTAATGATACTGTTGACAAGATGAATAGTGCTTAGTTTCAAGCTATTTTGCTTCAGGGAGCTTGCTTCAAATGTTCACTGGGCAAGAATAGCGTGATTTTGGTGCTACAGAGTTAAAAATTTTAAATTTTAAATCAACGTGCTTCAGATCCATATACCAGGATCAAGCCAACAGTATGGATTGTTCTGTTGGACATCTGACCAGTTTCACGTCACTTGACTGTGGTCCTTAATTACGACTCCTGCAACCGATAGCCCTCGTGTAACTCTAGTGCGATGATAATTCAGCATCACCTAGTTTCACAGCTGTTGATGCTGCTGGACTTTAGTTACCCGCGGGAATAGGTGCTGACAACATGAGCTGTTAGCTCAATCATGATTTAGTTACCCAAGTGCTAGTGCTGAGGCTCGCGTTATTTTTCTTCAGGGAACTTGCTATAAAATGTTCACCGCGATTGGTGTGATGATTCTGGTGCTGTACACTCTTAAAACGAACGAGCGATTTTAACTCAGTCTGATTTTCACTCCTGCAGTCTGGAAAATGCACTTCTCCTCTTGGATTGGATCCTTTGTGTGTTAAACCTCCGACAGGATCACTCCAAACGAGTGATTTTAACTCAGTCTGAGATAATATTCACTCCTTTCCAGTGTCGAAAATGCACTTCTCCAACTGGAGTGGAATTCACTCTTTCGTTTTAAGAGTGTAGAACTGCAGTTTATTATGAATTCTGAAATCGTACATGTTTCACTTTCATATACAAGATTTAGACCAAAGGCATGGATAGTTCAGACAGACATCTAATAAGTTTAACGTCCTTTAAATGTGGCTCTAAATTACGATGCCTGTCGCCAATATCCGTAGTGTAGCTCTAGTGCGTTGATATTTAAACCTAACCCCAGTTTTGCAGCTACCATCATGAAACGGAAATAGATGCTAGCAAGATGAGTGCTTATGTTCACGCTATTTTACTTCGGAGAACTTGCTTCAAACGTTCACCGGGTAAGAATGGCGTGATTCTGCTGCTACAGAGCTTCAGTTTTGACTTCAGAAATACAAATGTGTTTCACTTCCATTTACAAAGTTCAACACAGCAAAGAACGCTCAGGTGAACTTCCCAGCTTCACAGTATTCGGCTCTACTGGACTTCAATCATCAAACGGGAATAGATGCCGGCAACGACCTGAGGAGCTGTTAAATCATTTATGATATTAACCAGATGAGTGGTGGTTAGTTTCACGCTATTTTTCTTTGGGGAACTTGCTGTAAAATGTTCACCGGGAAAGAATAGCGCTATTCTACTTCTACAGAGCTTCAATTTTGACTTCTGAAATTCAAATACGTTTCACTTCCACGTACAAGATTCAAGCAAACTTTAATCGTTCAGCTGAACATCAACCCAGAATCGTTTTTTCCCTCGATGCTGCTTGATTTCACTTGATCAAGGAGAAGTAATTGGACAAGTTGTGATGTTGTTAACCAGATGAATAGTTCTTAAGTTTACGCTACTTTACTTCGGAAAATTTGCTTCACATGTTCACCGCGAAAAATAGCGTGAATCGGGTACTAAACTGTGTGACGGTTTTCTTCATAATGGACATTTCAGGTTGGACATTTCAAAATTTTAAGTTGTTAAAGATACGTAATGGAAAATAAATAATTTCTTTTTGTATACATTTTTGTTCTGTTTGCCTAGCTAGAAGCACTCTGCAATTCGAACTACAACTTAAAGTTTTAAAATTAGTTCAATTACATTCATGTAAACATCCCAGTCTTACAGCCCACGACTCTTCTGGACTTCAATCATCCAATGGGAATAGGTGCTGACAACCCGATTAGCTGCCTGATAATTTCTATTACTAACCAGATGAGTAGTGCTTAGGTTCACGCTATCTTTCTTCGGAGAGCTTGCTTCAAACGTTCACCGGGAAAGAATAGCGTGATTCTAGTGCTACAGAACTTCAATTTCGAATCCATGAATCAAACTTGATTCAGTTCCTCATACAGTGGTGGAAATTGATTTATGAACTGACAGTTTTTTAACAGTATTTCTTTATTAAATGCATTTTTATCGGTTTAAATTTCATATACTTTTCAGGCTTTGCATTATAAATTATACACGTAAGTAAAATTTTATATAAATTCGTAAACAATTTATTTTGTTGATATTTTAGTTTTAGCATAGGGAAATTGATTTATGAACTTTTACATTCAATCTCAATTAATATTTGCTAAAAGTATTTTTTGTCGCTAATGCTTCCTTGATTTTGTTTTTTATAGACAACACAAAACATTGGGTCAAGTTTTGGTCAAGCAATTTGCAGTTTTTAATGATTAAGTCCTTCTATTCCATAACTGATGCACACTTCATTAAAACCATACTCCATTTGAGTAAATTATTCAAACCAATTGATCTCAGACATAATTCTTGGGGTTTAAGTCATGGCTATTGGCAGGATGATATAAATGAACAACACTTAGTTCATTTAACCAGTCTTCCATTTCGTTTGAAATGTGGATATTTGCATTATCTTGCATAAAAATTTAATCAAAAGCATAGTTTTGCCATGCGAAAAGGAATTAAAGAATTATCTAGAACTAATCTGCAATAAAGTGATGTTTGTCAGCCCTTCAGGAACATAACCTTGCTTCTTCAATCATAAGATATCGGGGCCCAAACCATCAAACTTCCACCACTAACATTTCTGCGGAAGACAGATCTTGGTTATTTCCGAAGATCCTTTCAATAACATTTTAAACCATCACGTCTATCCAAATTGAACTTTTTTTCATCAGCAAATTTCACTTTTTTCCCATTTCTCTCAAAGCACCCCCACCCAATCCATTTTCATGTAGTTATGACCATATTTTAAAAGCCTGTTCTTATGGTGAAGAGTCAGCTTTGGAGCAGCCTTCATTTTGGAACATTTCAAGTTCGACGACGATATCAATATTTGTCCTACTCTTCTGGGAGTTACAGGAAGTGATTGTTCATAACAAATTCGCCCTGTAATGCACAAATGCTGACACAAATGTTAACTTTTTGGGATACAAGTCCAATAATCCTGCTTTTGTCCCTCGTCCCACGAAGGTTACACCTCTTTTAATGATGGTTTTTGCCGAAATCATAATGATTCTTCAAATATTTATGGATTATATTAATTGATCTTTTAATTAATATGCTAATTTCTCTTACAGATTTGTTACAATATTATATAATTGTCATTTTTAACCTTTTTGGCTTCAGGCAGTCCCGCAAGCTTTCTTATTTAGTAAAATGGGAATAAAACATATAAATTTTAACAAATTTGGCCTTAATCCTATTTATAAACAGTGATAGTAAGCTCCAATGAAGTTCAAATGAAGAACTAGTTAAAATATTTGGTACCTGGGCTCAAAATAAATTTGAGTTCATAAATCAATTTCCATCATTTGACATGCTTAAAAACTAAAATTTGATATATTTTTATTTAATATCATTTTTTGAAAAAAATTATGTGTGAAATTCATTTATTGTGCTCTGAATATCCAACACACAAAATTTGAATTGTTAGCACTTAATACAAAGCGATATCTATTGAAAAGAATGTTAGTTCATAAATCAATTTCCACCACTGTACAAGGTTCAAGCCAACAGCAAGAATCGTTAAAGTGGACATCTACCCAGTTTTACAACCCTCGATTCTATTGGACTTCCATCTTATCCAAGGAGAACCCGAGGAGCTATTCATTTATGAAATTGTTAACCAGGTGTTAGTGCTGAGGTTCATGCTTTTTTACTTGAAGAGCTTGCTTCACATGTTCACCTAGGAAAATAGCGTGAATCGGGTGCTATACTGTGTGCCGGTTTTCTTCATAATGAACATTTTAGGTTGGACATTTCAAAATTTTAAGTTGTTAAGGATACGCAATGGGAAAATAATTTTTTTTGTTTACGTTCTGTTCTGTTAGTCTAGTTGGAAGCCAGAGGAGCTGCCTGACGATTTCTATTGCTAACCAGATGAGTAGTGCTTAGGTTCACGCTATCTTTCTTCGGAGAGCTTGCTTCAAACGTTCACCGGGAAAGAATAGCGTGATTCTAATGCTACAGAACTTCAGTTTTGCATCTAGGAATCAAGCTTGTTAAAGTTCCACATACAAGGTTCAAGCCAACAGCAAGGATCGTTAAAGTGGAACATCTACCCAGTTTTACAGCCCTCGATCATGATGGACTTCCCCCTTACCCAAGGACAACTTGAGGAGCTATTCATTTATGAAATTGTTAACCAGGTGTTAGTGCTGAGGTTCACGCTATTTTTCTTCGGAGAACTTGCTATAAAATTTTCACCGGGAAAGAATGGCGCGATTCTGGTGCTACAAAGCTTCGGTTAATTTTGAACGTGTTCGGAACAAACAGACCTGTGTGCTGCTGGACTTCACATCTCCAAAGGCAACATGGAGTTTCTTCTAATGAACATTCAAGGTAGGACATTTCAAAACTTTTAAGCTGATGCAGATAATTCATAAGGCAAGGAGTGCTAATGAATGTTATTTTATTAATATTTTTCATTAATGTACTCAAATTGTTGGTGTCATTCTTAAAACACGTTTACGCAAGTGTCTATAAGAGCGAATGAGTCCGGTCTGCTTCGAGTCTAAAAACTAAAGTGGCTCGATGTTAATCCAATGGAAATGTTCTTCCAAGACTCGTCTCTCCGGCTGTATTGAATATTTTTACAAATGTTTATTGTTAAATGTGGATAACTTGCAGGTCCTTCTAATCCCACACTTTGAAACTTCGAAATATGATATTGCTTCGAAATATTTTGTGTAAAATTATTTAATGAGATTTAAAAAATAATTCGAACCAATTTCATTGTAAAGTGAAATTCATTTCAGTGAAATTAAGTGATAGTTCGAACCTGTAAATCGTCTACATTTATCTTAAAGTTCGTAAAAATATTCAATGCAGTTTGAAAAATAGAACCAGATAGAAATAGACTGTTGAGAATAGAACAGCTAGAAAATATTTTTCTTTGCTAGAATAACAATAAGGCACTTAGTTTTTAGACCAGCGGCCTATTGGCTCATTCCCCTTAATGTCCATTTTTACTGAAATATAAGGTAATGAAAATATTGCGATGGAGTCGAATATCCGAAAGACGGTAGGTTTGTCTTCTACACATTGTATACTTTTTAATTTTTAGAAAGTATGACACCTTTTTACTAAGAGCTCTTTGTACACATTTGTACAACATTTTACGCCCAAATGTGCAGTTCCACATAATTTCTGTCAATACCAGCAGTAACAGTCAAACATCATAAAACTTTTTTAAAAAACTGAAACGTAGTATATATTGATGTGATGTATTGCTTATCACCAAGTTTTTCAACATGTGTTAAACTATAATTTTAACCTATAAAAATATTCTTAGATTTTTGTAATAACCAACCAATTTAAGTTGCTAAATTTTGGAGTTGGAATGAAGCCATTGCTTCGAACAGGGTGAAGAGGCAGACCATGACTGAAGCTGTGGGAGTAGAAAAAGCAGAAGTACTTCGGCATACACCATCTTTCTTCGGTGAACTTGTATCTAATGTTCACCGGGAAACGATGGTGTGAATCTGGTACTATGAAGCATCATAATAGAAGATAGACTAGTACATAATTTTCCAAAAGAAGCAAGGAGGATTTGATGTCTTCTGTGAGGAGTTCAGTGAAAAAATCTTCAGAGCCACGCTGTTTCACCTCGATTGTATTTCGTTTTTTAAATACATCGGATAAAATAGACGTGATTTTAAATATTGAATATCATCACGATGAACTACATGGCCAATTAACTGTGACTGGTAAGATTTTTTTTGTCTTGTTGGAGTTTTCAAAATTGTTCTTTACCTAATCGCTTAAGAGTACGCATACGTGGTCCATTGTGCAGAATTCCCTTTACTTCATTTAACAATTTTTAATTCTAACATTCTATTTATTATAAATTGGAATGTTCAAGCTTCCCGAAAATACCGATACCAAGGCAGATGATTTAGTCATTGCACTGCAAAAATAATGGGCAAGAAGGTCAATGCAGATCTTGGAGTTCTTGTAAAGTTAAGCTTATGAAAAATTTTGCATAAAAACGTCGGAGGAGGCTAATAGCTATAAGAGACATGGCACTTATCATGACACTGAAAAAGTGTTTTTTACCTTCCAAACTGAATTCTTCTCAATTAACCTGCCTCTCACCAAAAAATGAACTTTTCCAAATTGTATGTAATGTATTGTTTAAAATTGTTCGACTTGTTAGGTTTCTACTGTCTCTGTAATATGCACACAAAAAATCTATAATAGTCTAAAAAAAAATTTAAAAAATTCAGAATGTTTAGTATAAGGCCCTTCCGAAGTTTTATATCCTGGTAAAATTATCTAATTTTGATGGAAAAGTTTTCTACGTTTTAATATAATTTATTTTTTGCATGTTTAGAAATTTGATATATTTAATTGTTGCTGTTGGTAAACTATTTGGTATTAAGGTTTTTGATATTTATGTAGCAATTTTGATAGTTTTTATTTTAATTGATCCCCAAGATCTATTCAATTGTTGGTTAATGATCTAGATCTCTATTTAAAAAAAGGTTTTTATAGCTTGAATAATCTGAGGGAATACAATAAGTGCATTGGTATTTGTTATCTCATGCAATTGTGGTACTGAACTACCAAAGTTCAATATTAAAAATAGTATGTACCCTGAAGTGTTTATTTATTTTCAATGTTCAAGAATTCCAGACTAATCTCCGTGCCAACCAAACTTGGGTAAAGACAGTAAAATTAAGGAAAAGCGCGATTGGTCCGTTAGTTGGAAATTCTTGTAAGGTAATATTTAATTTACATACAAAATGGCCTGAATGCAATCTAGCAAAAATTTGCTTTTCATTCTGATAAAATTGCCAAATTTTCTCAAATAATGTTCAAATCTGTTGGACCTTAAACGAAATTAATGTTTAAAACATGTTTTCTGGATGAATTCACGAATAATTTATGGAACTCTCCGCGGAAGAGTCTTCTCGATAGCATATTTCTATCTACCCAACACAGGTTGGCAAGGAGTGTAGTAATGAAAGCGAGGTATACATACAATGACTTTTATTCACAAGGAAGCATGATACAGTTCAGAAGAGGGCGGCTTTGGCGGTGACAGATGGGCTGAGGGGGAACGGGAAGGGGGGAGGGTGCGAGTGCCACTTGCCCAGTTCCGATTTCCCTGCGAACAAACACATCGTGATTAGACAAATCTTCACTTTCGTGAAAAAGCTAGGTATGTAATAATGCTGAGGATATTTTACTGTCCGGACAAGTTTTCTCTGGAGGCAGAGAATGGCGTTCGTCCACCAGAGTTTTTAATGATTCATTTTGGTCTTCAATTTTTAAATATTTGATTCCATGTTTAACTTGAAACTCCATGTTTCATTTGATTCCATTGCTGCCAACTTTTTAAGGAGAAAAGTGCCAAGAAAAAAATAAAATTTAATTCTAAAATTAAAAAAAAAATACCGTGAAAATACTCGCTGAATTTTGGAATATTTTAGTGACTTTAAAAAAAAAAACTTGCCATCATATTAAGAAAAAGAATACTACGAAGAAAAAAAATTTTCATTCTAAAATTTAAAAATATACATATTATAAAAATGTTAGAAAAAATATTTCAAGCTCTGTTAAAGTCACTAACAATGTTCCAAAATACAGCTGCTAGTATATTTAGTTTTTTTTTAATTTTAGAATTAAATTTTATTTTTTTCGTGGCACTTTTCTCCTTAAAAAGTAGGCAATACTGGCCTCATACACTACCAATTTTACTCTCCATGCTGCTCGTCCCGTCGTTAGCATTGGAGGTCACGGGATCATCCACTCAAATACTTTACTATGATCTCTATGGGATAAAGGTAAATATCAATTCGCGCTTACTAAATATAAGATCAATTGTTTCTCAAACTGTAAGTTTATAACTGTACCATATTTTTATCTCTTGCCTCTTTCAAAATGATTTTTAAAAGAACTTTAAACATTTTAAGTATAAATACTATGATTATATTATTGAAGAACACGAAGTAAAATATTTAAAGAATACAATGAACGAAATCTATCCTGCATTTAGTCGCTTGTAAAAGATCGATAAATGACACAATCACGAACGATTAAACCATAAACGACGACTGCGTGAATACCTTGCCACATGAAAACGTAAAATTTTCATAAATTTCGAGTGGCTACTTTTTTTTTACAAAGAGTCGTGCATGGGTTAACTTATTCGAAACAACGACAAGTTTACAATGATATTTAATCACTTGACATCAATGGGTTTGTTTCAACACTTCAAAAAAAAGCCAAAGCAACCAAGGAAATATAGCAGTATGGAGAGAGAGAGCATGACATTGTAAGACATATTCCCACTGAAGAGCTTAGTATAAGTACGTGTTAAGGGACATTTTTGTATAAGTGAACACATTATTTCCTAATTTTTAGATAGATTCCCCCTTTCATGAACTTTGTCAAGTGTAATTATTTACCTTTTGTAAGTGCCGAATTTGACGTATCCAAGAGGGCTGGAGAGCCCAGTCGGTTAGGCACTCGCCTAGCATGCGAAAGGTCCCAGGTTCGGGTCCGGGCATCGCTAAAATAGCTGCCGACCTATAAACGGCCCGTGCAGCCAAAAATGTCCGACGAATAATACCCTGTGTAAGGGAGTGCACGTTAAATATCCTTCAAAGTCCTAACGCTGCGTACGATGTCGCCCTTAACGATTGCGTTGGGTGCCTATTCACGGGTCCTTGAAAGTCCTTGATTTGTATTTTCAATTTCAGAGATCCTTTAATACTCCTTGATTTTTAGCAAAAATTGTTGAAAAGTCCTTGATTTTGATTTTTGATAAAAAAGTACCCCCTAGTACTCCTTGATTTTGACGAATAGTTGAAAAGTAATTGATTTTCTCGAAATTTGGAGGATGAGAACTAAGAAGTCATTACTCAGAACATTGCCAAAGTCGGCTCTACATTACTCGCATAGCACTTCAGCATTCAGTACAAATTGTTGCTTACATATAAACACTTATATTTTTGCCAAATACTTCTGTGTTTTAATCTGATATAGTTGCCATGACGCCTGGCGTCGGCGGTATTTAAACGCTATTTTATTTTAATGTTTGGTCAATTTAATAGGTATAGTAATCGACGCATTATGATTAAGGGTCCTTTAAAAAATTTTGGGGAGTCCTTGAAAAGTCCTTAAAAAGTCCTTAAAAACTCCTTGATTTTTATTTTGAAATAGGAGTGGGAACCCTGCCATTCAGGTGGCAGATCGTCACCTTACTGTGGTTCTAAAATACGACGCCCCGCCCGTCGTCAATAGCCCTCGTGTAGCTCTAGTGCGACGATAATTCAAACCTAACCTTAACGTATCTTAGTGCAAACGTGAAACTTAAAGTTCTTTTTTTTTTAATTTCACCATTTTGTCACTTGGCACGTTCTTCCACTAAGCTCTTCAAAGACCATTCAAATCTACTCACCATTCATAAGTTTGGCATTTTGTAACGGAGGCGGGGGTAGCATAGAAGACACGACTTTCGAATGTTCCACACCAGAATCTTTCGGTGATTTGTTCGAAAGTGGATTGCCGCTACAACTGGTACTTCCACCGTTGTTCAGGGGCGAAGGACTGCTGGTATTTGACGAGTTCATGCTGTTCGACTTTTGGCTGGACTGTTGTTGCTGCGTTTGCTTTTGTTGGTTCAGTCGCTCCTGTTTTCTGAATTTGGCTCGTCGGTTTTGGAACCAAACCTGCAAGAAGGATTGGGATGTTCACTTTGGTAATTGCTTTTTATGTATTTCTATTTGTAATTTTACTGTTGATTCAATAAAGATTTTTTTAAATAAAAATTCTAGCGTTTGTCTTTAAATCTAAAACGAAAGTCACGTATTGAATTTGACCTTTTAATGGCTAAGTTAAAATAAACTATCGATGTTCCTGTTCAAGCAAGTTTGGTCTTTATTTTTATATACAAAAGTAGGGAATTATTTGCAGGTTACAACGTGCGAAAAAATATGAAAAAAGGTATGTCAAAAAATATGGCATCTTGAATGGACTTGAGTAAACAATAGTATGAAAAATGAAAAAAGTACACCTTCACTAAAAGTACACCTTTTTTTGTATGAAAGTAAATTTATTAACAGTTTAAAGAGAACCGCAAAATGTGATCCATATATTATGATTTAAAATATAAAAATTTTTAGAAGACAGTTGGGAAGCGAATTGGAAACTTCCTAATGTTGATCGAGGCTGGGGAGCCCAGACGAATAATACCCCGTGTAAGGGAGTGCACGTTAAATATCCTTCAAAGTCCTAACGCTGCGTACGATGTCGCCCTTAACGGTTGCGTTGGGTGTCTACTCAGGTGTCGGCTCGTCACTTGACTGTCATTTCTAAAATACGACGCCCGTCGCCAATAGCCCTTGCGTGGCTCTAGTGGGACGGTAATTCAAAACCTAACCTAATGTTGATCATAAAACACCTAACTTTTAAACTATTATTCATTAATGGAATATATCAAATTGTTTTAGATTTTTAACATACGCACCAGACAGCTAAAATATTTTGGAGATAGTTTACAAAAATTCCCTTCAAGGAAATCGCATAAGATGATCACTTTTATTCTTATAAGAATAAATTAAATTCTCGCTTGAATAGTCTATTTTTCTCGCAAAAATCCAGAAATTTTCATATTTTTGGGTTTGAACACAAATTTATAAGTGTAACTTCCCCTAACATAGCATTGTCCACCATTTAAAATTTTTCTTTTAAAAAGTGTTTTAAATCAATACCTTACACTTAATACGCAGATAAATACACAAAGGGTTGCCCTGTGTACAAGGCCATTGTGAATTCCATTTTAATCATATAGAACATCGCGGAAGTGCTGATTTAGTTTGCCTTTGCAACCCCCTCCTCACATCAAATGCACATCTGCTACTTGCTTCAGAAACTCCTCCTCCCCACCACGAAAATTGTTGAAATTGCGCAATTATATTAATTTTTGCAATTTGAACAAGCACAGTTACTTATTAATTGGATTTAATTATATATTTTTCTCTAAGTAAAGTGTTTACAATTTGAAAACCAATTATTAACCCTTTTAGTCCCCAATTATAATTTGGCATCATTTTAGAGTTTTTTTTTTCTGATCGTCTATAGCCATCTGTGATATCAAAAAGCACATAATTCGATTCTTCAAACTTTTTTCTAATCGAAAAATATATTTTTTATTAATCCCAACATTAATTAAAAAAAAAAACAATCTGAAACATGATGCAAAATGGCATGACTGGGACTGAAAGGGTTAATATAACAAACTTAGTTGAAACAGTGCGTTTATACTAAAAATACCAAAGCTTATCCAGAGGCATCAGTCTGGCAGTTAACGACTAGTGAAGAATAAATTATATGAAATATTTTAATAAATACTGGCTTATAAAATAACGCTCGCTATTCGGAGTTGTCTGTAGCTTGAATGAATAATCAGAGTGCAACAAACCTTCAGACACTTACTAATCGAGAAGGGGGGAAGAATGGAATCATGAAAAAGAAACCGTCTAATTACTCTATGCTCTTGACCAGGGTTCTAAAGTACGAGGCGTAGCCAATTACGCCTCATAACTGGGAACCCTGCTCAAGAGACGAGTTTCTTTTTTTATGATTCCATTCTTTTCCCCCTTAATTAGTAAGCGTCGGATCTCAAAAACCATTTTTTGTTGGATATCTGGTGTCACACCATTCTATCTCTTATACTGTTAGTCTGTTCTTTGAAGATTTGTTTAAACTAGTCCGTTCAAAGTTTAAAAGTATCCTCTTCTACTAAAAAGTATCTATTAATTAGAAAAGTTTGGCAGAAAATACTACCTTTCTTATCCTTTTTTCCCGTTTATTTAATCTGTTTTCTATGAGAAGTTCAACGAATATTAAACTACGCTCACGCAAATTTCTTTAAAACAACACATAGTGTAGTTGAGTGCTTGCAACAATGGTCCAATTCATTATGGACTATGTTACTGCAGTTTGAATGCCCATGGCTGTATAGTTACCTGCACCCTGGCCTCTGTGAGGTCTGTGCGCATGGCTATCTCCTCCCTGGTGTAGATATCCGGGTAGTGTGTCTCCTGGAACGCCTTCTCCAGTTCTTTGAGTTGCAGACTGGTGAATGTTGTGCGTATGCGGCGCTGCTTTCGTTTCTCCGTTGCGGAACATACCCCTTCGTGTAAGGGGTACACCTTGTATGGGGGTAGGGTTCCGGATCCTATGAGACAAGTAAATACGTAAGCTCTCTGAATATGATATCCTTGGAAATGAGTAATTGACAACTGGAACGGCCACGCCTACTGTGACGTCACTGCTACGTCAACCGTTTACTTAAACGCCACAAGGGCTGAGGAACCGAGTCTGTTAGACATTAGCCTAGCATGAGAAAGGTTCGGGTTCGGGCATCGCCAAAATAACTGCTGACCTATAAACGACCTAACGAAAAGTTCAGAACAATAGACCCCTAGGATCAGAAATTCTAAAAGAAGGTACATTTGTAATCGATAAATAATGTGAATTTCATTCTAAAAACTTGCATGCATATTTTTGAGATGTTATTTTGACTATATATGAAAGAAAAAAAAATTGACTTTTACATGTATCGTCCCCTTAACCCTTTCAGTCCCAGTGATGCCATTTGGCATCATCACTTTCAATATTTTTTTAAAAATATTTACGTCCCTTTATGATATCCAAACACACATCATTCGATTCTTCACACTTTGTTCTATCCGACAATATTTTACATTAATCTCAATAGAAGTCAGAACTACTGTTTTTTGCTTTAGAAAATTATCAACAAGCGTTTCTACTGATTTTTGATAAGTTCACTTCAGTTCCACATATTTAAAACACAATTTAAACTATTTCGGTTAAAATAATTACTTAATTTTTTTAATAATATGGTCAGATACCTTAAAATATATTACTCGAAGTGTTTTTAGGTAATACATATTTTTTTATTTTGTTGTTTTCCGCAGTTAAAAAATTTTGGCATTGTTTCAAAAACCATATAAAAAATTTAAATGGTTTTTTTTCCTTATGGAATTCGTATATTTGACCTAAAATAAGCTTATTTTGTGAATATCAGATGTTTCTGTAGTGCAGTAAATTTTTGGGACTGAAAGGGTTAACACCAAAGAACGACGATAGTTCGACTCGACTGACCGGCATGCCCCTGGAACGAGGTCCCGCTTATAAATCTTGGTCAAAAGTAAGACACCCACAGACAGAATTTTTACTGACACAGATTTTTTAAAATTTGTATCTTTGTTCTCTTTGAAAAATGGTAAGAGGGTTAAATTTCAATATTTCATAAACCTTTAATTTTAAAAAAGTAACTGTAATTAGTTTCTTTTATTCGCTTTGTAATACATTGTCTTACTTTGTAATTCTTACTTGTAGTAACTGTAACTGGTTACTTTTAGCATTAAGTTAACTAACATACACTCTCAGAAATAACACTTTCATTTTTGACGTTTCATGAATCCTCAAGCCTCATTTCGTTAATTTTGAGGATTGTTTCGTCAAACTATCACGTGACTTTTGAGTAAACGCGAATCCTCACTTTTACGATCGTGATTTGACGATTCTGTATCTTGATTTTGAGGAAACTGAATCTCATTGTTGTACTCACATGCTCAAAAATGACGAATAATTTCTTTAGATTAGACGACATTCAAATCCTCTTAATGACGATTCAAATTTCCTCACTTTGAGGAAACGAAAACTCGGAGCATTTGCCAGTAACGGAATCATCAAAATTAAGGAAAATTTCGTCGTTTTTCACCATTCATTTTTTTAGAGTGTAGTTATTTTTTAAAAGTAACATTCAAATCTTTTTTTTATATATATTAACTAGCAGGTATGGTCCCGCCTTACTGGGAACCCGTTAACTTCGCATTGCTTCCTTTTAGAGGCATGCTTACTTGTGAAAATACACTCAAAATCAAAACAAAATTAAATTCGTGTTGGCGCATGCGCACTTAAAAAAGCAAACACTAATAGAGGATGAAGCAGCCTTAGGGCGAGCGCATATCTCAACCAAACTCAATCAATGAAACTAATAGAGGATGGCGTCAAGCCCCCGTTTCGGCCCTGTCCATGTGTTTTCAAGCCCTGTTAGGGTCCCGCACTCCCACGTGGATGACGTGTTTTTTAAACCTAATTATGTTAATTAAAAATCACAACCAAATATGAAAAAACTAAGACTCAGGTGCACACGTAGGTATTAAAAGGAATCTGTATTAATAATTTCGAATTTGTTTGAGCAGTCTAAGTAGG
Organism: Hylyphantes graminicola; assembly: GCA_023701765.1. Lineage (NCBI taxonomy): Eukaryota > Metazoa > Arthropoda > Arachnida > Araneae > Linyphiidae > Hylyphantes > Hylyphantes graminicola. The sequence goes on from CM043113.1 coordinate 14,077,821, forward strand.
TCTTTTGCGATCCACAGACATACACACAGACAGGCAGACTCTTCCTTTTATTATTATAGATGGATGTTGCCGGGAAGAACCATCAAGCCTGTGGCCCCAAAAGTTGTAAGCGCTTCCCCGTTGATCGCAGCAATCTCACCGGCAAGTCCCTGGAAAGACGTCCCCGGATGCGGGGGCGTGTGTTCAGCCGCCGAGGCGAATGCGGCCCGGTAGCGGTAGGCGCACTCTGCGTACGTCGGCGGCTGCATGGCGCCCTCGTCGCCGTACTGGGGGAGGTACGACGCGTACGGCTCCAGAAGTTGGTCGTGGGAGGGGTATGATGACATGGGGGCCTGTGGGGAAGAGATAGTGTTAGGTTTTAGATGCACAGCAAACATTTTTTTTCATGTTTTGAAAGTAATTAGGATTCGCGTCTGAAATGACTTGTCTGAATCTCAAACGTCTTAAGCTAGCAGTTTTCTGGCTTTTTCAGTCACCAATAGTGTCTTACCTGACGTCCTTACCTTAAAATAAGGAAGATATTCGGCATTCAATACGCTTAATGTGACTAAAATTGCGCTTATTCGTTCTGTCTTAAAGCAAGGAAAAAAAAGATTTGTTGTGTATTAACGCTCTAGCGCGACGATTATTCAAACTTCCTTACCTTAGATAGGTTATTCTTCTGAGCGGCCTATAAATGGACAAAAATGTATGATGTTTTTTTCTGTGTACATCATTAATTTGATTTTTTATGTATTGCATTAGTTTCAAAATTCATAATTCGATTTATTTTTGAAAACTGAACTTAAATCTTTTTCATCTGAAAAAGTTATAATATTAGGAATTTTTTTATAAGAATTTATTGTCATAACTGGAAACATCTGTTGCATAAATTTTAATTGGCCTGTGAAGGAGAAAGATGGTTAGGTTGCGGATGAGTTAAAGTTGAAATTTAAGTCTCTAATTAGTGATGAGTGTCGTAGTTTAGAAAATATCGTAATAATAATTAACGTGATATATAAATATATACTCATCAATTATATGATATATAAATATATGCAAATAATTTCCGATTAGCATCAGCATTATTTTATAAAGAATAAACATATTGCAAAAGTTTTATCGAAATAGTACCTTAAATTAAAATTTAATTTAAAAGTTTTATTAAAAACATACCTTTCATTAAAATGTTATTAAACAAGTTTTATTGGAATGAAACCTTTCATTAAAATTTCATTGGGATTTTTTTTCAAATTTCTATTTTCTGTATAAACTTTACTACTACCAGTATATATGTTTCATTAAGTATAGTAACTATGTCTATAATTTACTGTTTGACGATCGCTCGCATTTAACATCTAACCCCTTCCCCCTCTCATCTTAACATCCAATATATTTTTGTTGCTCCCCCTCCCTATGTTGCAAATGTGTGTAGGATATTGAATAAACACTGTAAATTTACCAAAATGCAATTTTTTTTATTACATTAATTAAAAAGTGTGTTAGTGGCAACACTTTGCTAGAGCTTTCAGGGGAAACTAAAAAAAACGGAAGAGCTTCCTCGTCACTTGACCAGGGTTCCAAATGACGAGGCGTTATTGTCTGCGTTAAAACTTCTAAAGGAGACTAGCAAAAGGCAGCGGAAACGATTTCATTACATGAAGGGCGTCAACTGGATCAAGTAATCCGATCGAAAGAGCTGGATGACCAGTTATCTTATCCAGAATACCGACTCTTTACGAACTTAATTAACTTGTTAATGTTTAAAAACAAGTTTATTTATTCACCTTTTTTGTGTATATTTTAAAATTTAATATGCTTGAAAGATATGTTTGTTTACATTGTAAGCAATAAAATCTTCCAACAAGTGAACCTTCAAACTGCAGCTGTTGCATATCTTCTGCGTAAGTTTTTGTCCAAATCAACTAAGTGTCAAACTCAATCAAGCTTCTATCAAACATTTATACATACTAATTCATTAAAAAAACACTTATTAACTTTGATCAATTAAATAATAAAATTACTTTAGCTTCGTCGTCAATCCTATTCGTTATCCAAGTGTTCAATCACACGGTTCTGTAAAAGCTGTTTATCCTTTAGGATAGTCTTAATTAGGAAAGAAAACTTCACGTGTATCAATTTTTTCAGAAATCCTTTAACACTTTTGCTATACACAGGCTTTTTGTTTCCGCGTCATATGTGATAGGAATATCATTATCGAATTCTTAGTTGTATGTATGGCCGACTGGTTCGTTTCAGAGGTGAAAGGGTTAAATCGCGATTTTATCGAAATTGGGTTTTTGATGTTAATTTATCCTATGAAAACACACGTTCTATGAAGCGATCCTGTTATTCCAGTGGTTTACACTCTTAAAACGAACGAGAGATTTTAACTCAGTCTGATTGATTTTCACTCCTCCAGTCTGGAAAGTGCACTTCTCCTTTTGGAGTGGATCCTTTGTGTGTTAAACCCCCGACAGGATCACTCCAAACGAGTGATTTTAACTCAGTCTGAGATAATATTCATCCCTTTGCAGTGTCGAAAATGCACTTCTCCAACTGGAGTGGAATTAACTCTTTTGTTTTAAGAGTGTAGACAGCCATGGAAAGCAACTGAAATATAGAGTTTCGGGGAAAACCCAGTAATTCACCGACTTAGTTGAATTTCTACTCGAAACACAACTAATTGCTTTTTTTTTCAGAAACCTAACTATTGTATAGGACTTTTCTGATTTTTTTTTACTTTCTTTTGGCCATAATTTTTTTTGATATCAATAAAAAAAATTTGACTACAAAATATGAGGTAATATTTTTCTTGCACTTACGAGGACTCCCTTGGAATTCCCCATCTTGAAAATCGTAATGTTATTCCTATGGAGAATATTCGCAATTCAATTACCGCCACAATTTTATTAAAAGGTTACCAGTTTCTTGTAGCATTGTAAAGAAAGAAAGGAACTAAAAGTATAAAACTAATTTGTTTTGCGAAAATCACATATTTAGTATTTTTATTATTTTTTTTAAGTTAGTAAAAAATGGAGTAAGCATTAAGTTCTAATTTTAAAAAAAATAATAAAAATACTAAATATGTGATTTTCGCAAAACAAATTAGTTTTATCCTTTTAGTTCCTTTCTTTCTTTACAATGCTACAAGAAACTGGTAACCTTTTAATAAATTTGTGGCGGTAATTGACTTACGAATGTTTTCCATAGGAATAACATTACGATTTTCAAGATGTGGAGTTCCAAGGGAGTCCTCTTACACAAATACCGTCGACGCGGGTTGAACGGCCGAACTTTGGGCACAAGCGTCGGAAAAAGAATTGTTTCTTAATTTCTCTTTAATTGATATCATTTGAACTTGTTTTACATTTTTAGAAAGGTGGAAAAGTTGTCTTTGACGTATAAAATATCATTCAAATTTTGGCCGTGTTATAAACAACGCTTATTTTCAAGCACTTAAGGGGATACGGTACCCAAAAAAGGGTAAAAAAAATTGATTTTTCAGTTTTTACTTCAATTATTCACAATATTTTTCTGAACGATTACTGAAAGTTTTATATTGATATCTTCTGTAGAAAAAAGTTATTAAACAATTTCTGGGGCCATCCCTTGAAGTTTGAACCCGTATTTCGTCTGCTTTCAACATGTTTTCTCTATTCCGCGTTTTTTAAATTCTTGTGTTTAGCAAAAAACCTTGGGAATTTATTAAGTTAGCATTTTTTTAATTTTTAGCCTGCGTTGTTTTGTAAGTTATGCACATAATTGTGCATGGAATAAGGTCTACTATACATAGAATTTTTTTAAAATAAGGTTGAATTCAATAATTTGTAAACATATTGATTTTTTGAGAATTTCAGCATAAATATGTTACTTTTGAATTGTGGCCCACATTTTAAAATCCATGCGCGATTCTCGAACAAATAGTTCTAAAAACTAACTATGCACTCTAAAAAATGAATGCTCAAAAACGACGAAATTTTTCTTAATTTTGACAATTCCATTACTGGCAAATGCTCTGAGTTTTCGTTTCCTCAAAGTGAGGAAATTTGAATCGTCATTTTTATGATGATTTAAATGTCGTCCAATCTAAAGAAATATTTCGTCATTTTTGAGCATGTGAGTACAACAATGAGATTCTGTTTCCTCAAAATCAAGATACAGAATCGTCAAATCACGATCGTAAAAGTTAGGATTCGCGTTTACTCAAAAGTCATGCAATAGTTTGACGAAACAATCCTCAAAATTAACGAAATGAGGCTTGAGGATTCATGAATCGTCAAAAATGAAAGTGTTATTTCTGAGAGTGTAAAAGTTTGGTGTAGTTATTCTTCTGTAACGCATCCTTTAAGAATAGTAAAAAATATGTTTTCTATGTATTTCATGCTTGGGCCAAAGTTACCAGACCGGGTTCTAACCATGTCCTAATTTTTAAACTAGCACCATTTTTTATTTTATAAAATTTAACAAACATGCATACAAACTATTCCGAAAAGTTCAATACTTAAAAGACATGGGGATTTGAAAGTGTTTAAATAGCTTTTACAGCTTAATTTTTTCTTATCTAGTAAAAAAAAACACTAGAAATTTGGGCAAATATTATCCGCATTGACGGTACTTGTGGGGGTTTAGCAAAAAAAAATTAATAAGTCTAACAACTGTAAAAATAATTTTGAATATTAAATGATGCTTTTTTGCAAAAAAAACCCCTTTTCAACTTGTTATTGCATCCCAAACAAAAGATTATTTTTTTTGTTCAATAATTTCGAGGATTTATATTAGAGGTAAGATATTTTTTTAATTTCTCGAAAATTATGGTTCGTAGACTCGTAAGGGGTTGCTCGAAAAATTGATTCAATTGTCAGTGAGTCAATGGCACAACAGTAGAAACTTTATTAGTAACACTTACTAACATTGAGCTGAAACATATAAATAAGTCCAGCATACGCTTACGCTATTCGTCAACGTTACTATTCGTTAGCAAACTGTTAAACTACTGTCTTCGGTAAAAGTTGTTTTTCCTTTGGCATAGTCTTTGTTAGAAAAGAAAACATCAAGTGTCAGAGTTTAAGTGGTAGAACAGTATAAAGTTTATTACTAACACCTATTAACTTAAAGCAAGAACATAAAATTACGCTAGATTCGCAAACTCTACCTTATTATAGAGAGCTGGGGAGCCCAGTCGGTTAGGTATTCACTTAGCATATGGAAGGTTCCAGGTTCGAGTCCTGGCATCGCCAAAATAACCGTTGACCTGTAAATGGCACGTGCAGCCAAAAATGTCCGACGAATAATACCCTTGTAGAGGAAGTGCACGTTAAATATTCTTCAAAGTCCTAACGCTGCGTACGATGTCGCCCTTAACGTTTGCGTTGGGTGCCTACTCAGGTGTCGGCTTGTCCACTTGACTATGATTCTAAATACGACGCCCTTCGCCAATAGCTCTCGTGTAGCTCTAGTGCGACAATAATTAAAAACTAAGCATTAACATCTGTCTACCTGTTTAACCACTGGGTTCTGTAAAAGTTGTTTTTCCTTGAGCGTAGTCTTAATTGAGAAAGAAAACATCAAGTGTCGAAATTTTGTGTTCGAACAGATGAATCTTTACTACTGGCTCAATATGTCGGGATTAACTTTCCGGCTGTCAAGTTGGTTTTAAGTAATGGTTGACTAGTCTATTGGTAAAAAAGTTGTTAAAGAAATGAACCAACGATATGCCGCTGATTTTCTGAGAAAGACGGCTACTTTTAGTAACCTATCACTCCCGTTTGAGTAGGCATTACAAAACTAAAAAAATATTGTATTTCAACGCTGTACTTTTACAATGGACATGTTTCTAAAGTATCGCACCGCACGTGTAAAAGTGGCGGATCTTTCTATATTAACTCAATGCCCATGTTTCACGTTTTGAGGGGCAACTGCTCCAGGGGTATTGTTTACATTCTTAGTCCTGCCGCTGGAATTACATTTGTTTAAGCATTCCTTAACGAAAAGTTTATACACAACTCATTTTAAGTAGAACTAAGCTTTTTCTTTGTTTGTTAATCTCTTTTAACCCTTTCAGTCCCAGTGATGCCATTTGGCATCATCACTTTCAATGTTTTTTTCAAAATGTTTATGTCCCGCTATGACATCCAAACACACATCATTCGATTCTTCACCCTTTGTTCTATCAGACAATATTTTACATTAATCTTAATAGAAGTCAGAACTACTATTTATTTTATTTAGAAAATAGTCAACAAGCGTTTCTCCTGATTTTTGATAAGTTCACTTCAGTTCCACCTATTTAAAACACAATTTAAACTATTTCGGTTCAAATAATTACTAAATTTTTTTTAATAATATGGTCAGATACCTTAAAAAATATAACTCGAAGTTTTTTTTAGGTAATATATATTTTTTTAATTTGTTGTTTTCCACAGTTAAAAAATTTTGGCATTGTTTCAAAAACCATATAAAAAAATTTAAATGATTTTTTTTTCTTATGGAATTCGTATATTTGACCTAAAATAAGCTTATTTTGTGAATATCAGATGTTTCTGTAGTGTAGTAAATTTTTGGGACTGAAAGGGTTAATTGTTGTCCCACCATTTTTTCAACATTGACGTTTTGGTAAGCCTTTGCATAGCTGAAATTTAATCAAATTAAACCGATAAAATTTAATAAATAGAAGAAATAAGAGCAAATTGCAGATCTCTAAAATAGATTAAAGCAGATGAAAATATCGCGAGTAAAGAGTGATACCGAAACAATAAAATAGCAGAACTTGAAGAATGGAAGTTCTTTTCATTTTAAATACTTGTATGCGATTGTTAAAGACATATTTTTACCTCATAAATATAATTGAACATGGTGAATAATGTTGCTTTTTGCTATTCATCACATGTCCTAATTCAAAAATCAATTCTAAATTTCTCTATTTACGTAGGCAAAATTACTACTTCAAAGTAGTTTAATGATAAAAAGAATATATCTTAGTTATAATTCATAGATTTGCGATTAAGACGTTTGCCAAAATTAAACAATGTAAGTCAATTAGTTTATTAATGTTTCGAATCGTTTATAAAATTTTATGATTCAGGGCTGTGAAAATTGAGAGATTTTTTTAATGTTAAGTGGATAAACTTTAAAATTTTAAATATATGGAATAGAATTACATTTTCAAATTAATTATATAATTAATCAAGGACATAACTTCAAAAAATATGTATTTTTAAGGTGTAAAGTAGTAATCGCCAAAAAAAATGTGTAGTTTTGGAGAAATGAGAGGGGAAATCTATCCCATGTTTAAGAATACTTTTTTTTAGCTACCAGACGGCCATTACGAGACTTAAAAGTGGACACATTAGATCTCTGTGTTACACGAATGGGAAGAAGACCTTTCCTATCTGCCCGAAGTGTTCCAACAAACAGGCGGCACCCGACCACATCCTGGACTGTCTGGGACTTTCCAGACACGATTTGTATGAAAATCCAGTCATGGTCCTAGACTTTTTACGAGTGACAAAAATTATAGACCTAGTTTAGCTCTGCTAAACCAAGGAGATAAGCAACAACAACAAGAATACTTTTGACTTCCAAAGTATTTTTTTTGCTTAAACTGTAACAAAAAATAAGACAAGTTCCAAAATGCGAGAAATTAAAAACACTGTATCAAGTATATGAGCACTTTTTCTATTGAGAAGAACATCAAAAAGAACTAAGAAACCGTTGAATACAGAGAAAATTTAGAAAACTCAATGTCTAGTTGTTGTTGTTTAAAATTATTTATTAGAAAAAAAACCCTTTATAATCAGGGGAGAAAATTTCTGAATTTGACGACTCTTAGAAATGTTATCATTAAAAACTCAGGTTGTTGAAAACGATGCAAAAAGTTATAAAATTGGTGTTTCTGATAATTTTACTGATAAATTTTAAAAAAATTAATTTTAACTTTAGTATTAAATATTTTAAGGACTTTTCTTTGATAATATACAGCCTTTAAGCTCCAAATCTTCTATTCTGTAGATTATTTCTTATTTTAAATATTAAATAAAAATAGATTTAGCATTATGCATTAAAAGGCAAATGTTTTTACTTATTATTCATTTCTTTCTATAAAACTTAAATTAAAAAACTAAAAGTTAATTTTTAAGTAAGTTTAAACGTTTACTTTAAAAAATATGCAAGATTAAAGATTTAATTATTGTTTAACGTAATTAAAAAAATAATTTATATCAATCAATCAAAAATTTATTCTTTTAAATAATTAAACTAGATATAATTTCAGTTGATATTTTTAAAAAACTAATTATTACAAACAGCATAATGACGATACCTGAATCGATTTTCTAAACTTCCAAACACAGACATTTTATTCCGAACGTTAAAAACGATCCAATTTGCGCATCATGCTTTTTACCTGCGCCATAACCCGACTACCAATCGAATCAAGAAACAAACCTGAACCTACCTCTTAAATACGAATCCACAATCCACAAATACAACCACAAAACAAAATAAATCTTTTTAAAGAAATAATTCTCCACTCATTCTCTAATTCTTCAAAAGGCCCAATTTCCGCGGTCCTAATTCAATAGAAGCACATTCAAACATCCCATTGAAGATTCCCTATTTCGGGATTCATCTCCAGTGACTTATCTTTAAAGGGCGGGGTTAGAGATAAGCCCGCCTTAAATGGGCGGAGGTTAAAGATGTGTTAGCCAATGGGGTGATCGGATTGTCGAAAAGGGGGCGGTCGTCGTATCTTAGGCAGGTTGACGATCGATGAAGTTTCGAACGAAATTATTTGCTACTGTGACACATGAATTCGTGTAAATTTTACCTTTTATTGTGATTTTTTTTCTAGAGACGGACTTAGGTTTATTAATAAGATGAATACTCAGGATTAACTAATTTGTAAGTCGCATTTTAATTTTAAAACATCTTACTTTGTAATTAGATTAGGTTGAAGCTGTTTCAATCATCGCATTTATTGGTTTTAGAATCTTAATTTATTATTTTCTAAATCAAGTGACTAAAGTTATATTTATACAACAGGTTTTAGCTGTGGACTTTAGGGGACAAGTTCGTAGAAGAATGAATTACGTAGCAATAGTTTTGTAGTAACATTTTGTCAAATGTCCTTTTCACCACCATGAACAATATCAAAATTACAAATTAATTTTAATATTGTTCGTGATGGTTTTTGGTTTTTTCTATTAATTTTAAAATCTTACAGAAACAAGAAAGACAAAAGGATTGAATCTATTGATCCTTCCCTCTTTTACCCCCCCTTCTGCTCAGGTGTAAACAAAATTCATTTTAGCTTTCATTCCTACATTTCCTTCGTTCAGTGCATTGAATGGTACTCCCACATGAAGTTGACTTACCAATCGAGGTTCAAGGAGAAATTTATTTTCATTTATGTTGCCACTCAAGACCTCAAACATGCCCATTACGGCTTTAAGCTCAATTGGTATATAGATACTGATTCGTTGAATGAAATTTATTTCTTTATGCCGAAATTTTGTATAAATTTGTACACTTATTTGGCGACTAAATATTTCATAGAATTACAGAACAATTTAGTTTATAATGCATATTTTTAATTCGTTTAAAAATAACTCTCTGTAAGCGTCATTATATTTGAGTTGCTAATTTTTTTATTGCAATAATGCAGTACCAAAGTTGTGGAAATGGCTACAAAATTGCGAAAAGAACCCAAAGAATCTTTTTACAGGTGAAAGAGAACGAATGAACGCCAGTGTTTCTATAAACCCCCTTTTTTAAATTGTTCCGAATATTTTCTTGAAAAATTATTAATTAAAAATTAACAAAATATTTCAACCAATTTCAAAAAGTGGGATTATAGACCTGTAGGTCAGTTACATTTATCATACAAAAAAAAACTTTAATAAAAATATTCAATACAGTCGGAGAAATATGGCTTAGAAACTATTTTTTTCAGCATTGGATTAGCACGGAGACACTTTGGTTTGGAGACCAGTGATCAAGTGATCATTCGATCTCATTCGCCTTTAAATCCACACACACACCTTTAAAATTGGGCTGGAAATCCCGATTTGCAATAATGCCTTACAAATTGAGATTTCATATTTGAAAAATATCTGTAAAAGGAAAAAAATATCTGTGTAAATATCTGTGTGTAAAAATATCTGTGTAAAGGAGGTCACGAGATCAAATCTTATGTTAAGCTCTGTCTATCTAAATTATTAGAGTTTTTTTAAAGGGGAGTCGGATGGTGTTTGGGTCAAAAACGGCGAATTTTTTTTATTTTTAATCTGCATATCTATATACAGCTTTAATTTAAGCCCAAAAATATCGATTTCTGTTAAGTAGTTTCTTTTTATAAGCATTTTTCAGAAACACTGTACATCATTTCTTACCTAAAACTTAATTTTCTTTTGCGTTTCCTAAAATTTTAGGTTTTCAACAGTTAGGAATTTTTTTCTGATGAACTATAAAAGAAATCAACATAATTTGTTTCATTATTTCTTCCCCAACAACAACAACAGCTCTTTAATTTAAACTGAGGAATTTTATATATCTCTGCTCAAAAATAGTTATATACAAGTTTAAAACGGAGTTTTTTTAACACATATTTTTTAAAAATTACTGTATTTTTTATACTGTGAAATATCCTGAGTTTAAGTTAAAGAGCTATTTATAAATAAACTAAAACAAAATCATAATGATATCTTACATAGTTTCTTAGAAAAATGTTCCTAAAGTTGATAAAATGAACATGGGTGAGATATTGAGTGCCCGCTCAGGTATTAGCATCCGCACCTGATAACTGTTCCTAATTATACTAGGCTCGACGCCGAACGCCAATTTACGGCTCTTACAAATGAAGAGTACACGGGAATAACTGATTGATTTATCAGGCGGACGCCCGCTATTGCCTGCTTGGCGGCAGAAAACCGGTTTCTCTCTTTCTTCTTCACTTGGTCCACGCGTTGGGATCGCTAATCGCCTGAATCTTGGTAGCTAGGAACCACAGAGAAAGAAGTTAAAGTATTAGCGTGGCATATCACGTGACCTACAACACTGACTTCTGGGGCTGCTCCTTGCGCGTCCCGTCGTTAGCATTGGAGGTCACGTGATCCGCCACTCTCTTATTTTAACTATGATATCTGTGGTAGGAACTGCTTTCCTTACACAAGTTTAGGCGATCACTCGCTATCATCGCCAAAGTGGCCTGCTAAGGAAACTTTTCCACAAAATCAATCGGTTTTTCCCGTGTACTCTTCAAATGTAGAATCATTACATTTATTACTATAGAGAGGAAAAAAATGATCTGATTTGTAAAGTTCACATAAAAAATTATAACGTTAAATATGCTAAAAGACCTGAGGGGCATATGATGTCACCCTTAAAAAAGTTGTGTTGGGTGCCTACTCTGGTGTCGGCTCGTCACTTGACTGTTGTTCTAAATTATGGTGCCCATCACGCCATTATTAAGAACAACATTAGTAGCTCAAGTATAGATCTAAAGCGACAATCTTCAACATAACCCTCTCATATTTAGCAAGACAGACCTGCTAACTGTTGTCTCTGGATTTACCCATGCAATATCGGATTTTTAAGCCTTTCAAAACCAGTGATGCCATTTGGCATCATCATTTTTCTTATCATCATTAAAAAAATAATAGGAATGACATGTATTGGGATTAATTAAAAATATTTTCGATGGAAAAAAATTTAAAGAATCGAATGATGTCCTTTTTGATATCATAAATGGCATAGACGATCAGAATTTTTTTTCTAAAATTGATAATGTTAACTCTTTCACTCCCAATGACAATTTAACTACTTTCTGAATTGCCGTGTGTCTCGTACCAATTGCCAGATTTTTTTAAATGCGAAACTTTAAACTTTCTCTTCGTTCAAAGAAGCTGGATTGTTGTTACTAAGTGAATTCCGAAAAGTTGGTGGGCTGGTCAAATTAACATCCTACAAGAGCCAAACTAATACTACTTACAAACCAACCTTACCCACAACAACGTGCTAATAACCCCCAAAAGCTAGGGTCTTACATTACACCAAATCCACCATTAACATTATCTTCATTCGTACTTCAAACCCCACACCATTTTTCCAACACCCCCGATAACTGATTAAATATGTCGACGATCTCGATTACCATCTACCACCCCGTCCTAGAGTCCTCAAGTGTGACACGTGTCCTAGGGATTGCCTAGTGTCACAGGGACCGGCGTCGTAATCAATCAGGGTGTTGGCCCTTCTGAATATGCAACAAGAGATAGGACAGGAAAAAAGGCTTGTTGGACTATTGAAGGATTTAGGGCTGATTGGTGGTATAATTGATAGTCAATAGTTTTTATGGTTTACTAACTTGGTTATGTAAAGAATTGGCTTAGTTATTTTGTTTTCAGTTATGTATCATGAAGATGTCCTTCACAAATAACTACCGCTTTTTTTTAAGTCTGATTGAACAGATAACTAAGATAAATATTGATTTTTTAATAGATTATTAATCAATGAGTTGAGACGTTTTACTTTTAATTACCTAATATAAGGTAATGAAAGTATTACGATGAGGTCAAAAATCAGAACTGGAGTTTTTACATGCAGAGCTTCAACAAAATTCTTCGGAATCTGTATATGAATTATCAAGTTTTCTTGAGACCAGAGCTTAAGTAATGGTTTCCTAGGATTACGGTGCCGTCACTCGCCAGATTCGTAACGGTTACGTATGACGTCACAGAAACCTTTTGCATGCAAATGTATGGTGATGTTTTCCTAGCAACACGTTAATCGTAACAGTAACGGATCCGTGCCATCGTTACGGACGTCTTGCTTTTCCGAACTGTTCTTCACACGTTTTTTGGAAACGTTACGGCTACTTTTGCGGGGGAAAATGATAGGAAAGAGCGCTTTTCCGTCGGCATCCAAAAAATGGACTATAGAAGAAGATGAGTTGCTGATAAATTAAGTCAAAAAACGAGAGGCCCTTTATAACCACCAAATGAAAGAATTTAAAAATGGATAGTTGAAGTCCCACATGTGGATTTTGAGATAGGGCAAATCTTGAATTTAAGTGATAGTTATAATTTATTATCTTATAAAATATAATTCGATTATCTTTTAATTAACTGCAATCTCAAAGAAAGTTTTATTGAGATTTTTTTTATTGTGTTTTGTTTGCTTTTTTGTTCAAAATTATTTTATCAATTCCCCATTCCCAAAGGATTGGAAATTTCTTTAAAAAATATTTGTAATATGGCATAGGTGTATGATTATGATAAGCTAGTGGTTTTTAGTCAACTTTAAGCACTAGGAGTTCTGACTTTTGCTTTTTTTTTAATGTCTTTGGAGCAAAGCTAATCAACCTTTAAAAGATATTTGCTAGCATAAATATCCTGGAACAATAAAAGTAGCTTAAAATAGTTTTTAGGTAGATACTCTGTGAAAACAAGTTTTATGGAAGCCTGGTTTTTTCCTGTTACAAACAAATATTTCCAACCAATATGAGAAAAACAAGGAAATATCTTATAACATGTTTTTTTTTATTTAACCAGTTAATTTAGATATTCCATAAAATTTGAGAACTCAAGGGATAATGAATACAGATATTTAGTAGCTTTGAAAACTAAAATTGTACCGACTTAGACTATTTCATGAGAAGTACTTCAATGGTGGTAATATAATAAACCTGTACTCTTAACTTGTGTGTTTATTAAGTTTTCAACAGCAATAAACCATATATATTTACCAAATATTGTTTTTGATAAATAATTATTAAAATATAAACTTAAAACATTTGTAAACCTATGATAATACTTTTTTAATTGTTGATGTGGGGGGGAGTAAATACCATCCTATTTGAGAGCCTTTTACAAAACTAATTTACACTCCTTATTTTCAATTTGTTGTAAAACAAAAGTTAGAAAAGCGATAGGACTATCATATATTTCAAGCATAAACATTAGTCTAAAAGTTCTTTTTAAGTATTTAACAACACAATAAAATAGCTAAAGTTCATTGAAAAAATTGCATTCTTTATTTCATTTCAACATTTAATGATGTGAAGAGTAGTTCTTCTGCCATGCCACAGCACCAGAGCCGTTAAAGTATCTCTTGAAAGTATCTAATTTCTATACATCTTGTTGGGTACCCGACGTTAGAGTCTGTTAAGTCTATTAAATTGTCAGTGTGTAGGCAGCTCTAACTTGTCGTCAAGGTGCTTTTGTCCTGGGGAAAGTACCTTCGATTCCCTTAGAATATTATGCAGGATCAAAGCACATATTACAATATTTTCCGTTGTCTTTGGCTCTGTAGCCATTGGTATGAAGAATACATGGAAATAGTTGCATAAGATACCAAAGGCATTTTCTGTGGTACATCTTGCCCTTGACAGTCTGTAGTTATAGATGTCTTTGGTATCATCATGCAGGGATTGGAGGCGAGGAAATGGCTTCAACAGATGCTCAAGCAGGGCAAAGGCCTCGTCCCCAACAATGATGTGGGGAACTACATTTGTAGTTCCTGGCAAAGGGGCTGGCGCAGGCATGCCAAAGCAATTGTTGGTGATCTGCCTGCCGATATTGCTTTTGAGGTAGATTCCTGCGTCCCCCTCCTTGCCGTAGGAACCTACGTCGATGGCCAGGAACTTATACTCGGCATCCACCACAGCTAGAAGGACCATCGAGAAATACTCTTTATAGTTAAAGAAGAGTGACCCACTCTTCCTAGGTGCCTTCATTCGAATGTTCATTCCATCAATAGCACCAACACAGTTTGGAAAGTTCCACTTTCTGGCAAAGTCTTTACTCGACTTCTCCAATCGTTCAGTTGTAGGCGGCGGGAGGGCTTTTTTGGCTAACCGCAATATAATTGTGGATGCCACTTCTCTTACGATAACGCTGATCCATGAGTGGCTTACACGAAACTGGAAAGCCAGGGATCTGTAAGACTCTCCAGTAGCCAGGTGCCTGGAAATAGATAAAAAATATTTTAAGTAAGGTATACAAGATATATCTTAAATTAGTTGCAATTGTATTTTATTTGTCAGGTGACATTTGCAATGCCAGGTGGACTTATATTCGAGATTACTATGTGCGGAGGAAGGTCAAACCAATAACAGGATCATGCAGTGAAGCTTCAATCAAAAGATCGGCAATGCTGTCATTTCTCGACAGTTTCCCTTCGCAAAAGGCCTACACCTACACAAATGTGGCGGCAAGGCAGCCGGGTTCAAGCCAGTCGCTCGAGCCGACTGAAAGTTTTGGTGACTGCACCTTAGAGTTGGAGCCCCCTGACGACGAATTTCCATCCCATGTGGATGCTGAGGATGCGGAAATGCCCCCTCCCAAAAAAAAACAAAGGTAACACATTCACAAGAGCGACTGGAACTGCTAAAAAAGCTGGTGATGAGAAAAGTGGCAGCCCCTTCGGACCAAGATGACTCTGTCGACTTCTTCTACAGGAGTGTGGCAGCCACAGTTAAAAAGTTTCCAATAATGGATTAGATGCGGATGCAGTGCAAGGTGTCGGAATTCCTGGCCGATATGGTTGAAATAAACACACAGCGTACCAGATTAGGTTGGGTTTTGAATTATGGTCGCACTAGAGCTACACGAAGGCCATTGGCGAGGGGCGTCGTATTTTAGAACCACAGTCAGGGGACAAGCCAACACCTGAATAGGCACCCAACGCAACCGAACAGCGGGCCAGAGTCCATGCCAAGCTCGCCTGCTTCTTATGATATAAAAGAGTTACAAAATTCTGTAAATAGATCCTAAATAAAAAAATTTCTAATTGTTCCCCTCAATAAATGTTGTCTCCTTTGTCATTTTGAAGTAACTTTTAGTGAATATGTTACTGCTAAGTTATACATGTATTTTTCAATATTATAACCGGCTGAAGCTCGGTTAATAAATTGTATTAGGTTTATTTATATTGGACAGCATTTTTCATAATTGTTGGATTGAACATAGCATTGGAATTAGATTAATATTTGAACTAGTACTTACCTAATAAATTAGAATAGTTTCTCTTCTGGGGTAATCGGATTCTTGTGGCGATTGTACGCCTTTGATACTAAATAGCCCCGAAAATTTCGCTTTCACACGACCAGCTATTTTCCATATCTGACTCTTCATCCTCCATCAGGATTAGCAGAGCTAATTCTTCATAAACTGAATCCATTTTTACTCATTTCAGTTATGAGCCGGCTAAAAAATAAAATTTTGTCGCTTTGTTTACGTTTGGATCGATAGCGGATTACGCTTCTTCACTTCTTCGAGGAAACCACATACACGTAGAGTTACGGTGACGGCGCCGTTATCTTAGGAAACCATTACTTTAATCTAGAAAAACGCAGACTGTAGGCACATCAAATTTGGGCGACCCTTTACTCAAACGTTTGAGCATGAGCGCTCGAAATGATGTTGCCAGTTGGCCGATGTAGCATATTTCTTTACTATTTTATCTGATTCTGAACAAGAAGTTCTTAAAGAACTAAAATATCCTACTTTTCTGTTACTTAAATACTTACTGAAATTTTTATCGGGAAACGGCTAGGTTGTACACAAGATTTATACGCATTAGAAAAAATCGCTAATTACAGCATCTAGCTATAGTTATTCTTTTTTATTCTTCAATTTTAAATCACACAACATTCAAATTTAAATCACACAATATATTTAAATTATAAAATAAATCTCATTTCAAATACGAAGTTATTATACCTGTTACCGAATCTAACACTGTTACCGAATCTAATATTCGACACCATCGGTGACACCTGCGATTTTTATCCCGAGTCAAATATTTTTACAATGTTGAAATCACAATATAACCTATAATATCTTTATATTCAATTTTAAGTGTCACAATATTTTAAAAATTCTGTAAAATCAATCTCATTTTATGTAACATTCTTCACAATGTCATTTTTATTACGAGTCAAATATTAGTTGTACCCTGTTAAAATTTCAATGTAACCTTTGTTATACAATCTATATTCAATTTTAAAAAATGTCTATAAAATAAATCTAATTTCAAATACCAAAATTATTCTACCTTTTACCAAATCTAGCATTCGGCTCCATCCGTGACACCTTCCATTTTTACCACGAGTGAAATATTAATTAGTACCATATTGAAATCTCAACTTAGCTTATAGTATATCTATATTTCATTTTAAATCACAAATTATTCATTTAAAAAAAAATTAGATAATTAAAATCTAATTTCAAATACCAAAGTTATTCGACATTTTACCAAATCTAACATTCGGCTCCATCCGTGACACCTGCCATTTTCATCGCGAGTCAAATATTAATTGTACCTGGTTGAAATCCAAATATAGTCTATAATATCTCTATAATATTTTTTTTTAATTACACAATATTTAAGATATTTGGATAAAATAAATCTCCCCCCATTTCACACACCAAAGTTATTCTACCTTTTACCAAATCGAACACTCAGCACAATCGGTGACACCTGCCATTTTTAATTTTTGTCGCGAACCAAATATTAATTGTACCATGTTGAAATCTAAATATAGTCTGTTATCTCTGTGTTTAATTTTAAACCATGCAATATTTTAAAATACCAAAGTTATTCGACATTTTACCAAATCTAACATTCGGCTCCATCCGTGACACCTGCCATTTTCATCGCGAGTCAAATATTAATTGTACCTGGTTGAAATCCAAATATAGTCTATAATATCTCTATAATATTTTTTTTAATTACACAATATTTAAGATATTTGGATAAAATAAATCTCCCCCCATTTCACACACCAAAGTTATTCTACCTTTTACCAAATCGAACACTCAGCACAATCGGTGACACCTGCCATTTTTAATTTTTGTCGCGAACCAAATATTAATTGTACCATGTTGAAATCTAAATATAGTCTGTTATCTCTGTGTTTAATTTTAAACCATGCAATATTTTAAAATACCAAAGTTATTCGACATTTTACCAAATCTAACATTCGGCTCCATCCGTGACACCTGCCATTTTCATCGCGAGTCAAATATTAATTGTACCTGGTTGAAATCCAAATATAGTCTATAATATCTCTATAATATTTTTTTAATTACACAATATTTAAGATATTTGGATAAAATAAATCTCCCCCCATTTCACACACCAAAGTTATTCTACCTTTTACCAAATCGAACACTCAGCACAATCGGTGACACCTGCCATTTTTAATTTTTGTCGCGAACCAAATATTAATTGTACCATGTTGAAATCTAAATATAGTCTGTTATCTCTGTGTTTAATTTTAAACCATGCAATATTTTAAAATACCAAAGTTATTCGACATTTTACCAAATCTAACATTCGGCTCCATCCGTGACACCTGCCATTTTCATCGCGAGTCAAATATTAATTGTACCTGGTTGAAATCCAAATATAGTCTATAATATCTCTATAATATTTTTTTTAATTACACAATATTTAAGATATTTGGATAAAATAAATCTCCCCCCATTTCACACACCAAAGTTATTCTACCTTTTACCAAATCGAACACTCAGCACAATCGGTGACACCTGCCATTTTTAATTTTTGTCGCGAACCAAATATTAATTGTACCATGTTGAAATCTAAATATAGTCTGTTATCTCTGTGTTTAATTTTAAACCATGCAATATTTTAAAATACCAAAGTTATTCGACATTTTACCAAATCTAACATTCGGCTCCATCCGTGACACCTGCCATTTTCATCGCGAGTCAAATATTAATTGTACCTGGTTGAAATCCAAATATAGTCTATAATATCTCTATAATATTTTTTTTTAATTACACAATATTTAAGATATTTGGATAAAATAAATCTCCCCCCATTTCACACACCAAAGTTATTCTACCTTTTACCAAATCGAACACTCAGCACAATCGGTGACACCTGCCATTTTTAATTTTTGTCGCGAACCAAATATTAATTGTACCATGTTGAAATCTAAATATAGTCTGTTATCTCTGTGTTTAATTTTAAACCATGCAATATTTTAAAATACCAAAGTTATTCGACATTTTACCAAATCTAACATTCGGCTCCATCCGTGACACCTGCCATTTTCATCGCGAGTCAAATATTAATTGTACCTGGTTGAAATCCAAATATAGTCTATAATATCTCTATAATATTTTTTTTAATTACACAATATTTAAGATATTTGGATAAAATAAATCTCCCCCCATTTCACACACCAAAGTTATTCTACCTTTTACCAAATCGAACACTCAGCACAATCGGTGACACCTGCCATTTTTAATTTTTGTCGCGAACCAAATATTAATTGTACCATGTTGAAATCTAAATATAGTCTGTTATCTCTGTGTTTAATTTTAAACCATGCAATATTTTAAAATACCAAAGTTATTCGACATTTTACCAAATCTAACATTCGGCTCCATCCGTGACACCTGCCATTTTCATCGCGAGTCAAATATTAATTGTACCTGGTTGAAATCCAAATATAGTCTATAATATCCCTATAATATTTTTTTTTAATTACACAATATTTAAGATATTTGGATAAAATAAATCTCCCCCCATTTCACACACCAAAGTTATTCTACCTTTTACCAAATCGAACACTCAGCACAATCGGTGACACCTGCCATTTTTAATTTTTGTCGCGAACCAAATATTAATTGTACCATGTTGAAATCTAAATATAGTCTGTTATCTCTGTGTTTAATTTTAAACCATGCAATATTTTAAAATACCAAAGTTATTCGACATTTTACCAAATCTAACATTCGGCTCCATCCGTGACACCTGCCATTTTCATCGCGAGTCAAATATTAATTGTACCTGGTTGAAATCCAAATATAGTCTATAATATCTCTATAATATTTTTTTTTAATTACACAATATTTAAGATATTTGGATAAAATAAATCTCCCCCCATTTCACACACCAAAGTTATTCTACCTTTTACCAAATCGAACACTCAGCACAATCGGTGACACCTGCCATTTTTAATTTTTGTCGCGAACCAAATATTAATTGTACCATGTTGAAATCTAAATATAGTCTGTTATCTCTGTGTTTAATTTTAAACCATGCAATATTTTAAAATACCAAAGTTATTCGACATTTTACCAAATCTAACATTCGGCTCCATCCGTGACACCTGCCATTTTCATCGCGAGTCAAATAATAATTGTACCTGGTTGAAATCCAAATATAGTCTATAATATCTCTATAATATTTTTTTTAATTACACAATATTTAAGATATTTGGATAAAATAAATCTCCCCCCATTTCACACACCAAAGTTATTCTACCTTTTACCAAATCGAACACTCAGCACAATCGGTGACACCTGCCATTTTTAATTTTTGTCGCGAACCAAATATTAATTGTACCATGTTGAAATCTAAATATAGTCTGTTATCTCTGTGTTTAATTTTAAACCATGCAATATTTTAAAATACCAAAGTTATTCGACTTTTTACCAAATCTAACATTCGGCTCCATCCGTGACACCTGCCATTTTCATCGCGAGTCAAATATTAATTGTACCTGGTTGAAATCCAAATATAGTCTATAATATCTCTATAATATTTTTTTTAATTACACAATATTTAAGATATTTGGATAAAATAAATCTCCCCCCATTTCACACACCAAAGTTATTCTACCTTTTACCAAATCGAACACTCAGCACAATCGGTGACACCTGCCATTTTTAATTTTTGTCGCGAACCAAATATTAATTGTACCATGTTGAAATCTAAATATAGTCTGTTATCTCTGTGTTTAATTTTAAACCATGCAATATTTTAAAATACCAAAGTTATTCGACATTTTACCAAATCTAACATTCGGCTCCATCCGTGACACCTGCCATTTTCATCGCGAGTCAAATATTAATTGTACCTGGTTGAAATCCAAATATAGTCTATAATATCTCTATAATATTTTTTTTTAATTACACAATATTTAAGATATTTGGATAAAATAAATCTCCCCCCATTTCACACACCAAAGTTATTCTACCTTTTACCAAATCGAACACTCAGCACAATCGGTGACACCTGCCATTTTTAATTTTTGTCGCGAACCAAATATTAATTGTACCATGTTGAAATCTAAATATAGTCTGTTATCTCTGTGTTTAATTTTAAACCATGCAATATTTTAAAATACCAAAGTTATTCGACATTTTACCAAATCTAACATTCGGCTCCATCCGTGACACCTGCCATTTTCATCGCGAGTCAAATATTAATTGTACCTGGTTGAAATCCAAATATAGTCTATAATATCCCTATAATATTTTTTTTTAATTACACAATATTTAAGATATTTGGATAAAATAAATCTCCCCCCATTTCACACACCAAAGTTATTCTACCTTTTACCAAATCGAACACTCAGCACAATCGGTGACACCTGCCATTTTTAATTTTTGTCGCGAACCAAATATTAATTGTACCATGTTGAAATCTAAATATAGTCTGTTATCTCTGTGTTTAATTTTAAACCATGCAATATTTTAAAATACCAAAGTTATTCGACATTTTACCAAATCTAACATTCGGCTCCATCCGTGACACCTGCCATTTTCATCGCGAGTCAAATATTAATTGTACCTGGTTGAAATCCAAATATAGTCTATAATATCTCTATAATATTTTTTTTTAATTACACAATATTTAAGATATTTGGATAAAATAAATCTCCCCCCATTTCACACACCAAAGTTATTCTACCTTTTACCAAATCGAACACTCAGCACAATCGGTGACACCTGCCATTTTTAATTTTTGTCGCGAACCAAATATTAATTGTACCATGTTGAAATCTAAATATAGTCTGTTATCTCTGTGTTTAATTTTAAACCATGCAATATTTTAAAATACCAAAGTTATTCGACATTTTACCAAATCTAACATTCGGCTCCATCCGTGACACCTGCCATTTTCATCGCGAGTCAAATAATAATTGTACCTGGTTGAAATCCAAATATAGTCTATAATATCTCTATAATATTTTTTTTTAATTACACAATATTTAAGATATTTGGATAAAATAAATCTCCCCCCATTTCACACACCAAAGTTATTCTACCTTTTACCAAATCGAACACTCAGCACAATCGGTGACACCTGCCATTTTTAATTTTTGTCGCGAACCAAATATTAATTGTACCATGTTGAAATCTAAATATAGTCTGTTATCTCTGTGTTTAATTTTAAACCATGCAATATTTTAAAATACCAAAGTTATTCGACATTTTACCAAATCTAACATTCGGCTCCATTCGTGACACCTGCCATTTTTATCGCGAGTCAAATATTAATTGTGCCTGGTTGAAATCCAAATATAGTCTATAATATCTCTATAATATTTTTTTTTAATTACACAATATTTAAGATATTTGGATAAAATAAATCTCCCCCCATTTCACACACCAAAGTTATTCTACCTTTTACCAAATCGAACACTCAGCACAATCGGTGACACCTGCCATTTTTAATTTTTGTCGCGAACCAAATATTAATTGTACCATGTTGAAATCTAAATATAGTCTGTTATCTCTGTGTTTAATTTTAAACCATGCAATATTTTAAAATACCAAAGTTATTCGACATTTTACCAAATCTAACATTCGGCTCCATCCGTGACACCTGCCATTTTCATCGCGAGTCAAATATTAATTGTACCTGGTTGAAATCCAAATATAGTCTATAATATCTCTATAATATTTTTTTTAATTACACAATATTTAAGATATTTGGATAAAATAAATCTCCCCCCATTTCACACACCAAAGTTATTCTACCTTTTACCAAATCGAACACTCAGCACAATCGGTGACACCTGCCATTTTTAATTTTTGTCGCGAACCAAATATTAATTGTACCATGTTGAAATCTAAATATAGTCTGTTATCTCTGTGTTTAATTTTAAACCATGCAATATTTTAAAATACCAAAGTTATTCGACATTTTACCAAATCTAACATTCGGCTCCATTCGTGACACCTGCCATTTTTATCGCGAGTCAAATATTAATTGTGCCTGGTTGAAATCCAAATATAGTCTATAATATCTCTATAATATTTTTTTTTAATTACACAATATTTAAGATATTTGGATAAAATAAATCTCCCCCCATTTCACACACCAAAGTTATTCTACCTTTTACCAAATCGAACACTCAGCACAATCGGTGACACCTGCCATTTTTAATTTTTGTCGCGAACCAAATATTAATTGTACCATGTTGAAATCTAAATATAGTCTGTTATCTCTGTGTTTAATTTTAAACCATGCAATATTTTAAAATACCAATGTTAAGAATCTGTGTTCCTGGAAGTGGATTAGCGGACGAAAGAGACCAGCAGACGAGTAAATTGATAAGATTCTGTTTATTATGATTGCGGGAGCTGTATTTATAAACTGTTTTACAAAACTGTTGCCAGATGCACGTCAATAAATAACAATAAAAATACATATCGATATAAAATAAATAATCGATTCACAACATTCTCCCACCTTTTTTATATAAAATGTCTGGTAATTTTAATTGTAACATTAAATGACATTAAAAAGTAAAATATTCAATTAAAAAATGATCAATTCCAAAAAAATAAGCACTATTTTTTAAAGAGACATTTCATTTAATTATCATATAAATTAAATGTAATTTTTTTAACTTTAACAATGAAACTAAACTACATTAAAATTTTTCGTAGCTAAGGAACAATAAACTAAAACTTGAACAGCAAAAAAAAGTCTTAATTTCAAAGTCTCATTGGCCTCTTCACCTGCCGTCCACTGCGTGTTGTCTGGATCTGAGGTTCTATGGATGTTGGTAACTCAGAAGGACCTCTCATCGGCCCCTTCACCGGCCTTTCACTCCGCGTTGTCTCAGATTCTATGGACGTAGGTAGATCTAGCTCAGGACAACCTGCAGTAGCTCTTGGCAGCTGTTCAGACCGGATCTCTAAAGGATACAACCGCTGAAGTGGTCGAATTATGCCTGAATTGGCCAATTTGAGCCGAGCCACCCGCTGTCCGCCATCCTTACCGGAAAAAAGCTGTACCACACGAGCCAGCGGCCAATCTATCCTCTTTGAATTCTCAGACCCCACAAGCACAATGTCTCCCTCCAAAATATCAGATCTCTTTGCTTCAGGGTTCTTGACGAGCTGTGATAGGTACTCTTTCTGGAACTTCTTTCGGAAACAATCTCTAACTTTCTGCAGATACCTCAGTCTTTTACGAAGATGATTTCCATCTAGTAGATCTAGGTCTATGGTGTCACAGCATACTGGTGAACTAACTTCTCGCAGAAAATGAGCAGGTGTTAACGGCTGTGGCTCATTTGGATCTTCCGACAAATATGTCAACGGTCGTTGGTTTATCGTACTCTCGCAGTCAGCAAGCAAGGTGAACATCTCCTCGTAACCAAGGCAAGCTTTTCCGAGACTTCTCTTCAGAAGGTCCTTGAGAACACGTATCATCCGCTCCCACCATCCACCGTACCAAGGAGCGCTTGGAGGACTAAAGTTCCACTTTATTTTCTTCACAGCACTCTCTGCTTGAATAGTATCCCAGTCTAGACTCTGAAGTGCCCTTGAGGTACCACAAAAGTTCGTGCCATTATCCGTGTAGATTATCGAAATTCTTCCCCTACGTGCAATAAATCGACGCAGAGCTTGAATAAATGCCTCAGTGGATAGCGATGTTATCAACTCGAGATGTACAGCTCGGTAGACACCACAAGTAAATAGGACGATCCAAGCCTTTATCCCTCCCCGCAAAAAAATAGGACCCGCCAGATCAGCTCCTGTGACTTGAAATGCAGCAACTCTCTGGATACGGTCAGCAGGTAATGGGGCAGTTTCAGTAGTCGCGGCTTTTGCTGAATAACGTTTGCAGGGTATGCACCTGGACAGCACCTCACGAATAATTCTTCGCCCTCTAGGAATCCAAAATCTTTCACGTAGTTGGCTTAGGGTCGTCTGTACACCAGCATGGTTTTGGCTTCTGTGGGTGTACTCTATTAGACGTCTTGTTATTGCATGGTCAGGCAAAACCGTAGGAAATTGAAATTCTGCATCATCTTCTCCGTAAACGAGTCGTGTTTGTATCTTCCACAGGCCATCTATTTCGAAGAATTTCATAGATTTTTCATGCTTTTCCTTTCCTTCCACTAACCACTCACTTTGAATCATCTTTATTATAGCGATTTCGGCCCTTTCAAATTCCTCACTCGACAAGGTAGTTCCAATCTTCTCATTACCTTTCTTGGAGTTATGACGAAACCTAAACATCCAAGCAACCATGCGTACTATCATAGGGTAACTGGAGAAATACAAAAATCTGTGACTTATTATTTCTTTCTGAAAATTCGATGCGCTTACTATTACCTTTCTACGTTCTGTCAAAGCCTCCGCTGGACAAACCAATTGTGATGTAGGCCAAGAAGTTTCTGGTTCCTGCAGCCACGAAGGACCCTCCCACCATCTCGTCTCGTGAAGATCAAGCCAAGTACAAGAACGAGAGGGTAGATCTGCCGGATTGAGGTCGCCAGGAACATGTCTCCAGTTGTCTGTGTCGGTCAAAGCTCGAATTTCTTTTACCCTATTTCCAACAAAGGTGTTCCAGGGCTCTTTATTCTTTATCCAAGCCAGAACCACCATCGAGTCAGTCCAGAAGAAGGTTCTCAAAGGCAAATTTAGAGCTTCCATCGTAGATTTATATAAACGCGCAGCTATTGCAGCACCTAGTAATTCCATTCTTGGGATAGTAGGTCGGTTCATTGGCGCAACTCTTGATTTCGCTGAAACTAAGCTTATGTATACCTTATCTTGCTCTTCACAGCGTAGAAATATACAACAAGCGTACGCAGCGGCTGAAGCATCGGAAAAGACGTGCAAAGAAGCATCTGCTACTTCACCACGGAACATTCTTCTTGGTATAGTGCATAGCTTGATCATGTCCATATGTTTTGCCCACTTATTAAATTCCATTTGCAGCTCTTTAGGGAGGGGGTCGTCCCAACCTATGTCCTTTTTCCAGGCTTCCTGTAGAATTAATTTGGGGAACAGCATGGCAGGACAGGAGAATCC
Organism: Hylyphantes graminicola; assembly: GCA_023701765.1. Lineage (NCBI taxonomy): Eukaryota > Metazoa > Arthropoda > Arachnida > Araneae > Linyphiidae > Hylyphantes > Hylyphantes graminicola. Next base: position 14,103,902 of record CM043113.1, read on the forward strand.
TATGGGATCGTAAACACTGTTCACTATTGACAGCAAACTTCTCTTCGTTGGCTCAGGAGTGATCAGAGCTTTAGGTAACGAACATGCCAACTCATCAGCACTATTCCACCTCAAACCCAGTACAGGCTGGTCATCCATAGAATCCGTTGGTGTAGTGGTCCAACATCGAAGATCGAAACAGCCAGCCTGCATTATTTCTCTTGCCTGACTTTGTAGCACTTGAAATTCTTCTTCGTTTTCGACACTAGTGATCAAATTATCCACATAGAACCCTTCTTTTAACTTTCCCATCGCAAAAGCCATGTCTTCTCTTTGAAACCTTTCCAGTCCAAGGTGATGAGATATCGTTGCATTCAATAGGAATGGAGAAGATGTGACACCAAAAACTACTCGGCAATGCCTATACTCTTTAATACGCTTGCAGTCCTCGTCACTCCACCACAGAAACCGCAACACATCTCTATCCTCTGAACGTACACTCAGCTGCAGAAAGGCTTGTTTTATATCCGCTGTAACTCCTACAGCACCCAATCGAAATCTATTAAGCAAGGGCGGGATTTCTTCTGTCAAACTGGGACCCGTGCTTAGACACTCATTTAAGGAAGCACATCCAGATGTCTTCGGTGAGGCATCAAACACGGGGCGGATCTTGGTCGCTGCACTTGTCAACTTGATCACCGGTCTGTGAGGTAAATAATAAACTGGAGGAGTCGCTCCTGAAAGCTCTACCTCCTCTATGATACCCTCACTTTTCCACTGTAAAAAAACTTCGTGATATGCTTTCAAAATATCTTCCCTAAACAAACGCTTTGTGACTCCTCTTAATCTGGATTCGGCAATTTCGCGATTATTATAAAGTGGTGGATGTCCCACCAACCATGGTAACGAGACCTCATACCGTTGTTCTTCGTTAATCTTTAAAGTTTCCTGAAAATGTACCAAAGTTTCTTCATTTGTTACCTTTTTAGTCTTATCTTTAGATGGATCAGTTATTCCTAAAGTCTCCAGATCCCACAGCTTCTGTACATCAAAATTTTGCAAAGCGAGAGTAACCATATTAACGACATCTTTCTTCTTTCCTAGACCTACAATTGACCATCCGAGTAATGTTTCAATAGCCGAAACTCCAGATTGGAAAATTTCAATTCTTCCGGTCAAAATCCTTCCCAGCACATCGGCTCCAATAAGAACTCTTATGGGTGGTGCATCTTTTCCAACATCTGTCAGATGTATTCCCCTGGAAGATATCTCAGAAAGCAAATCGTTGTCCCGCATTCTAGGAAGAGCAGTGCAAATCTTGGGTTGATCGAGGAATGAAATTGACGTGGTATACTTCCTGTCTAATCCCTCCACGGTGACCTTATATACCTTGTGTTCCGTGGCAGGGGTGGTACCACCTCCGAATAATCCCTGCGATAATACCTCTCTTCCCGTTGGTGCAAGACCTAGCTCTTCAGCCAAACTCTTCTCAAGGTATGACCGATGCGACCCGTCATCTAATAGAGCTCTTGCAGATATATTCTTTCCCTTGTGCCGTAGTCGTATCATGATTGTCTTTAAATAAATCTCACGTTGCAAAGGCTGCGCCGAAAACATTGCTGTGGTTTCCTCTTCATCCTTTTCGCCTTTGCGTGTAGAATCAGTTTTCTTCTTGACGGTCAAATCCGGACAAAGCAGAACATAATGTCTCTGGTTGCATATTAGACATCGGACATTGCTTCGACAATTACGAGAAAAATGGCCAATCTTCAAGCATGTTAGACAACCCTTCCTCTTCGTAACTGCAGCCCTTTTATCTTTCATCGACATCTGAGCAGCTTTTCTACAATCCTGGCTATTGTGCCGCTTATCGCAGAAGAGGCAATTGGGGGCAAACGCTGTACCGGCAGACGACAGGAGGGACGACGCTGAAGGCACATCCACAGGAACAATTTCTTTAGCTTGCTTCTTTTCTTTAGAGAATCCAGACTCTGCTAAAGAACGATGTTCTTCACCTTCAACCTCATGGCCTAGAAAAGTCATCATATTGTTCAACATGTCTTCCTTTGGTATGGCATGAGGGTCTTCAACGTCAGTCTTACTGTTTAGCCTGTACCTGTCCCAAGCCTTCAAAATTTCTGTAGGTAAACAGGACTCCACCACAGGATACAGCATAGCCGCGTAGTTCTGCGTAGTTACACCCAGTGTTTCAAGTGCTCTTAGATATGATCCTAGTTTATCGTACAATTCCGAAAGTCTAATATTTGATCGGTTGTTCACCAAGGCTAGCAGATCCCGTATATACACCTCAATGAGCAAGTCTTCTCTTCCAAATCTGGATTTCAGGTGTTCTATAACCTTTTCATAGTTAGCCTTCGACGGGGGGTAGCTTTCTACAATATCACGGGCCTTTGTTTTAGGCTTCAAGGAAGAAATTAAGTACTGGAACTTATCTTCCTCTCTCAAATCCACATCCTCATGAATGCGACCAAACTGGCCCCAAAAGGCTACCCATGTCCTAGGAACAAGCTCAAACTCTTTTAAGATAAGTTTCGGAAGTTTCAGGCTGTCCATAACGACTTTGGATCTTGTTGATCTAACATCATCTTCGGGTTGTTTGAAGTCACACTGTAAATACTTACTGTATTCAGACTTTAAATCTGTTAACTTGTCTCTGTAAGACTCAATTGTATCAAATTCTTCATCTGTGTATTCAAGCACTACAGTGTTGATTTCTTCATCGACTTTAAAGAGACGTTCTGCCTTCTCAACAACCTTGTTAAACTCGGATGAAATATCTTTAGCTTGAGTACCAGCGCTTTCCAAAGCATCGCTAAACCGCTTTGCAGCATTCGTAAACACACGGCGTCAGGCGCGCAGCCAGGGAGGGGGCTCGGGGGGCTTGAGCCCCCCCCCCCCCCCCCTCTGACCGTGACAAAGTGCCCTTTCGCCAAATTAATTTGCCCAAACTTGTGTAATTTTATAAAATTAAATAATAAAAAATGTATTTTATGACAAAAAAAGACAATTTTGCACAATATTCCTGAAAAACGAAACGTTGCTCATAACAACTTTCCAAAATGCATTAAAACGGATTGTCATGCAAACAGAGCCTGATTTCTGGCAGGGCAAATGGGACACGTGCCCGCGGCACCCACTGCCATAAATTTACTTAAGAATAATATTGAAAGAAATGCGTGCCAAAAATAGTTGCCATAAAAATTTATATGAAATATAATGAAATTGAACCCAGTGCCATTGATTTTTTTTAAAGCAAGCCACAATAGTAGTTATGTCACTTATTATTTCTCTAAATTATGCCCTGGTAACGAGAATAAAATTATGCATGTAAAATATAATATGGCACATGCATGATATTATATTATATGTTTCATATGCTCTATCTTAAGTATGCATTAAAATTTATTACAAAAATGTTAAATATAAGCAGTGTGTACACTAGTATTTAAGATAATTGTTAAAAGTTTTACACTTTTATAAATTTGATAAACGTTGTAGGGTCCCTAAATTCACTTGTGTCCTTGGCCCCATAAGTCCCAATTTTGGCACTGCATGCAAACTACTAAATAAACGGACGACGGCTTTAAAAAGTTGCCTTTGCCTGTTTCTAAGCTTCTATAACTGAATTTCTATAACTTATTCACACCATAGACTAGTGAAAGATTTTAAACGTGTTTTTTAGGCATGGGTGCGAAAAGGCATTAGAACATTTTTCCTCCATCTTTAACTCTTTCAGTAGCAGCGATTCCATTTGCATCATCATGTTTCAGATTATAATTTAAAAAAATAATCGGGCTGACATCTATTGGGATTAATAAAATATAATTTCTAGTAGAAAAAAAGTTTGAAGATTCGAATGATATGCTTTTTGATATCATAAATGGCTATAGATGATCAGAAAAAAAAATCAAAAATGATGAGGCCAATTTGCCATTGGGACTGAAAGTAGGAAGTGAAAGGGTTAAAAAGGCAGAAGCGCTTAGTCTAAATCACGATTTTGAAATCAATGTTCTCGGAAAGGCGAAACACAAAAATTTAGGGAAATCCAACCTGCTGAAACTGCCAAATTATATATCTTTATTTATTCCGTACATTGACCAAGTAATAAGTAGCTGGAGCGGAGGTTTGCAGAAGTATGATCATTTCATCAAAATTTCAGTATTTAGTTCCATATGTTACTGCAATAAGGCTACTTTCGATGAAAGAAATGGTGCTGTGAAATTTTATTTCTAGTGATTGGATCAGCGATTCATTCATTATTATCAGAAGTCGATCTTTGGAAAAGTATTGACGAATTTTAAAAGTTAACATCAGTGATTAAAACTTTGAGTGTTCCAATCCTGGTATCATAACCCTTTTTATTTTGAAGCCCACAAAATAAATCACTTTCAGGCAAAAAATTATATTTATTATTTTGAATCATTAGTGATTATTAAGTAATAAAAAAAAAGTAGAAACTGTTTATCTTTTATAAATTATTTAATTTGAAAAAAAGGATGCTTTTGAATTTTAAAGGTATCTTTTTGAACGAGGGTTTGTTAACAATTGACGGAAATAGCAATGTGTAAAATTTTGCTTTTTCCTATAGCTTTTGGAGTTCATTCGATTTCTTGATATGAACGAATTAAAGAATCGTTATTAGAAATTTCATAATCTTATGTCAAAAAACGACGTAGATATCAGAATTTTTTGAAACATTTCATTCCTTTTAATCTCCTTTCACAAAGTTGAATTATTTTTTGGGGGGTTTTAATAATTTTTCCTCGGGTTCCAATTCCAATGTAAAAACTATTTTTGTACCAATTATCAGAATTCCAGTTAGTTTATCAACCACTCTACATGTCTTAAGTGTTCTTCCCAGTAGTCTCGTTTGTAAATTTAGCATATTAAAGTTATTTCAAACATAGCGTTTTGGAAGATCAACCTCTCAAAAATTTTCTCCTGGCCCCCATAAATTTGTGTAAAAGTGCCCTTCTGAAGTTAAGCCCCCTCCTTGAAAAAATCCTGGCTGCGCGCCTGCACGGCGTAATTGACTTCGCTCTGCTTTCAACTTTTCAAGTTTCGCAGTTTCTTCGGTCGTCATGTTTTTCGTAGACATGCAAACGGCAAGACCAATCAGCCACAGAAAATTTCAGCTAGCTTCAAAACGTTGTTTAGTTGAAAAAAGTCGGCTTACTTCAAAACTGGTTTCAATGCAAACTTCAACAGGCTAATTCGAACACAGCCAAGTCCAATCGGCTACAGAAAATTCAACTAGCTTCAACGTTGTTTAGTTGAAAGGTGGTGGCTTCAGAACTCAAATTTGGATGTTATCGCGGAGTCCAGCATGTCATTCAAACACGGCCACGTTCCTTCAGCTACGAATAATCCACGTCAGCTTCCAATATGTCCGCCACCTCCAGGAATAAACTAATCTTGCAAACTAGCAGAAGATATGCAGTAATACTTTTTACTTCGCGGACGCCATGTTAAGAATCTGTGTTCCTGGAAGTGGATTAGCGGACGAAAGAGACCAGCAGACGAGTAAATTGATAAGATTCTGTTTATTATGATTGCGGGAGCTGTATTTATAAACTGTTTTACAAAACTGTTGCCAGATGCACGTCAATAAATAACAATAAAAATACATATCGATATAAATAAATAATCGATTCACAACAACCAAAGTTATTCGACATTTTACCAAATCTAACATTCGGCTCCATTCGTGACACCTGCCATTTTTATCGCGAGTCAAATATTAATTGTGCCTGGTTGAAATCCAAATATAGTCTATAATATCTCTATAATATTTTTTTTTTAATTACACAATATTTAAGATATTTGGATAAAATAAATCTCCCCCCATTTCACACACCAAAGTTATTCTACCTTTTACCAAATCGAACACTCAGCACAATCGGTGACACCTGCCATTTTTAATTTTTGTCGCGAACCAAATATTAATTGTACCATGTTGAAATCTAAATATAGTCTGTTATCTCTGTGTTTAATTTTAAACCATGCAATATTTTAAAATACCAAAGTTATTCGACATTTTACCAAATCTAACATTCGGCTCCATCCGTGACACCTGCCATTTTCATCGCGAGTCAAATATTAATTGTACCTGGTTGAAATCCAAATATAGTCTATAATATCTCTATAATATTTTTTTTTAATTACACAATATTTAAGATATTTGGATAAAATAAATCTCCCCCCATTTCACACACCAAAGTTATTCTACCTTTTACCAAATCGAACACTCAGCACAATCGGTGACACCTGCCATTTTTAATTTTTGTCGCGAACCAAATATTAATTGTACCATGTTGAAATCTAAATATAGTCTGTTATCTCTGTGTTTAATTTTAAACCATGCAATATTTTAAAATACCAAAGTTATTCGACATTTTACCAAATCTAACATTCGGCTCCATTCGTGACACCTGCCATTTTTATCGCGAGTCAAATATTAATTGTGCCATGTTGAAATCTCCAAAATGTTGTCCCTTCTCCGCGGTGCTACTTCTGGAAAGAGAATAGTACACCGAAAGGGGGAGCGCAACGTCACTTGTCACATTAGACTGTCAAACAGTTTGCTCTGGGGGGGAGAGGGGGCGTTTTTCAATGAGCGAATAAAAGTAGGACAAACTTTTCTTATTTTTGAGAGAGAGAAAATGTAGGTGGGAGGTACTTTTTTAATAGATCTTTTTTCCGTAAAAGTACAAATTAATAAAAAATATGTCTTAGTGTAGCAAAAAAGTAAACTTGATAATTTATATACAGATATCGAAATATTTTATAGAAGAGCATAGAAAACTTATATAAAGAGAGAAATCTTTTCAGATCCAATGTTTAATTGATTTGGATATTTTCAAATCAAAATCGATAAAATAATATGAATATTTAAATAACTAGTGAAAGAATTATATATGCCTTTAAATATTTATTGTAACCCATAAGTAATTGTACAAAATATTATGCTAAACACAAAACTTATAATATAAAAAAATATTATATAAAAAATATTATATAAAAAAATATTATATAAATAAATATTATGCTAAAATATATAAATATATATACTGAATATATCCATTTAATATTCAATATTAAATATATAAATTGAATGCATCAATGTATGAATTAAACTTATTTTAATCTGTACAGTCTTATACAAATGTCATTAAATGCCGAACTATAAATAATGTGAACATGAAGTTTTAGCCACACATCGGAAATCCAATTCACTGTCTTCTTTTTTAAAAATAAAATCGATATGCAATTGAAGAGATCAGTGGAAGAACGTGTTACGTGACATTTTTGAGAGAAAAAATGTGTCCAATCGACGTAATATTCCATTCTTTAATGATATCAAGTTTCGCCTTTTCATAAACTTTAATTGATGAAAAAATATAATAATAATTTTAAGTACTTTTTTATCGTTTGCAAGTAGCGTTTTTAGCAAATCTAAATTTTTAAAGCTCATTTTCTCGTTTTCCCCTGTTAGCACATTCTTCCACTGAATTCTTCATCTGTTAAAAACAACGGACACATATCCATCTAAGAACGCTAGATGAAAGTTCGCCACCTCATTTCCAACAATAAAAACACTCAAACCTGAGCGTTAGAGTTCTATAATACATATCCATCCCAGAAAACCCTCAAACCTTAGCTCTATACATATTTATTTTTCATTTCCTTTGAATCTTCGACAGGTAGCATGAGCAAGTGGAAGCAAAACATCCTTTCTGATTGATCCCGTACACGGGGATAATTATTCCGTGTCCCCTGCCCTAATTGCTTCTCCTCTTCCCATCCCTGCTATATGCTTTTGCATATATTTATATTTTATCCTATAAATATTATTTTAACCCATCAACTATGAAAAATTGTATTTTAATTCAATTTGTATGTGTCTTTTAAATGTTTAATTTTAACCCATAAGCTCATCTAAAGAATATTAGGTTGAAAACAAAAATTTTAAAATAGGATATTTGAATATACAAATTCTATAATAAAGTCCACTAATTTTAATCCGTATATTCTTATTAATTTATCAACCAAGGGACACAAAATTAAAAATTATGGTTAAATTGCCCATAAATTCAATGCTATTATATATTCAATATTAATACAACTTATATTTTTATTTCAACTTATTTTATCTGTATATTCTTATTGATTTATCAAACACCAACCTATATATTATTTTTTTTAAAAAAATTGCAATATATCGGACATCAATTTCACTATCTTTGTTTCAAAATATATTAAAATGCAACTGTTGAATAAACTGAATATATATCCATCCCCAAACGCACCATTAAAAACACTTGTCTCAATTCCCCTCTATCCACCTTCGACAGGTAGCATGAGCAAGTGGAAGCAAAACATCCTTTCTGATTGCTCCCGTACAACGGGGATAATTATTCCGTGTGCCCTGCCCTAATTGCTTCTCCTCTTCCCATCCCTGCTCTTGAACCTATATGCTTTTGCACAGATATTCGTATTTTATCCTATAAATATTATTTTAACCCATCATCTATGAAAAACTGTAACTTAATTCAACTTGTATGTGTCTTTTAAATGTTTAATTTTAACCTATAAGTTCATCTAAAGAATATTAGGTTGAACCAACAAATAGGGGCCCGGATGGCCGAGTGGTAAGCATCGCTGGCCAGCAGTCTGCGTGCTGTAACGGGCGCGGGTTCAATTCCCGCCTTCGCCCTGGGTGTATTTCCTCTCTTTGTTACAGTAAAAAATCTTTCTGTGTCTGTCTTACTTGACGAAGACTTATAAGCGGCTCACTGAGCAAGCACACAAGTCGGAATATATATGTAAAATACCCTACCCTACCCTACCAACAAATTAAAAAAATTAGATATTTGAATATACAAACGCTATAATAAATTCCACTAATTTTAATCCGTATATTCTTGTTAATTTAGCAAACAACAACCTATATATTTAAAATTGCAATATATCGGCCATCAATTTCACTATCTTTGTCTCAAAATATATTAAAATGCAACTGTTGAATAAACTGAATATGTATCCATCCCCAAACGCACCATTAAAAACACTTGTCTCAATTCCCTTCTATCCACCTTCGACAGGTAGCATGAGCAAGTGGAAGCAAAACATCCTTCTGATTGCTCCCGTACAACGGGGATAATTATTCCGTGTGCCCTGCCCTAATTGCTTCTCCTCTTCCCATCCCTGCTCTTGAGCCTATATGCTTTTGCATATATTTATATTTTCTACTATAAATATTATTTTAGCCCATCAACTATGAAAAATTGTAATTTAATTCAACTTGTATGTGTCATTTAAATTTCTAATTTTAACCCATAAGTTCATCTAAAGTATATTAGGTTAAACCAAACATTTTAAAATAAGATATTTGAATATACAAATTATATAATAAATTCCACTAATTTTAATCCGTATATACTTATTTATTTATCAACCAAGGGACATAAAATTAAAAATTATGGTTAAAATGCCCATAAATTCAATGATATTCTATATTCAATATTAATACAACTGATATTTTATTTCAACTTATTTTAATCCGTATATTCGAATTAATTTATCAACCAAATGACATAAAATTAAAAAAAATATGGTTAAATTGCCCTTAAATTCATTGCTTTTATACATTCAATATCAATTCAACTGATATTTTTAATTCAACTTATTTTTATCCGTATATTCTTATTGATTTATCAAGCACCAACTATATATTATTTAAAAAAAATTGCAATAGAATGGACATCAATTTCACTATCTTTATTCAACAGTTGCATTTTAATATATTTTGAAACAAACAGAATATATGGGCAATTCTACCATAATTTTTAATTTTATGTCCCTTGGGCATAACTTTTAAAAAAATTAATATTTCTTTACCATTTTTTCTTATTATACTAAAAGACTGGTCCTTTTATAATTGCAAAACGTAATTTTAAAGCAAAGAAACTCCAAAAAATTTTTAGAACACAAAACAATGCAGAAAAGTCCTTACCATCGTGTGTCCCGAATGTCAAATTTTAAGTTTAGGGCCCAATCTAATACTTTTTTTAGCTAAAAATTACATTCATTTGGATTTTAAATTGAACTAATACTGTAGCTTAACGATTTCCTTCCATTGAATTTTGGCTTTTAACATTTATAATGCGTTTTTCTCGTCTCCTAACTTTGTCCCTGGGTTTTGGTACATTCACTGACCTCATTCCAAAAGTGGTGAAGAGAGGCACTGGATTGAGCTACAGTGATTCTTCAACCTTGAAAACAGTATTGCAGAAAACTCACTTTTCAGTTAGTAGCCACATATAATTGCTAAAATTCACCAATAAGCCCAAAATTTAAAAAAACTTAGTGAAATTGCCTGCGGAGGCTTTATTGCTTTCCTTACAGTCTCCCAGGTTTAAGGTTAATTTTTGCTTGATAATTGAATTTTTTTTCTATAAATATGTTTAAGTGGAGTACAAGAAGTAAAAAAATCCCTTTTTATTAAACTGGAGTTAATTTCAACACAAGAAAGACCGGAAAACAGCGTGAATGTCCTTTCCTTCCGTTCCTGACCTTCCGATCCTTACCGTCGTTAGAATCTAGGGATGGAAAATCGAAACCAGTTTTAAGACTAACCGGTTTTTTACTATTTCGGTTTCATTGATAAACAGTTAGTTTCGTGAGGCCGGTTTCTTTAGAATCGGTGTTTTTAAAAAACTGCCGTCCCTTATTATAATTTTTTTGTTTTTTGCAAATAAGCTTTGATAAACTTTTTTTCGTAATTCTAGAACAATTATAAACCTTTTGATAAACATTTAAAGTGATTTTGAAAAAATAAATTTTACAAGTTTTTAATACCTGAAATTAAAAATTATGGTAGAACTGCCCATATATCCATCCCCAAACACACCATTAAAAACACTTGTCTCAATTCCCTTCTATCCACCTTCGACAGGTAGGATGAGCAAGTGGAAGCAAAACATCCTTTCTGATTGCTCCCGTACACGGGGATAATTATTCCGTGTGCCCTGCCCTAATTGCTTCTCCTCTTCCCATCCCTGCTCTTGAGCCTATATGCTTTTGCACCTATATTTATATTTTATCCTATAAATATTATTTTAACCCATAAACTCTGATAAACTGTATTTGAATTCAACTTGTATGTGTCTTTTAAATGTTTAATTTTAACTCATAAGCTCATCTAAAGAACATTAGGTTTAACCAAAAATTTAAAAAATAAGATATCTGAATATACAAATTCTATAATAAGCTGCACTAATTCTAATCCGTATATTCTTATTAATTTTCAACCAAGGGACATAAAATTAAAAATTAGGGTAATATTGCCCTTAAATTCAATGCTATTATATATTCAATATTAATTCAACTGATATTTTTAATTCAACTTATTTTTATCCGTATATTCTTATTGATTTATCAAACACCAAACTATATATTATTTAAAAAAAATTGCAATATATAGGACATCAATTTCACTATCTTTATTCAACAGTTGCATTTTAATATATTTTGAAACAAACTGAATATATATCCATCCCCAAACGCACCATTAAAAACACTTGTCTCAATTCCCTTCTATCTACCTTCGACAGGTAGCATGAGCAAGTGGAAGCAAAACATCCTTCTGATTGCTCCCGTACACGGGGATAATTATTCCGTGTGCCCTGCCCTAATTGCTTCTCCTCTTCCCATCCCTGCTCTTGAGCCTCCGTGACAAGGGGTTGCCATGGCGACGGTGCATCTGGGGATTCTTTTCAATATTCTTCTCTTCTTCGTTGTTCGACAGCGCAGATTAACTTCGATCCGGGGAGGATTCGCGGGGGATGTGAAGGATGGTATTGATGGGTTCATGTTCACCTGTTATTTGAATAATTAATTATTACTCAGTTATGTAGTGTATTGCAGAACAACTCAATTTTTCCGAAGTTGTTGTGAATTTGAATACTTTTACTCAGTTATGAAGTGTATTACAGTACAACTCCAATTATCCGAAGTTGTTGGGAATTTGAATACTTCATAATTACTCAGTGATATAGTGTATTACATTGTAACAGCAATTATCCGAAGTAATTGGGACTTTTAAACATTAGGATTTTCAGAAATTTTGATAATTGGAGTTAATCGAAAGAAACTATATTCAAATCAATCACAGATTAGTTGAAACAGACAACTATATATCATCCGGACTTAAGACGATTAAAACATCAGTACACACACATAATTTTGTATTAAGAAATTTTAAAATTACATTAAAATTGACTATATTCACATCTACTTGTCATCTTATTTATCAAACTAAGCCGTTGGTAGATAATAAAAAAAATCATCGAAGTAAAGACCCTGACTGATAAAGAACAAGTTCTCATTATATAAATTATTAAATAACGCGAAATAATTTTTTAATTGTTATAACAATAAATATACATATATCTTTATCATAAATATTATATAAGTAAGAACAAAATACTTGAAGCATATGCTAAGAAAATGTATGTTTAAATATGTTTACCTTAATTAAACTAGGAGAATGTGTGACAGTACAAGACTTTATTATCACTCAATAATTAAAGGTAATTTCAATAACTTAAAAACTTTATCTAATGGGGCTTCAATATTGGCGGTCAAGCCTTGGCAGACTCGGCATAAGTATGAATTAAAAATGTAAAGTATGCAGTGGGTACACATGAATTTAAAATGATATCTCGCTTTTCCTAGAATCATATTAAATGGGCAAAGGTTAAGAGGACTCCCTTGGGATTTCACATCTTGAAAATCGTAATGTTTTTCCTATGGAGAATATTCGCAAGTCAATTACCGCCACAATTTTATTAAAAGGTTACTAGTGTGTGTTTTTTTTTTTTTTTTTTTTTTTTTTTTTTTTTTTTTGTCGAATTGTAAAAAACGAAAGGAGTAGATTTCATAAAAATAATTTGTTTTGTGAAAATCACATATTTAGTATTTTTAATAATTTGTTGCCGTTAGTAAAAAATGGAGTACGCATTAAGTTCTAATTTCAAGAAATTATTAAAAATACTAAATATGTGATTTTCACAAAACAAATTATTTTTATGAAATCTAATCCTACAGCTCACACCAAACCACATTTTTGAATGCCAGGCAATGAATGCCAATTTGAGAGACATTGGAGTTCTGCCATCATTAATAGATCTTTATGACAGTAATATCCAAAAGATTGCAGACGTGTTCATCAAAATACATGGTTTCATTTAGCCTAACTTTCACTTTTCGGAACGTCATAGACACGACAAAAAAAAACCTAGTCCCCGATACATTTCATTCTGAGAAAATAACTTAGGTCTGGGCACTTTGGACTAAACATTCTACCTTTTTTGCACTCCGCGTTTAAAATACACACAAGGAACAAAGCAAATTAACATTTACAAAGAACATTATAAAACTTGCATTCAACGCTACAGCAACAAAAACGGAATATTCCTTTTAAGTAACTATTACTTCACGTCTTTTTGGGACTCTTAGAGGGTGTTAAGGGGGTGGGGGGAGGGAGGAATAATATCTGCTCGTAAAATGGGGAGGACGTGTAAAAACAATGTTGAAAATTCAACATTGTGGATTTAGAATTTTCTTTTTCAGGGAATATTTTCTTCGTCAGATGTTCCTTTGTTTGTTTTTCGTTCTGTTGTTAGGGGAAATAAAAGTTAGTCAATCTGTAAATGTAGGATTTATTAATGTTTTATATATGAAAAATTAAAAATGTCATTTGTTATGTAGCTTTGAATTGTTTTAAATATTTGTAATAGGTATTTTGATTTATTACATAAAATTATATGTGATTAGTTCAGTTTAGTAACAAATATTTATAATGGGGAAGGATGCCCAGCAGTTTAAGGCGTTCGCCTTGCATGCGAAAGGTCCCAAGTACGGGTACGGGTATCACCAAAATAACTGCCGACTTTTAAAAGGACCTGCAGCCAAAAAAATGTCTGACGGTAATATCCCGCGTAGAGGGGGGTTACACCTTAAATATGCCTCCATTGCTGCGTACGATATCGCTCTTAAAAGTTGCGCTGGGTGCCTGCACAGGCGTCAGTTTGTCACTTGACTATGGTTTTAAATTACGACGCCCATCGCCAATAGCTCTCTTGAAGCTCTGGTGAGAAAATAATTAAACTCAACGTTAAAAAAAAAGAAAACCGAAAAAAGAATACCTAAATTTATCTATATACATAAAAGGCGACTTCTGTTTGTGTGTTTGTCTGTATAGGACGCAAAAACTTAATAACCACGCAACAGATTGTCACGAAATTTGGCACAAAAATTCATCTCATCTCCAGAACAAACATAGGCTAAGAATTTTTCGAATCGGACCATTCCTTCTATCGTTTTCGAACGTTTTAAGGGAAAAAATACACCACTTTCGCTCAAATCCGATCATTTTTTTTCTCTTTCGTGATGCCATCAGGCAGAAATATTTAAATAAAACTTTTTAGAAAACAATTGAAATTAAAAATGTTTAATTTATTTAATATTTGTTCATTGCCTTCAGAAACAAAATTAATGATTTGAAAAAATAGTTGGATATGTTTCAAGTTACGTAATCCTACCAGTCTCCATTCTATTATTTTATTGTGTAAATATGATTTTAATTATGAATTTTTTAAAAGCATAGTTAAGCTTTTACTGAACTATGTTGGTTTTTTAGAGACCGTTGCACTACAGATGTATATTAGGATTTCATGTCTTCCTTTTTTCGCCCATTACTTTGCCAAACTCGCCAAATTATTACAAAGAACGTGCAAAAGAGCATTTTTTTTAAATAGCTGGTTGGTTGTGCGATGGTCTTTGAATGGATGTAATGGTAGCTATATATTTTCCTCGCCAAATTTTTCAAACACGCCAAATGAGCTATAATGTTTTTATTCGGGAAATTACTATGACATTATTCGTTAATTTTATAGCATTTTTAAAATTTTGAATTTTCAATGTAATATAAGTAGCGGGATTTTGTACTTTAATAACGAACGGTATCAGCAACAGGAGCTTATTAAAAAGCAAATTAACTTATAAAAAAATGCAAATAGTTTGCTGTTTGCTGGAGTGGCTTATTTTTAATTCTTACTGATTATTTATTTACTTAAATATGTATTCTCTTTAATTTGAGCTTCTTATTAAAGGTATTTTTAAAATTAATATTAATCATTAATATATCCAGGATGGGTGATTAAATGGAAAATTCTGGGTAATCTTTATACCTTATGTAACACAAATGAAAGGGGAAAAAAATGGTTAAATTGAGTATTAACTTATTTTTTCACCTCTACCCGTGCAACGTCGGGTATAACAGCTAGTTTTTAAATAAAAGTGATGATAGCTTAGATTTTATATTTGATTGAATGCAGTAAGTTTTTTTTTATAATTGGGTGAAAAAAATAGGACTTTTACATTATAATTTCAATATCAGACGCGTGCAAAAAGCTAAACTTTTTGAAACAGTGAAAAAAAGTACTTTTTCTCACCCAAAAGCAGTGAAAAAATGACCTTTTTTCACTCTTTTCATAAGATGCCAACATTTCAAGTTAAAATTTCTATTTGATAATACTAATAAAATCCAGATACTTATCGATCTGCTTTTATTTAAAGATATAAATGCGCGTGAAATTTTTTTTCACACACTTATAAAAAATAGTGTATGAAACACGTGCGAAAAGTAAACTTTTTAAAACACGTGTCATTATTCCACTCGCTCGTATCTACTAGTTTTAAAAAGTATAACTTTTCACACTTGTTGCTTGGTTTGGTTTGGTTTGAATTATCGTCGCACTAGAGCTACACGAGGGCTATTGGCGACGGGCGTCGTATTTTAGAACCACAGTCAGGTGACGAGCCACACCTGAATAAGCACCCAACGCAACCGTTAAGGGCGACATCGTACGCAGCGTTGGGACTTTGAAGGATATTTAACGTGCACTCCCTTACACGGGGTATTATTCGTCGGACATTTTTGGCTACACGGGCCGTTTATAGGTCGGCAGCTATTTTGGCGATGCCCGGACCCGAACCTGGGACCTTCCGCATGCTAAGCGAGTGCTTAACCGACTGGGCTCCCCAGCCCCCTTCACACTTGTTGCATTAATAACTATTTTATGCAGTCTACACTCTCTTATCCGGCAGGAGATGTTCCGCAGTCCCATTTTATAAATTGACAATCTTGGCTGATAATCTTCTCATAAACTAAAACGTCTGATGTAACTACGAGCCATGGTTTGAAGCAATGGGAATATTTCTTATGAATTATACAGAAAGTATGGTGAACCTGACATTCTAAAGGAGGTAAAAGCATCCCGCATTGGTGACTGGGCCATGTGATTCGATACGAAGACAGCTTCCCCACTAAAAAAGTAACTTTCTAGAAGATAGAAGGAAAACGGCGCAGAGGAAGACCCCCAACTAGATGGCTGGAAGCTGGATTTGGTGGAAAGGGATCTCAAGGTGTTAGGAGTAAATCGATGGAGGGCCATTGTAGGGGACATTATCAGATGGAGGAGACTTAGAGAGACGGCCTTGTCCTGTAACAGGCTGTACACTCCATGCCAACATAACTTGGGTAAAAACAAAGAGTAAAAAGGCAGGCGGAAAAGCGCTGTTGGTCCATTAGTTGAAAACTCTTGTAAGGTAATATTTACAAAAGATTATCTGAATTCAATTTAACCTAAATACACTTTTCGTTCCGATAAAATTGCCAAACTTTCTCAAATAATATTACAATATGTTAGACCTTACGCGAAATTAATGTTTTAAACATGTTTTCTGGATGGATTCACAAATAATTTATGGAACTCTTTACATGCGCGGAAGGATCTTCTCCATAGCCTATTTCTATGTACCCAACTTAGGTTGGCAAGGAGTGTAGTGTCAACGAAGAAGAAGAAGAAAGCCAGAATAAATGAAACCCACCAAACGTTGTCTTCTCTGCTATAGTACTGCCACAAAGGAAAAACAACTTCTACAAGATCACTACCAAAGAATCTAATGGAGATGCTAGGCAAAACAAAAAACAGGTTCGTAACGGAATCTGTCACTCAGACCGCTTCCACACAACATTTGTGCTCAACGGGGGGTGGGGGAATGGATGGATGGATTGGTTGACATATATTTTCAGGCTTGTGTGCTTGGTCGCAAGGACCCGCTTATAAACCATCGTCAAGTAGGACAACACAAGACACACACAAACACATATGACATTTTTTGCCATCTGTCGCCACCTCCACAATTTAGACATGTCCCTGAAGGGGAGGGAAATTTTCTCCAGGAACCTGTACCCATGGTGAACTGCGCAATGACCGACAACAGGACTTTCGGACCCAACAGATTTTACGAGCACGTACTCCGCATATACTCGGTAAGTCTTCAGTGGCACCGGGTCTCGAACTCTCAACCTTCCGATCTGGAGTCCGAGATCGTGACCACTAGGCTCGTTACAGCCGGGTGGGGGAATCAATGGGTAATGGGTAATGTAATCCGGCTGCCTATTTCTAGCCTCCTTTAAGAGCTTTTACACAGCCGATAACGCCTCGTAATTTAGAACCCTGGTCAAGTGACGAGGTCGACACCTGAGCGGGCACCCAACGGAACTTCGAACGACGTCATATGCTACTTTGGACTCCACAGATTTAACGAGCACGTCTGTCCCAGTGTACTCGGGCCCATCCGTCACGAGTTGGATTTTTCTACTCTTTCCCAGTACAGATATCCAATTTTCACTATGACTGGCAGTAGGTGGGATTCGAACCCCCGCACTCCTGAGAAGGCTGAATCCAGAGGCGAATGCCTTGCCACTCGGCCACGGACAGGCCTTAAAAAATCATTAAGCACAATATTCAAATCAATATTAAAAATTTGCATATGCTAGTTGTCTTATTCCTCATCATTTGATGAATTTATTTATATTTCTTAGAATATATTCCTCACTCTGAGTTAGGTTAGGTTTTTGAATTATCGTCGCACTAGAGCTACACGAGGGCTGTTCCTCACTCTGAGTTATGGTCCCTTGTGGTCCTATCTAGCTAATGCATCACACTCCTTGCCAACCTAAGTTGGGTAAATAGAAATATGCTATAGATAAGATCCTTCCGCGCATGTAAAGAGTTCCATAAATTATTTGTGAATCCATCCAGAAAACATGTTTAAAACATTAATTTCGCGTAAGGTCTAACAGATTTGAATATTTGAGAAAATTGGTAGTTTTATCAGAATGAAATGTGCAATTTGGTTAAATTGTATTCAGATCATTTTGTATGTAAATATTACCTTACAAAAGTTTCCAACCAACGGACCAACCGCGCTTTTCCGTCTGCCTTTTAACTCTTTGTTTTTACCCAAGTTAGGTTGGCACGGAGGGTAGTTTGGAAAAATAACAACTTCTACGAAAGTAAAGCTTTGCCCTTTTGGCAGTTTTCACCAGGTTTTTGACGAATCTCAAGTTATGAGAATAGTAAAAGCAGCAAAACAAAACAAACTTAAATTGAAATTGTTATCTGATAAGTTTTATTTTGCTGTTATATGGTGATTCTCATACCTGGTGAAGAAACGCTTACATGGCAAAGCAATACTTTCGCAGAACTTGGTATTTCAAAACTAATGCATTAGTTCCATAGGATGGACCATGTTAATGAAAATGCCCAACGGGCTTGTTTCAACATTTTGCCACAAAAAACAAAACAACCAATGGCATCGCAGTTCGGATAGCGTGACCTTTTTTTAAACCAATAATGTTTCAAAAAATTTTCGAGGAAAACGAAACAACCACCGAAATCGCAGTTTGAAGAGTGTGACGTCATAAGAAATTCCCATTATGGCGACTAAAAGTTTTTTGTTAGGTAAGCGAAAGATAATGTCTTTTTTTTTCATAAAAATCGGGTTATTTTTATTTTTCAAAATAATATAAAGTTAAGGGATAATAAAGTTATTTGATAAGTTTCGCTTGTATTTTAGGGCAAAAAAAAATTGCATAATTATTCTTCGGAAAATAAGTTAGAAAACGGTAAGGACCATTAATTAAATCTGCGAAAGAAAATTTTGAAAATAGTTAATTTTTGGTTTTAACATTTGGTTAAGAACTAGCTAAAGGCCGGGTTTGGCAATTTTCTTTCTAAGGCTTATAAATAGTGCGTGGAAGCGGTTTTATGCAACCTTTACTGTTACAAAAAAAATTACTTTATTTTAATAAAGTTTCTCGCATGATGATCGAGGGGCAATGATGATTTAACCCTGTAATGATTTTTTTTCATCCCGAAAAAATAATTGTATCCTTAATACTCATACATTATGGGGAAAATACTGAAAAAAAAATAACTGCATTGGAAATTATTTCAAATTTTAAAATTTTTGCCATGTGGCAAAAACCAACTACAAAATTCCAATTTTGATAAGAATGACTAGAAAACTACTAAATATTTTAAAATAACCCTCTTGAACTATAATTGTTTTTTCAAAACAATTTGTTTGTATATTTAGTACTAATATTATTATACTTTGAATACTGCCAAAGACGTAATTTCACAACAGTTAATAACTTCACACTTTAATTTTGAATACACTTTTACTACTGTCATTTATGAGTGTTATTAGTAACTAAAACTTCAAAATGGAATGTAATAGATGAAAAAACACTGACTTGTCGAGAGGGATCTCTACTTTAATAAACTAAAATGGATTATGTTACTTGTTGCATTAGAAAGTTTAAAAAGAATTAAAAAATAGCTTACCTATATTTTTAAATGGGTATTAAATTTGCGCAGTTTTTTAATAATTCAAGCAATTTGAATTTTTTCTGAGATTTTCAATTACTTCTAGTTTTTCGATGTCATTTTGACGTATCGCACGAGCCTGTAGCCATTTGTAGTTTGGGATATTAAAGTGGATGACGGATATAGCCTATTTTTAAAAAAACCAATTTATACGTCATAAACGTTGTGTGGAAGCTAAAAGCGAAACCATCTGAAAGTCTTATTAATTTTATTTTTTGAAACGCAGCACAAAACAATTTTCAACACGTCTGTTTGTCAAGTAAAGGGAGAGCAAAAACGAAAATTTATAATTTCGATTTAAAACAAACGAAAATTGATCATCTCACTTGAGATTGGGAAGGGGGGAGGGGGGGGGGAGATCGAGCCAAATCTCACAAAGTATCATCAGAAGTATCATCCCCCTAAGCGATAGGGGCTTTTTACTCAGAAATTAATTAATTTCTATTTGCTTTAAACCGGAAGCAACTCTATCATAATCATACTCCCCATAATTTACTTGTAAAAAAATAAAATATTTAAACAGGATTTTTATTTTAATGTCCTGAAATTTTAATTTATTTTGCTAAATAAAAGTCGGAAAAGTTCCTTCTAGCTTCCACACTACGTTTATAACGTAAAAAGTGGAAGGTTTTACAATCGTTCTGTCCGTCTGTCTGTCTGTCCGTCACCCACTTTCACAGAACGAACCGCAAGTTTCACAAACAAGTGGGATACGTCATTTTGAAGCAAAAAATCAGTTTAGGCTACATTCCAAATTTCATAAAAAAATTTAAATTAGATGTTTATTTAAAATTTAAATAACTAAAAATTTAATCTACATTGAAATAACATGCGAATTCCATTTTTATTCAATATTTTCACTGTTGCCATGACATCAAACGTACGAGAAACTTTATCTATAATAATAAAAATGAAGTTTTGTATGTATGTGTGTGTCTTATAGATTCAAAAACTAGACATTTGTTTGACTCGTAACTTGGCACAAATGCGTAGTTCATACTTAAGTTACAAATAGGGAACTTTCAGCTCTCAAAATGTTCTATTTTAAGAGAAAATTCGAATTTTCTGATACGGCTCATTTTTTTCTTTCCTGATGCCATCTGCTGGAAAAGATTAAATAAAACTTTCATCGAAAATAAATAAAATTGAAAATGATTATTTTATTGTGTTGCCATTATTTTCAGAAACCAAATTCATTTTTGAAAATAAATGATATGTTTCAAGTGACGTATTTCTGTACAGTCTTCATTCCAGGAATTATTGTGGTTTAGTTAATGATTTTTTCATTGATGGTTCTGTTGATTGCAAATATATATTTTAAGTATAGTTATTACTGAAGTTAAGCTATTACTGAACTATGATGTTTAATAAAGGCCATCCCACTAAATATTAGGGTTTAGGGTTTTATTTCTTTAATATTTCGCCAAATACTTTGAAAATCTCGCCAAATTATTAATACTCGCCAAATAGGCAAAATGCTTATTAAGCTATTGCTAACAATCATGGTTGATAAAGGCCATTGCACTTGAGCTGCATTTTAGGGTTTTATGTCTTTGTTTTTTCGCCAAATACGTTGCCAATCACGCCAAGTTATTAATTAAAACTCGCCAAATGGGCAAAATATTTGTTCAGCTTTTTCTGAACTATGATGGTTAATAAAGGCCATCGCACTAGAGTTGCATTTGAGGGTTTTATGTCTTTATTTTTTCGCCAAATATGTCGTCAATCTCGCCAAATTATTTATAAAGCTTGCCAAATGGGCAAAATGTTTTTTTTTTTTTAAATAATTTATAAGCTGGTTGGTTGTGCGAGGGTCATTGTGTTAGAGCTGTATAATGGGTGTGTTTGTAGCTATATCTATTTTTTCGCCAAATTATTTCCCAAAACGTGCCAAAAGAGTTAAAAGGTTTTATGTATTTGTGATGACATTTATGAGTGCATTTTACATCATATTTTTGATTTTAGAATATTTGGTCGATGAATCGGGATTTTATACTTGATATCGAGCGGGAATAATAACGTACGTTTATGATCCCATAACAGGTTATATGGTACACATACTTGGATCGATTTGATATTTTTTTAATCCGTGCGAAGTACGGGTATAAATTTGCTAGTTTAAAATAAAAAGTAAAATTCTTGAAAAAAATATTTATTTTTGTGTAATAATTCAATTTGGATTGTTGTAATAGCACAATAAAGTTATTTTGATGGTTCGTTATATTTTTGGGAAGAGAGATGCATAAAAAATTCGAAATTTGCATAAAAAATATGCAAATTTTCGCTTTTATTTTTAAAGCAACAATTTTACTAATTTATTTTTCGAAATGTAAACTTGTGACTGCAAAAAGATATTTATTAAAAAAATTCATCACCATTCTTCTAAGTTCAAAAAAATTAGCAAACGATAAAGATTAATTATCAAATCTGCAAAAGAAGATTAAAGAAAATTATTAGTTTTTGCTTATAAAAGTTTGAATTAGAACTAGCCAAAGGTTTGGCGAATTTCTTTTTGAAGTGTTAGTGTGTTTCCTGTTGAGCGTAAAATGTTGTGTGGAAGCGGTGTAAGTGACAGATTCTGTAACAAACCAACTTGTTTCTCTGCTTTCATTTTTGTTGATAAACAATATTAAATAAGCATAATCTTATTCCTGTCCGAACATTTTGAGCATCTACTGCTAGTAGGTCGTGCTGCCATCTAGTGCGTAAGTGTGTTCATAACATTTACTTGATAACATTGTCAGACTTGGCCTTGACATTTGTCAGGTGAACTCACTGAACTAAGGAACTTTGTACTTTTAACCGCTGAGTTCAAAAATTTACCTAGTTTTTCACAATCGAGCCTACTTTTTCTAAAAACCTCTTCCTAGAATAAAAGCATTTACCACCTTTTATCAAATCTTGTCTGAGTCTTTCTGACAAACCATCCGCCTTAAGCAAACTGCAACTCATAATTAACCATAACCGCGTCCTCTCGAATTCTTGAAAGATTCTTTTTGATAACAAACAGCAAGTAAACAACATGACTATTTTTAAACTGGTACTATAATACCTTTTTTAGTCCAATAAATTTGTAGAAATACAAAATACTTTGTTAACCCTATCATTTATTTTCAATCTTTTATTTTTAATCGTAAATTTCAACCATAATGGCCGAAGCATTTCTACCAGAGGACGATGTTACGAACGAGTTGCGTAACTCCGAGAACGTCTCTTCCTGGACTTATTACCACAATTTCGCGAACGAACTGTCCCTGGATCTTTCCTACTTAAATATGGATGGGCTGTCGCTTCATCAAAATCTCCAGATCTTTAAGCAGGAAGAAAAGGAGCAGTCGAAGGAGGCGAGATTTTTGTATCTTCAACACAACAGGTTGGTCCATAGTAGGGATACATTATTAGTATAAAGATGTAAAAATATTTGCTCTTGTTTTTTAAATCGTATTTTGTCTTTCTACGAATATAAAATGTGGGCATGATAAATTGCTAAAGGGAATTATTAAATAACTGACATTTTGTGTTTCATTTACACTGAATGAAACCACAGCATTTATTTTCAAATTACTTATTAGTGTAGAGCAGAGGTTCACAATTTACACCTGCGTACCACTTGATGTTTTGAGAAACTTTGTCGTACCTCCTACCAGGGCCTGCTCTAGGAAATCTCAGACTATAGGCACAATCTATTTTGGGGGCCCCTTTACGAAAAATTTTGAGTACAATTTCCAGTAATGATGATGCTATAGACCAATGTATAAAATTTTTGCTACAATTCTATAGGTTTCCTTTTAAACATCGATCAAAATAATTGTGTTAGGACAATTTCTTAGCCAAAATTGAGCGAAAAACAAATTGGAGTATCAGATTTTTTTTTTTAGTTTACTGATATTTTGGGTGTCCTAGGGCCCGGGCCTTTGGAGGAGCAGGCCCTGAGACCTAAGTATTTTAATTAATAAATGTTTAACATTTACTCTTCTAAAAATGTTCCGACTTTTTAAATTAAATTCCTGACAAAACTTCATATTTAATGGTTGGATATATATTTATAATATGCTTAGAATAAAGGAGTAATAAAAAGATTAAAAAGGTATTAATTTAGTTTTATTTATTACCCATAAGTCTAAATACGTACAAATAACAAATTAGTACAAAATCAGCAAAAAAATAAGCATCATATGAAACATACTTTTATTGTCTTTTGTGCAAAAATTATTTGCCTGTGATTAAAATAAAAACATTAGGAGTAATGGAACTTATCTTCACTTCTTCAACAATTATTAGAAGCTATTAATAACATCATGTTACTCACGCAAACCACCTGAAATGTTCCCACGTACCACCAGTGGTACTTGTACCACCGGTTGGGAACCCCTAGTGTAGAGTTTCTCATTTTGGGTTAATCCTTAGAGTTTCCTTGACACAATTTGACAACTTTACAAAGTGTTGGAAATTTACTTGACAACTTTCAACTCTATTTTGTTTCCCAAACAGGGATCAGATTTCCTGTAAGGCCACCCCTGAAGCAATTTTTTCAGATTTGTCAATAAATATTTTTTCGGACAACCATTTTATGAGTTGGCGCAATTAGAATAAAGGTATTGTTTATATTTCTCTATGAACAACTTCAGAATTTCTTTTATTTATCTTTTCGAACCAATCAACTTTTTCAATGCGCTCTTTCTTCAAATCGTGATCTTTAAAAAACTCTCCAAAGTACCAACTTTGGCGTTATTTTGGAAAATTTGCCAAGGGTGTCCAGTAAATTTTTACCGCCAAACAGTGTGCCCTGCAGCAGCTGAATCTTTTAACCGTACCATTTTTTTGTTTCCAGGCTAGACTTTGTACCTGACAACATCACACTATTTGGAACCCTTCGCCATCTTGACCTTAGCAGCAACCTCCTGACTGAAATTGGGGACTCCATCTTGGCTTTACCACACCTCATCTCGCTGGTGGTACGGAACAATCTGCTGCAGGTACTTAACTCATGTTGTTGATAGTCACTTATAACACTACAAAAACAGACCTTAAGTTTGCAGCAGAGAAATGTACTGCGCCTAGGAAACTGCGTAAACAACACTGCTGGCATCGAAATTTCGCCTACTCTGATTGGTTGCTCCTTTGACCCCTATATTTGTACTCCCTGTTACATCAAAATCGAAGGAAAAAATAATTAAAATAACACTCTAACTGATGCTAAACTAATGAAAATAATAAATTATGTCTTGAAATATAAAAATTGTTTATTGCATGTGAAATACCTTTTTGTTTTCGATTCTCGCACTCGAAAATGAGAACTATTTACCCTTTTTCTTGTAGAATATTTGTATACTGAAAACTTGATATCGGTTTTTACAATAATACCAGTTCTAGTAAAATTTGCAGGGCTTAAAACTACTACTCGAAAGTAGTTTGACCAGATCCATTGGAACCTTACTTTTTAAAAATTAATGCTGACATTAGTATAGAAGGGTTATAATATTCTGTTGGCTTGGTGTCCAGTGGAGAGGGGATCAATGTGCATAAAATAAGTTTACTATTTACAATTCACTGTTATAACGGGTAATCCCAATCAATGGCAGGCTTATAAAGCTAGAAAAAAAGCCTGTTTATGCTAATTCCCCTTACAAGGCAGGGGGCTGGGGAGCCCAGTCGGTTAGGCACTCGCCTAGCATGCGAAAGGTCCCAGGTGCGGGGGCCGGGCATTGCCAAAATAACTGCCGACCTGTAAACGGCCTGTGCAGCCAAAAATGTTCGACGAATAATACCCCGTGTAAGGGAGTGCACGTTAAATATCCTTCAAAGTCCTAACGCTGCGTACGATGTCATCCTTAACGGTTGCATTGGGTGCCTATTCAAGTGTCGGCTCGTCACTTGACTGTGGTTCTAAAATACAACGCTCTTCGCAATAGCCCTCGTATCTCTAGTGCGACGATAATTCAAACTTAACCTAACCTAACCCCTTACAATGCAACAAAACTAAAACAAATCTTTCGAGTAGGTCATTCTTTAGATTTCTCTAAAAAATTCCTTGTTGTGTATACTAAACTATTCATATTTTACTTTAAAACCTTTCAATAAACTTTATTTTTATACCATAAATACATTTTGCTGTTCACTTTTTACTCTAAGTACAATACAAATATAATAATTTTGTATCCCATTCTAACGACAGGATCTGCCCAAAAGAATGTCCCAAGCATTGCCACAGTTAGAAGAGCTAAATCTAGGCGGAAATCAATTCAGCGCTCTGCCGCCTGTTGTAACAGAGATGAGGGCACTAAAGGGGCTGTATCTGGGTGGGAATGCACTGACAGAGCTGCCTGCTGATATAGGGAGACTCACCAAGTAAGTATTCTGTATTCCAGGGCTGTCACTGTTCTCACTAAAAGTCACTTATTTTTCCTTTGGTCGCGTAAAGTCACTATTTGGCGAAATGGGAACTGCCTTTGCTAGCACACCTCGCTTAACATTTCAGGAATCATACATAAACTGAGAAAGATTAAGATTTTTTCAAAAAAATATTTTAAAAATGCTGTGATGTGTAGAAAGAAAATGCTTTAAAATAAATTTGTTTTTATATTACTTTCTAATTTAAAGTTTCAAATCACTTTAATGGTAATACTTTTTTATATACTGTTGTTAAATTGCTATTGAAAATATTTACAATTCCTAGTTATAACCTCGGGTTTTTTTGTCGATTTTGTTTTAAAGTACTCTGTTTTTTAATTTATATACACTATTTTGATGTACATAGGTTCATTAATTAGTCAACGTAATGCTTTAGTTTAGTTGCTTTTTTTGTCAACTATTTTTTCAAATGGTCACTACTTTCACTTTTCTTGCCTCTGTTTATTGGCAAGTCCCTTGGAATTCAATGTGTTTGTAGATTTGATTTTACTTAGTCGTTGAAATAAATAATTGCTTTCAAATAAAAGATAGTCTAATTTTTTTATTTGAGTATTTTGTTTTAATTTAAAATCCAATACTCAAGTAAAAATAAAGCCTAACTAGTTCTGTCTGCTGATGGCTCTAAGCCCACCACCAACCATTAATCAATGCTGACACAAACCTCTACTGATTTCAACTGTAAAAGCAATCAAGTGTAGTAACTCTTCTAAAGGCCATTGGCTAAAATTCAGTGTGTTATTTAATCGCGTACTAACCAATTAACTGTTTCCTCTTCATTAACATTGCATTTTACAAACATCTAATTCATTGTTAGGCAATTCCATTGTGTCAGACTCTTAAAACTTTGCTCAAATTTTCGACTTATAACCAAAATTATGCTAAGAAAAAATATTTTTGTAAAATTTTAAGCACTACTAGAGAGAGTTATAAGCTTAAATAAGAATTTCTTTAATCTGCTTTTACTTCATAAAAAATCATGTCAGACTTAAGAAGAAGAAAATTTTTTGTCCAAGTGTAAATTATTATTTTTTTCAAAAGTTAAAAACACATTTATGAAATATTTGGAGCTCAAAATACTTTAAACATGTGTAAGATTTTTAAAAAAATTAATTTAACCAGTCAAATATTTTTTTATTCTGAGAAATTTAGGTTTTTAGGTGTAAACTTCAAGCGTTTTTTTTCCCCTGCCTTTAAGTAAGACACTGTGCAAATGCCCTGTTATGAATCATTGTCATCCTTTCTTTGCACTTTTCTTCATCTAGTTCTTTAAAGCCTTTTTTAATCCCGTTTTTTTCTTGTGAAACCTTCTTAACATGTCATCTAACTCCTCAACATGCTTCTTGAAATTCTCTAAAAAATGCCAATCATTTCTAACTACCAGCACTCAATTTATGATATTGCTAAGAACTCTTCTTCACCTGTTTGTTTAAAGTAATTATAAAGTTCTTTTTTTATACAAACTTCCTCCTTCAACTCCACCTAATATGCTTACTTAAATTCTTGTCTCAAAAATTCTTACAGTTATATCCTATGTCAACAAAATTATATTTTGCAAAAGTGTAACATACATATAATAAACTTCACAGCTTGGAGGTCCTCTACCTTGGTGGCAACCAGCTAAAAGAACTTCCTCCCGAAGTTGGGCGTCTGGTTCAGCTTCGATCCCTGGCCCTGTGCGAAAACCGTCTCCGGTCTCTCCCTGCGTCGGTTTCCAACTTGCGTCGCCTCCGGTCCCTTTCCTTGCACCACAACCAGCTGACCACTCTCCCCCCTCAGATTGTCACCCTCAAAGGCCTGGTGGAGGTAATTATAACTACAGTAGTAAACTGGCTTAACTTATATCTACTGTATCTTTACTTATACTTAACTTAAACTTATATCTACTGTATCTTAACTTATACTTAACTTAAACTTATATCTACTGTATCTTAACTTATACTTAACTTAAACTTATATCTACTGTAGTAAACTCTTAACTGGCTTAAACGGGACGGAGGGAAAGCCGGTTAAACCGGAGAAATTAAATAAATTGAAATTTAGATGTTTATTTGATTGCACTTTTGTCCTTATGAAATACATGTACATTTTTGTCAAAGTTTAGAAATTTGTCAACTTGCCCCATAGTCCCTCCATTTCTTTTATCAGCACCACATCGATGGGGGAAGCCGATGAGTCCCCCCTCCCCATCCCCAACAAACCAACACGTGCGACAACGAAAGCCGATTGAATTAACCAAAAACTTGTATTTTTTAACATTTTTAAGGGTGGAAAATTTTCATCCCGGTTACTGCGGAGATCCGGTTAAGAGGGAGTCTACTGTACTGTAAAACTATGTTACGACAAACTTGTTTACAACGACTTAAGCATTGGTTAGTATTGAATTAAAGGGCTAGCAATGTTTGTCTCCCATATTCCAACTCTGAAAAATAGTAAGTTTCTGGCGACATTTTGTGTCAAAATAGTAGTGCCCGAGAAGAGTAGGGTATAAGCTATGTAGCCTGTTACCCTGTCTGCTAAAAGTAACTAAATTAGTTACTTTTTTAGAGAAAAAAAGTGATGCATGACTCCAATCCCTGTCTAAAAATATATCAAACTAAAATATAAGATTAGTTTATTTCTGTTATCTTGTTATCGTTAAAGAAGTTAGTAATATGTCCATTGTCACAAAAATCTCCGAAAAAAATGTCACTTAACAAGTTCTTCCACTAAGCTCTTCAATTTCTCGCATAATACCTCCAAAATTGCAAATAACCCAATTTCAATTATCTTTCCTTCACAGCTGAGTCTCCGTGACAACCCCCTGGTCGTTCGTTTCGTCCAGGACTTGACATACGACCCCCCATCCCTGCGCGAGCTCTCGGCTCGCACTGTCAAGCTCCACAAGCTCCCCTACTCTGCCGCAGACCTGCCTCACGAGCTGTCTCGGTACCTGCAGAGCGCCTGCAGGTGCGTCAATCCCAAATGCAAAGGTGAGTATGAGCTGGCCTGTGAGCTTTTGACCTGTTTCTTGTTTGCAGGCCTCCCAACTGGTCCCTTTTTTTCCTAAAAGTCCTTTTTTACATCCGAAGTCCCTAAAACTCCTTATTTCATGAACCTGGTCCCTATTTTCCCTTTTTCACGATAAACAGGCAGATGTTTTCTCTTTTCCCTGCTTATTAGAAAGAAAAAAATTCTGTTCACCAATAGGATTTCTTCCTACTACAATCGACATACAACATCATTGAAGACAACACTTTGGTGTGGTATAAGTGAGCTTTCTGGCAAAGCAGTAAACCATTTACCACTCGCGACAAACAAATACTTCGGTCTTTGGTGGTTTGCATTGCACTCCGATAGCTTTTCCAGTACTGTCATTTCATTAAAACCTGCATCTGAGCTGATTGCTGTTATGTTATGTTATTACTTCAAAGAATGGCCTTCTAGATGGGAAGATTTTATGAATATCCAAAAAGAAAAGAATTTGTCAATAAGACATTTCATTAAGCATATAAGTTCTTGTTGGCTGACATTCGAACCCGCTGCAGACAGAGTAAATTAGCAATGGGACGTTGTCAATAATGAAATAATGTAATAAGGAAGGCCATGTTATTGTTTCCATTAAAAAAACCCTAAATTTTCCGTCCTTGGTCTTTAGAATACAGATAGGTCGAAGAATACAAGATAGCAATTAACTTGCTATTTTTATGTCCCTTTTTTCCCTTTTTTTGAAATGCTGAGTCCCTTTTTTCCCTAGGGACAAATTGAAAATCTGTTGGGAGGCCTGTGTTTGTTGTGAGAAATGTTTTGAACACATTTGCATGGTTCGTACACTCCTTGAAAGTTAATTTTCAAGTCCTTAAAAGTGCTTGAAAATGAATCTAGAGTGCTTGAAAGAGAATTTGCACTATTTATTGCAAAATCATACTAATTATTGCAATAACTGTAATCATATTTCTAGCCCATAAGTGTTTGTTTTGATTGTGTTTGAGCATTTTTATTGTTCTTTTTGTGGCAAATTAGCATAAATAATTTCTGAAATGTGAATAAAATATTTTGTTTACCAAAGTATCTGTAGTAGAGATAGAAACGCGAAAAAAGTATTTTCTAGCGGAGCCGCATTTATAAATTCAGTTTGGAAACTTTTCAAGTATTATGGTGATTGTCTTTTCTGAATACTTCACTACATGAGTGGAAAATGTATTTTCAACAATCTTTGGTTGAGAAATCCCGATTATCATGACTGGCTGCAAATTTTACTTACTGAAAGCATTAGGATTTGTTTAGATGGTGATATTGATTACCTGAAACCATAATTGGTTTTCAACATTTTTTACCATATAAAAATCTTTTTTAAAATCTGCAACCAACATCTAGTCTTTTAATTTTTTCTGTAAAAGTGTTTGATTTTTTTTCTAACAAGTGTATGCACCATGATTTGGATTTCTAATTGTATTTGCCGTTGTGATGTAATCGTAAAGACTTAAATGAGCAATTAATTTTTTTTTCGATTGGATTTCTTTTCCATTGGATGCTTTCTTTCATTTTCCTATTGATGTTGTCCTATTTCTTAAAAATCCTTAAGTAAAAATAAATATTTGTTCCGTGAAAAATGCTCATTCACAGTGCTGAAAGTGCGGGTAGACACGGTGACGCGTCACCCCACTTTTCGGGAAAATGGCTATCCATCCCCCCACTTCTTATATATCTCAAATACACAATCCATAGAGGGGGGGATGGGCATGGCATTCTAATTGAAGTCATCCCCCCACTTATTTTTTTCCCACTTTCTCCGCTGCTCATTCATTAATTTGATGAGTGTGTAAGCTATTCCGACGTCCCTACAGCTAAAGAACCTTTCTTAAAAGAATGACGGCCTTTTTAGTTTTAATTAGCATGGAGATAATGTATATATGACAAGAAAAAAACAGTTATCAAACTTAAATGTTATGTGGTTAAACAGTTTTTTTTATGAATGAAAATATTTACAAAATCTTTTGATAACATATTTCTATTTAACACTGAACTGTCTTTGTTATTAAAAGTAAACTATATAATAAAAAATAAATGCTATGCAAAGGTGTTTAATTATTTCAGATATATTATGCAGGGTGGTAACAGAACCTGGAAATCAGGGAATTCTCAAGGAACTTTTTAATTCTGGAAATATCAGGGAATTCTCCTTTAATTTTTCAAATTTTGAAAAATATCAGGGAATTTTTTCCATTTTGGATTACTTAAACAGCAGGTTTAGGTTCTTGTGATCACTACTATCAGACATTTGATCAAAAAAAAAAATTGGGGGCTGATCCGATTTGCCTAAAAGACCGATCTTGGAGGAAGGATTTCTCTCATGAATCATGTTATAACATGATTCTCTGATCACATGATTCCTCTATACTCAGATTTTCGGAAACGTAGAAAAGTTAGATAGGCTAACCCATAATCTGGAAAGTCTTCATTCCTGCGATGTCTGGATTAAATTTTCTGTACTGCATTGAATTGTGTTGTACTACGTGTTTTCTAGGTAATTGTAAAATCAGGGAATTTTTTGTGAAAGTATCAGGGAACTTTTTTTTCTAGGATTTTGTAACCACCCTGTTATGTATCCCCTACACTCCCTTCATAAGCCTAAGGAAGGGCTTGCTTTTCATTTCTAATTGTGAATCCTTACTTGTTTCCTAGGTCTGGGAACAAGTAACGTGTACTTATTGCAGAAGAGTTTGCATAGTTGTACTATACTGAGGATTGATTATATGCCGTGTTTAAATCAGCAATTTGAAATCAAAATTTGTATGAACTTTAAATGACTTAAATACAGTAAATAATAAATATATTTAAGGGATTATTCCCTTACACCAGAATAGCATACTTTTTCTTTAGTTAACTCCAGAAATAAAGGGAGATTGGATGTCCAATATTTTTATTATTTCATATCAAATATTTAAGAGTATTAAATGCAGGTCTTAGGACCTGGCAGCACAACGGTTAGGGAGCTAGCCTTTGGAGCTTCTGGGTTCGGTTTCAAATCCCAGTAAGGCATGGATGTTTGTCAATAAATGTTATTTGTCTAGGTGTTTATGTCGTCCTTTCTATGTGTGTCTCTTGTGTCTGTGTCACTACTGGTGAATGGTGTAGCGGCTATAAAGCCTATGCTCCTCCCTTCTAGAGGGTGTATTCCAAGTTATGTATGGCCACTAGAGAGAAGGCCTAGAACAGCCGATGAAAGACACGCAAAACCTTGCATGTGGAAGTCTAATTAAAAACTGCATATATTTTTTAATGGTTGTGAGAAGAGTGGATCAGAAGTTAAAACAAAGTATGCTGTGTCTGCAATTTCTCTGGTAAAGAATGTATCAATGCTATTAGAATGTGGAAACTGTTTGATGGATCGGTAAGACATTAATTGAGTTATTAAGGGGAAGCTAAAGACCCAGCATCATTTTTTCCCTTCCAATGTTAAGTCTATGGGACAGTTTTTGGAACAGTGTGCCTTTGCTTTTGAGTTTATTTACTAGCAATTTTTTGCATTAGGAAGTCCAGGAAGTTTTCTGAAGATCCTCTAGCTCACTTTTTCATTTTATGATGCCAGATTTTTTAAAATTTGAAATAAAAAATATTCCTGCTATTTTGCTATTTTTCTAACAAACTAAAACCTTTTAATGAAAAATAAGTGCTAAGTATTAAAATTCAAACTATTTTTTATAATTTGCTGCAAATTTCATCGTAAAACTCTAAAAGGGAGTGAAGATATGATTTTTAGAAGTTATCTTGACGTGACAAAAAATTATTCAAGTATTTAGCTAGTGTTGCGCAGCGCCCTCTGTGAAATTCCCTTTTGGTAGGGAAAAATCGGGGGGTCGCGAAATGGGGGTGTCACAGAGCTTTTACGAGTATTCACCCTCACCCCTCGGTTGCAAGAGGTCAAAGGTTGTACGTAAATTGGGCTTCTTATCAGTGGTTTCTTACTTCTGACTAGTAGGAACGGGGGACTTCTGAAACGAGAGTGGCCTGTGGCAGCAATCTGTTATGATTTTTACTCTGAGGGGATATTGAGAATTTTGGCATGACCAAGAGAAATCTTTATTCGGTTATTAATATTTTCTCGATTGTTATTTTCAGGAATAATAAATTATTGAAATGGTGTAAATCATACATATAATTAAAATTAAAAAAAAGTGGATTTTCTGTTTACGAACTAAGTGATATTTGTAGTGGAATTTTTTATCTAGCGGACAGGGCAGGCAAAATGATCAGATGGTTATGTGATTTTGGCAATTTAATGCTTCGTGAGGTTTTTTTAAGGGTCTGAGGGATTTCTTTTACTGAGAGGGAGGGGAGGTAGAGAAGAGTGATCTTAAACCTCTAATGCAGTGGTTCCCAACCTGGGGGCGATCGCTCCCAAGTGGGCGATTTCTGTTGTCAAGGGGGCAATAAATAGTTTGGGGGCGATAGGGGGGCGATGAGTGTTCAAAGGGGTAAATTTAAAATATACTGTACTATAGTACAGTAAAACCATTCTAATTTTTTTTTTCACCGTGACAAGTTTCAAATTGACATTCTTGCAAGATTTGACCAAGTTAGAAATTCCTGATTCTATTGTCGATCCATTCCCTTTTGAATCTGTGGGTTGTTTATAACCTTGATAACACTTCGCAGGCGCATTTTGTAGATCTGATGTATGACAGTGAGGCGAAAGTCATCCAGCTCCTCACCAAACAAAAAAATCAACTGGACATTTACATCAAAGACTTGCGTATGAGCTTGAAAAAATAATTGATATAAAAAGTGAAAAAAAAAGAATAAAAAAGTTTTCAACATCCATTTTTTTTTCTTTAATTTTTATTTTTTTATTGTCAACTCTCTTAAATTTTCCAGAATTAAGTTAAAGGATCTTAGTTAATTATTTCACTTTCATTCTTTTTTTTTCGATTTTATTTAAGAGTAACCTGATTAAGCTGCTTTGGTTGTTTTTATATATGGTAGTAAGTGTTTGAAATTATAAAATTGCTCTATTAGTTACACTTTAACTCAAATTATAAAAATTAAAGGGGGGCTATATGTGTTAATCAACTTAAAGAAGGGGGCGATGTTACAGAAAAGGTTGGGAACCACTGCTCTAATGCATGAATTTTTTGTTTCATCCCAAAAAAATATATATGTAACTTTAATACTCACACATTATGGGAAAAATACTTAAAAAAATTAACTGCATTAGAATTTAAATAATTTCAATTTTTAAATTTTTTTTTCCATGTGACAAAAGCCAACTGCAAAATTCCAATTTTGATAATAATGGCTAGAAAACTCCTAAAAATATTTCAAAATAACCCATTTTAACTATGATTAATTTTTCAAAACAATTTATTAGTATTTAGTACTAACTAATATTATTATTCTTTGAATACTGCCAAAAACGTAATTTCACAAAAGTTAATAACCTCACTCTTTAATTTTGAATACACTTTTACTACTGTCAAGTATGAGGATTATTAGTAACTAAAACTTTAAAATGAAATGTAATAGATGAAAAAAAACAGATTTGTCTAGGAGGAGCTCTAATTTAATGGAATAAAGTATATTATGTTACTTGTTACCAAACGGTAACAGTATGCATTAGAGGATTAATATTCAAATTAATTATTTTTAGTTTTTAAATACTCTTAATTTTTGCAAAGCAAAAATGTATTATTTGTTTTACCTAATTTAAAATATAACTTAACCTATATGAAATATAAGGTAATGAAAGTATTGCTATACATTTCGAAAATCCAAAATGGAGATTTTGTGTTTTCTACATGTTTTAGATGGTGCCTATTCTTAAAAAAAAGTTTTTGAACATTGATCAGTCTGTCTGTCTGAAACCATTCTGCAGTTGAACTAAAAGAGCCATTGATTTCAACAGTTCTTCATACTTTGAAGCAAAATGTTTAAATAGCAATTTATATTAAATTTTCGTAATGTTCTTATTAGAGTTTTATTACAAATTCATGTGTTACTGACAACCAGAATATATTTTCTGATGAAGTATCCAATTCAAGTTCCGTGT
The DNA here is from genome assembly GCA_023701765.1 of Hylyphantes graminicola. Classification (NCBI taxonomy): domain Eukaryota; kingdom Metazoa; phylum Arthropoda; class Arachnida; order Araneae; family Linyphiidae; genus Hylyphantes; species Hylyphantes graminicola. Next base: position 14,139,146 of record CM043113.1, read on the forward strand.
TCACAAGAACAGATTGAATGTTAAAATTCTTTTTGTTTACGTTTGAACCATTTTTAGAGGCTAGAAATAGGCAGCCGGAAACGATTACCTTACCTTTTTCCTACTTCCGGTAGTACTGAGGTTTCGGATTTCAGAATATTTTTAGTTTTAAAAAAAATAGACTTATGGACGATTTATATATTTAGATTTTATGTTTCTAGTAAATTTCTAGTTCTTGAATTTGTCTAGAAAAGTGCATTTATATTTTTTTTGTCTTACAACTGTATGAACCATGTTAATAAGGAAATGTATTGAAAGACCAAAAGTTGGGGATTTCAAACAACCAAAACTTAATTTTAATAACCAGGTGAACAGCAAAAACGTGTTCATAGACAAATCTGAAGATGATCCAAAACCATAAATGAAAGTAAATGTACTTATTTAAAAACTTTTATAAAAGAATTTTACAAATACATTCATAAGAATACTATTAAATAATTATTTAAATTTGTCATTCGTGATTCATAAAAAAAATATCAATGTGTCGTTAAGCTATGCTGCTAAAGAAAATTAATTAATTGCTACACGAAGGCCAAATCAGCTTCGAAGCAAAGTCATAATGGCTGAAAGAAAAAGTATGAGCTCCAAAAGAAATTTTACTTTGGTTTTGAAATCGCCTAGTATTTGGCAATAAAGGTAAAAAAATTAGGAAAATAAAAAATGTTGAGCAACAGGTCTGGGTAATTTGTAATGGATTGACACGAAACGAATTATCATTAACTCTGTGCATTCACTTTTGAGTAGCAAGCATTGAAAATGCAAACCAAATTATGTCTCTTTCGAACCCCACTACTTTCCCCGAAACAAAAAAAAAATAAAGAATGAACAACACGTGCTTGTTATAGCTTACGAGAGGCCATCTAAAGGGGCAGGGAATAGCCACCCCCTTTTTCGGAAAGGGGAGTTTGTAGTAGGGATGTCGTGCGGGGAATTTTATACTACTCAGGGATTTTTTCCTTCACATTTTTCCCTATCTAACAAATTTCAGTATCGCCCTCTGTTGTTAAAAATACAAAAGTCAAACTACCGGGAGGTATTTAGAATCCCCTTAAGAAAGAACTGAATATTAGAACATTATATGACATATTTAGAGCATTCTATTATATATAATAACATATATAATATCTAAACTGACTTATATCCATTTTCAGGCGTTTATTTTGACATGCACGTCGAGCACATCAAATTTGTCGACTTCTGTGGCAAATACCGTCTTCCATTGCTCCAGTATCTTTGCTCTCCCCGCTGTACCGCATCTCCATCTGTTTCCGAAAGTAGTTCCGAAGACAGCGATTCCGATGTACCACAGTCCAGGCTACGACAGGTCTTGTTGGGTTAATTTCAACTGATTATGGTGGTTCTTATTCCTGTGTTGAAATGTAGGGCTTCTGTCGGTTGTTGAAAGAAATTTTGTTGATTTTTTAAAAATTTTATTGATGTTGGTATGATTAATCGTTTTTGGTTTGACTGCATAACCAAGAAAAGATTTATCCGGACCTATTTCTATTGTTTTATTATTATTATTTCATTTGTTATTGTCAAATACAGGGATTGGAAAAAGTGCTACTTAAAACAGTTTCATTATTTTTTTGGTGACACTGTTACTTTTAGTGCTAACAAAAAAAAATTACTTTTCGGTTACTTCTCACCCCTCACTTTTTTGGCTGTTCACTGTTTTTTTTATATAAGCTTAACTAATAACTTTTAAACTTTTAACTTGACATTTCTAAAAGAAACTGTAATTAGTTACTTTTCATATTAAGTAGCTATAACTAGTTAAGTATTTAGTAATTGTTACCGTGTTACTTTTTCCAATTAAGTAACTGTAACAGTTACTTTTTAAAAGTAACTTTTCAATCCCTGTTCTTAACAGATATGTTTTGCTAAATATATTGAACAAACCATAATTATCATCCTGTTAAAAGATTTTTAGTTACAAAGGGTTTCTACAATCTTTGAGAATAATTAAAACTTTTATAAAAGAATAATCACAGTTTTCATGTCATAAAAAAAAGTGTGTAACTTACTACTAAATGTGCCAAATCAATAACAAAATTACTGATAATCTTTTCTCTCTTGTTTGTTATTACACTTGCCAACCTAACTTGGATAAAAACAAGTAGTAAAAAGGCAAGGGGAAAAGCATTATTGGTCCCTTAGTTGGAAACTCTTGGTAAGGTAATATTTACATACAAAATGATCCTAATACAATTTAACCAAAATACATTTTTCATTCGGATAAAATTGCGAAATATTCTCAATTAATATTCAAATCTGTTGGCCCTTAAGTGAAATTAATGTTTAAACATGTTTTCTGGATGGATTCACAAATAATTTATTGAACTCTTAACATCTGTGGAAGATCTTCTCCATAACATATTTCTATTTACCCAACATAGGTTTGCAAGGAGTGAAGCAACATTTTCTATACAACATACACATTTTGCAAATTTTTTTATCCAATTTATACATTTTTTTATCTTCTAAACATTAAAGTTGGATGACTCTCCTAAGATTTGTTTCATTTTATGGTTTCAAGTAAATGTCTTAAAATTTGAACTCATCTCAGCAGAGGTAAATATTAAAACATGAAAAAACAACCACATTTGTGAAGTTTGTATTTCCAAACGAATTCAAATTTATAATGTATTGTTAATTTATTAACTAGGGCCAAATTTAAAAGGTTTCTACCATTCAATTCCAAAATTCATTTCTGCATGAATAAAAACCACCATACCCTCAACTGTGCCAAAGTGGCCTTACCTTGGTTTTCGATTTTAGCTTTGGATTTTGCCTCTGATGTTGGTTTGGTTAGTAGATTTTTCTTTGCTTACTTGGATCACATAGCTGGAATTAAGGACCAAGTGCCTTCTGATAATGGATATTCCAATTGTTCTATATAACTTATATTAGGGTGGTAACAGAACCTGGGAAATCGGGGAATTCTCAGGGAACTTTTTAATTCTGGAAATATCAGGGAATTCTCATGGAATTTTGCAAAATATCAGTGAATTTTTTCCATTTTGGATTACTTAAACAGCAGATTTAGGTTCTTGTGATCACTACTTACGCACACTTGATAAAAAAATATATTCTGGGACCAATCTTGCAGGAAAGATCAATCAATCTCTTACGAATCATGTTATAACATGATTATCTGATCACATGACTCCTCTAAACTCAATTTTCGGAAAATGTAGAAAAGTTAGGTAATCTAACCCATAATCGGAAAAGTCTTAATTCCCACGATGTCTGGATTAAATTTTCTGTACTGCATTGATTTGTGTGTATTGCTTAAAGTATCATGGAAATATCAGGGAACTTTTTTCTAGGATTTTGTAACCACCCTGTAATAACATGAATGACAAATTACTTTAAGGTACATTGCTAATTATATTCTTTTGTTGGATTTTTAGGATGTATATCTTTTTTTATTTGTTGTTTTTCCAATATGTACATTTCTTACCTATATTTCTTGCATTCCTTTAACTGGTTTATTTGGTTTTGTATACAATATTACTTAAAAAAATATTGTGATCATTTATTTACCAATTCATATGTGAATTTATTTCAATACCTGTTTAATTAGTAATGATATCTTTATGGTATGAATATTTTTGATTAAATTGCTCTTAAGATGTATCTTGTTTTGTATAAATACTTTTTTATATTTTTTCCTTTCATTTCTTCTTGATTTTTAATTTCATTCTCTTGATCCATATACAAGGCTTGCATTTTTTTTAATAAAATCTTTCTTGCTTCAAGAGCTTAAGTAGACATTAGTTGTAATATGAAATTTATAGATTTATAACGCAATTTATAGCATGTGTCGTAATTGCAATATGCTTAAATCTATAGGAGTCTTATGCTTAAATCTATATTTTGAGAACATGGAAAATGAACTATTTGATAGCATTTTTACAAGCTTATTTGTGGTGATATGATATATACAACGTTTACAGATTTATAGCAAAGTTTACAGCAAAACATTTGTGCTGTGATTGCGATGGGTTTATATATATATGACTGTAAAATTTACTATGACAGTAGATTATATATTTTGATAACATAAATGATTCAATTATGTTTTATATAGGCTTTTTGTAATTTTGTTACCAAAGAATACTGCGTATTGGCAAAATTAAAGTATATTATATATATTTGCTAATAAATATGAATTATGAAGTTTTCTGTTTTTATTTTCTTAATTAATTAACGTTTGTTTTATCATGTGATTAAGAACTATAAGTAGGGTAGACTGACCAGTGAGTGAACAGTCCCCAGTGAATGAACATTTAGTAAATATAATTAAAAAAAATAAGGATTGAAAATCATTCCACTATATGGATTGGTGACACTGACATCCTCCCATGTAGTAGGAAACTATCTGACAAAGGTTGGTTGTCCTGATCATTATATACTGGTGTTCATTCACTGGCGAACGTGACGTCTTAAGCGTTCATTCGCTGGTAAGGCTACCCTACAATATTAAATTTTGCACCTAAATGGTGATTAACCCTCTAATTCATACTGTTGCCATATGGCAACGGGTAACATAATCCACTTTATTCTATTAAACTAGAGCTCCCTCTGGACTAATCTGTTTTTTTTTTTTTTCATCTATTACATTCCATTTTGAAGTTTTAGTTACCACTAACCCTCATAGATGACAGTAGTAAAAGTGTATTCAAAATTGAAGAATTAAGTTATTAACTTTGGCAGTATTCAAAGTATAATATTAGTACTAAATTAACAAATAAATTGCTTTGAAACAATAATTATAGTTCAAGAGGGTTATTTTAAAATATATTTAGTCACGTTGTTGCATACCCCTCCCTCCCCCCTCTGAGCGTGACGTTATTTATGTACGTCCCCTAAACAGTAGTAATATTAGTCATGCATCATAGAAATGCAATTGTTAAAGAATTTGATACAGAACAGTTTTTTTTTCTATATCGTGCAACCACAAAATCTTCACAGCTAATAATATCATCGAAAAACCATATGATATAGACATTTCTTCGTCTGGTTGGACTGGGCAATTAAAAGAGGGACACAGCAATACCACTAAAGGGCCTTTTTCGAACAGAACTTTCAAAGCGGCATTGGAATCGACCGCGTTCATCAATTAGGGGAGAGTGTTGTACCTTGGGACGCTTGTACCTTGGGACACTGACAATTTCTAAGAATCTATTGGCAATATTCATACAGTGTTTATTTCTAATAGTAGCCTTAACCAACAGACATCATCATACTAAAATTTAGCACTAGCATCATTGAATTGATGAATTGGTGACAAAAAATAATATTTCATTACCCCAAAGTAAATATTTTTCTCATTCTAATACAATTTTTTACCTTTGCACTTTTACAAAAGGTCAATCTGCATTTTATTTTCTTCATAAAAGAGAAGATTTTAAAATATTTTGGTTATGAGAAAATAATGATAATGCATTTAGATTGGCCACTATCTTGCTTTTATTTAAACCATGTAGTGTGTTGTACCTTGGGACAGTAAAGCATAATGTATCATCATATAATGTTAAATAATTTGGACTTGCAATTCTGCTGTATAATTTAAACTATTCTTGAATTATGAAGTTTTATTTGTGTATTTCCTTGAAAAAACAATAAAGTTTTGTTTCCTGACAAAAATTAGCTCAAGTGTATGACTATTGACTGAATTATAAGGTGTGTCCCAAGGTACAACATCATGTTGTACCTAGGGACAGTTTATCCTCTCTACTTTAAATGAGTGGCAATTTTTTAATTTCAAGCTGCCAGAATTAAAAAAAATATATTATAGAGGAATATATTGGTGTGTTGAAATGCTGCTTTAAAATTTTTCTTTTGACTAAAATTATCGAAGAAAAAAATTAAATGTAAAAACTGTCCCAAGGTACAACACTCTCCCCTACGGCTGTCACCAACCCTCTCTCCCTCTTAAAGGAAATTTTATTAGTTATTTACACATAAATAACCACCTTTTTTGTAAGCATATTTGTTTTAAAAAAATATTGTTAGTGCGATAGTTATGTAGCACTTCATTTACATCTGTTATTAATGCAACATCAAAATAAAGATATTTTCAAAAAAAAAAAGTAATCATTATGTAAAAACTAAACATTACACTTCTGTATATTCACTAATGTCATCTACTGTATTTGAAAAAATAAATTTTGTTGCATAATTTTGCAAATGAATTAGTTTAAAATATCAAACTCAAAAATAAAAAGGGACAATTAAAATTTTACTCTGACCCACCAAAACCTTCTCTTTTTTTCGCAGTTAATTTGTGTGTCAGGCTCCTTATTCATTACTTAAAACTTGTTTAAATAAAGGCAATTGGCATTTGGGTATACTAGCCGCAACGCTTAGAAAACGCATATATATTTTTATTTATAGGATTTGAATCTATTGGTGGGTGGGCCTATATACGCGGATCTCGAATACATTTTATTAAAAATATTTAATTAAATCATATAGCTAATTTTTTTAAAAAGCTTAAGTTTACTGAAAGATTATTACATTTTCTCATTTATACAATCTATTTCTTTACTTATAGGTATTTTAAATAATGCTTTGAGTATAGTTGAAGCTTATGCACTTTCTATTTTTTTTCTATTTTACCAAATTAGTTGATTACAAATTTTAAAAAAGATTTTTTCGCAATCAATGAAATCAAGTTGCACTCACTAGGGGATTATCTTGAGAGGACAGAGGAAGTTTTCACTTTTTTGCCCCATAAAAAAATTTCACTTTAGTTTTATTAAAATTTATAACCTCAGATTAATCTATACTATGTATTACATCATATAAAAAAAGTTTGCGGGAAAACATAACATAGTTTTTGAGAAAAGGTACATCGAAGTTCAAAAAATCAAGTTCTAAAAAAAAAACGCGTTGAAAGTTTTTATTGTTAACCCATTTAATTACAAAGCCATGACATTGAAATGGCTTTTAATGTCAAAAATATTTTTCTAATCGTCTTGATACTTTGTGACATTATTAATAAAGGTTGTAATAGTATTTTAAGTCAATAATTTTTGTTTAGATTTTTTCACCGATTTTGGTGTACTGAACCCCCTTAATACCATTAAATATTAAATTACATTAATCTTTTAAATTGTATGAATTATATATTCAATTGTTGTTGTTGTTTGCCTCCAGGTGGTATACCAAAACCGACCTTAAGTTTGCAGTATACAAATGTTCTACGAGAAAAAGGGTAAATAGTTCTCATTTTTGAGTGCGAGAATCGAATACAAAAAGGTATTTCACATTCAATAAACAAATTGATTTGTTATTTCAAGACATAAATTTATTATTTTTATTAGTTTAGCTTCAGTTAGAGTGTTATTTTAATTATTTTTTTCCTTCGATTTTGACGTAACAGGGCGCACGAATATCAGGGTCGAAAGGAGCAGCAAATCAGAGTACGCGAAATTGCGGCGCCAGCCGGGTTGTTTACCCTGTTTCCTCCGCTCAGTACATTTCTCTGCTGCAAACTTAAGCTCGGTTTTGGTATAGCCTTTAAGGCAAGAGCTTGATTTAGTAGAAGGCTTTCCTCAATAGGCCTCTTTGGCGATGATAGGGAGAAATCTCCTAAACTGGTGTAGAGAAACCGGTTATTAGCTTTGTTTTTCTTTCGAGGCTACCCTGATTCACGCCATCTGACACAATTACGGGAAGAATCCTACTAAATCAAGAGGTTTTTCCCCCTATACTCTTCATGTGAGATCATCAAGCATCGAATGACTAATTCACGAGGCATTACCAAGCACCAAAAGGCTTAGTTCACACTTCATCCCCAAACATGAACGAACTAGTTTTCTTGGGAAAACTTCAAATAACGACAAATTTGCGACCTGAAGACTTTTGAGGAAGCCATCCGCTCTCAATATCAATTAAATTAATTATATTAATTACTTTTTATATTCGCCGGCAGAAATGTGAATATCACAAGCAATTTTTAATTGTTAACAACAATGACTGTCTTACTATACTTCAACAGTATAGTTAAGTTATAAATTTAAATTTTTGCTTAGAAAAAACTAAAATTCCGCTAAAATATAGGGGAGAGTGTTGTACCTTGGTACGCTTGTACCTTGGGACACTGACAATTTCTAAGAATCTATTGGCAATAATCATACATGGCTTATTTCTAATAGTAGCATTAACCAACAGACATCATCAAAATAAAATTTAACGCTAGTATCATTGAATTGATGAATTGGTACCAAAAAATAATATTTCATAACCCCAAAGTAAATATTTTTCTCATTCTAATGTAATTTTTTACCTTTGTACTTTTACAAAAAGTCAACTGCATTTTCAGGCCCGGACTGGCCCATCGGCCCTCGGGCCGGTGCGCCTTTAAAAAAAAAATTGACTAACATATTTTTGAACCCTAAATTCATCTTCTCGTAAGTTTCCCGCTCTTTCATGAGGCGCATACAGTGAATTGTCTTGGAATTAAGCTGATAGAGATACCGAAAAAGGCGCCTGCACTCGAAGCATCTGCCTTACTTCCATACTGGGCCACCATTGCTTGACGCTTTAACACACATGCCAGAATAAACTGTAACTATAAATTTTAAGTGGGACATTTTGATAAATATTAAAAACAGATCTTAATAAGGCGCCTTCCTTTACATACAAGATCCAAACGGCGCACACGTACATTTCCCAATATATTATTAATCTTGGGTGCTGTATTTAAAACAAAATCCATGCGCACCAAGAAGAAATGGAATGCCTATGATATCACTCACATATCATGGGTGGCTTTAAATTTCTTTGTATACCATTTTGATACCTGGCGCTAAAATGTTTTTATGCGTTTTATTCAATTGGTTTTAAACATGGGACCTAGGAAACATGCGCCAAAAATATTTTAACGCCTTTCATTTCGCATTGGGAGCTTTTAGATTTAATTATATACATTTTTTAATTTTCTGAGTTAAACTTATTTCGTTTCGTTAGTATAACAGAGCGCAAGTGTGGCGATCAAGGCGTCACATGCCACTGATGATACCTTCCAAAGTTTTGTCTTCGCCTTCAACTGATGGTGCTATGCAGAAAGCTAATTTCACCTGTATATAAATCCCACATGTAAAAGATTGGATGAGATTAGTGCAAAAATTTTTGCTTTTTTCTTAAATTTTTTAAAAGGCCAACTTCTTGCTGTGCTGTTGGTTGTTCAAAACATTTGTTTAAGAAATCTTGCATGAATGAAAAGTTTCTTTTCATCTATATCGGTCATTTTGAGAGTCAAATATATATCAAAACGATAAAACAAAATATGTATACCTGATATTTTTAAAATGCTTATAAATCCTGATTTTTTAAAAATTGTTCTATTATTCTTAGAGAATACTGTAATCTATAATATCAAACAAATTTTATGAGTGTCACGTAGTTTTTCTCCGTAAAATTTCAACGTAAAATGGCTCAAATTCCACTAATTTTTTTTCGATGCCTAAAATGGGAAAATCTTACTTAATATTTATCTTAGTCCTCCGAACTGTACTAAAAAGTTTTCGGAGAAAAAAACGATCCGTACTTTTATATAGATTCGATTGGCGTTCGCTTCTTTCTTTGAGAGTAAAAAAAAATGTATGTCTGTTACAATTGTATATGTTCTCTTTATTAGTTTCAATTCTGACCAAAGGCCACATGTCCAAATTATTTTCACACTCCACAAAGAAAATGTAGACAAAATATGCATCGTTTGCGTTTTTTGAAGTACTTTCTTACCATCACCATACGAAGCAGCTGCTGTTTTGAATAATCTAAGTTTGTGGTTTGGACCTCGATTTGTTAATTGTTATGTGTTTTGAAGATTCCCGGGTATCGAACGTCCAAGTAAAAAGTGTAGGTTGCAGAAAAAAGGGCGCGGTCTGGTGTTCTTTTCTTTGGTGACTCCATTTACAATTTTGAATACTTTAAATACTAATTTTGAAAGGGGGGGGGGGGAGCGCCCTTTGAAGCCGGGAAGGGCCGGTAAAACTGCGCCCTTCTTAGGGAGCCAGTCCGGCCCTGTGCATTTTATTTTCTTCATAAAAGAGAAGATTTTAAAATATTTTGGTTCTGAGAAAATAATGATAATGCATTTAGATTGGCCACTATATTGCCTTTATTTAAACCATGTAGTGTGTTGTACCTTGGGACAGTAAAGCATATTGTATCATCATATAATGTTAAATAATTTGGACTTGCAATTTTGCTGTATAATTTAAATTATTCTTGAATTTTGAAGTTAATCTGGGTATTTCCCTGAAAAAACAATAAAGTTTGTTTCCTGACAAAAATTAGTTCAAGTGTATGACTATTGACTGAATTATAAAGTATGTCCCAAGGTACAACATCATATTGTACCTTGGGACAGGTTATCCTCTCTACTTTAAATTAGTGTCAATTTTTTTAGTTTCAAGCTGCCAGAATTTAAAAGAATATATTATAGAGGAATATATTGGTGTGCTGAAATGCTGCTTTTAAATTTTTATTTTGACTATAATTATCGAAGAAAAAAATTAAAATGTAAAAATTGTCCCTAGGTACAACACTCTCCCCCACTTAAAACCTGAAAATAAAACATTAATATAAAATAGAACAAAGCAAGTGCCGAAAAGAAAAGCTTTTATTGAATAATATTAAAGATAAATAATACATAGTTCCATAAAACAATCGTTGGTCGGTATGAAATTAATTTTGAAGGAGAATATCGGCCAAAAAAAGATAAATAATACATAGTTTCATAAAACAATCGTGGGTCGGTATGAAATTAATTTTGAAGGAGAATATCGGCCAATAAAAGATAAATAATACATAGTTCCATAAAACAATCGTTGGTCGGTATGAAATTAATTTTGAAGGAGAATATCGGCCAATAAAAGATAAATAATACATAGTTCCATAAAACAATCGTGGGTCGGTATGAAATTAATTTTGAAGGAGAATATCGGCTTCGTGAAACGGCATCATCACTCGTGGAATGGCTTGATCACGAAACATCATCAAGCAATCAAAGGACTCGTTCACAGAACTAAATCCTTGCTCTAAGAGCTTTGAATTTCCTTGGAATGCAATTCTTTAATTTTGAAGTTGTGGTTTCTGAAAGAAAAAAATTGATTTGAGCAAATTTATAATAAAACAAAATATAAAGATATTTTTTTAACTAATTTAATCCAGTATTTTAACAAGGTGTATGAACATGCATTTACATTATCTATCTAATAATTTGAATTGCATAAAAATTAAATAGATTGCTTGTCGATCAGACGTTTAACGAAAAACTAAAAATAAAAATGCAACTTATTGGTTAAAAACTCTTTAAGAAAGTCATTTAAATGCTATTTTTTAATTAGAAAATTAAATAGATTGATTGTGAAAGGAAATCTTACTTGTCTTTTTCCACATGTAATCTTTAGGCATTCTGTTGAAGGAGGCGGTATTTTTGTCGCCGAAGAACGGGTGCTTTAGGGCGACACTCGCGTCCATTCTTTTATACGGGGATTTGCGCAGAAAGCGGTGCACGCAATCGAGGGCGATTTCCACTGCGACGTCGTCCACATCTTCAAAGCTTGACTTGACTCTTTTGAAGAACTCTTCCTTCTGTTTTGTGAGGAGAAAAAAATTACGTCAAGGGGGTTCGGTATGTTGTATATCGGTAATGTTAAATTGGCCAATTGCAATGTACCTTTTCACAATAACTACTGATCAGATCATCTTAAAGTTTTCTGTGTGTGTGTTATACCAACCTCATATATTAATCTGAGGTTAAAAGTTTTTTTTTTTTTTTTGTAAATAACTGTTAGTTTTTTTTAAATAAAATAAGTTTTAAAGTACCCAAAAAATCATGAAATTTTTAACTTTTTTGCCCCATAAAATTTTTTTCAGTTTTATTAAAATTTATAACCTCAGATTAATCTATACTATGTATTACATCATATAAAAAAATTTTATGAGAAAACATAGCATAGTTTTTGAGAAAAAGTACATCGAAGTTCAAAAAATCAAGTTCTGAGAAAAACGCGTTTAAAGTTTTTATTGCTAAATCCATTTCCTTACGAAGCCATGACATTAAAATGGCTTTTAATGTCAAAAATATTTTTCCAATCGTCTTGATACTTTGTGACATTATTAATAAAGGTTGTAATAGTATTTCAAGCCAATAATTTTTGTTTTGATTTTTTCACCGATTTTAGGGTACTGTAGGGTACCTTCAATAGGTGTAGGGTACTGAACCCCCGTAATTTGTGTGCAATAACCCCTTGCGACCTGGCGTCCCCTTTTAGGGGGGGGGGGGGTTAAAACCTCTCCACAAACAATTAACACGTTAATTAGTTACGAAACTGACCTGGACCGATAGAAGAAGATCCAAATATCAGTTTTCAGCCTTTGATTACAGGTGTCAGTCATTTATTTCGATGAAAAAATGAAGTTGAGCGAGGTTCAATGCGATATTAGAGTTCTTAAACAAATTATTATAATGTTTTTCGGACTATTCAAAAACTTATTTTACTAGTTAATGTTAAAGGTATTTTGCAATAAAAACAAAGTTATAAAATTCTGTTAATTACAAATAAGTGATACGGCCTTTTTTGTTGCATTTATAGCACAAAACATGTTTATTTTTAGAGTTTAAGGCGTGTTCCTAAGTAACTATAAAACATAATTTAAAAAAAAAAATCTTTGCAAAACATGCTTTACAACGCATCATCCATATTTTTTTTTATTTAAAACCACGTAAGAAAAGTTTTTTTTAATTGAGTTTTTAATGACCATATTATTAAATTTCTTTTAAAAAACATATAAAATAAAACTAAAAGAATTTTACAAAAATAAAAAATTACCTGTAGAACTTTGAAAAGAACAGGATATACTTGTGCATGCAAATCTCCTCCTGTTTTCACATCAGCCAGAGGAAAATCAGTCAACAATTCCACCAACATGATCCCGAAGCCCCAGAGGTCACAGCCTTTCTCGTAGGCTATCAGAGGGTCCGACCCTAAACTAATGCAGCATTCTGGAGGTCGGTATTTAAGCGGCATTCCCAGATCAGAACTGAAAGGCAAAGATGAAACATTACTTAATTTCTATAAGTACATTACTGGCTGCATTAATTAAGTTAAACCTGCACTGTCAGAAAAACTCGGCTTCTAATGTCGAAGCCAGTAAATTAGGGGCCCGGATGGCCGAGTGGTAAGCATCGCAGGCCAGCAGTCTGCGTGCTGTAACGGGCGCGGGTTCGATTCCCGCCTTCGCCCTGGGTGTATTTCCTCTCCTTGTGACAGTAAAAAATCCTTCTGTGTCTGTCTTACTTGACGAAGACTTATAAGCGGCTCACTGAGCAAGCACACAAGTCGGAATATATATGTAAAATACCCTACCCTACCCAGTAAATTACAAATCAGCTTCCAAATGTAAAACATTGTTAATTTAGCCTTTTTTTTTAAATATAGTAACAAGTTAAAGAACACAGCAGCAAAACAGGTTAGAATTTTAGCCCTGGCATGTACTACGCAAGCCCGAAAAGTTCAAGGTAAAGGAGACCTTAGAATGGAATCCGCGAGAAGGAAAAGAGGGAAGCCAAAAACAACGTGGCGTCGAACAATTAACAACAAAGTGAACGTACTTAACAAGTCATGTGGAAAGATTAAGACCATTGCAGCCAACAGGGTAAGGTGCCGGACCATGACGGGCCCTATGCTCCATGTTAGAATGAAAGAGGTATAAGTAAGTAAGTAAGTAAGTAAGTTGGCCTTGCATACCAGGGACACCGTGCCATTTGCCGGACAAGCAAGTACAACAAGAAAGAAGTACAATGGCAAGTTTACCTAAAAATTAATCCATACACTCTAGAAAATGAATGCTCAAAAACAACGAAATTTTCCTCAATTTCGACGATTCCGTTACTGGCAAATGCTCCGAGTTTTCGTTTCCTCAAAGTGAGGAAATTTGAATCGTCATTTTTATGATGATTTGAGTGTCGTCTAATGTAAAGAAATATTTCGTCATTTTTAAGCATGTGAGTACAACAATGAGATTCAGTTTCCTCAAAATCAGGATACAGAATCTTCAAATCACGATCGTAAAAGGGAGGATTCGCGTTTACTCAAAAGTCACGTGATAGTTTGACGAAACAAATCCTCAAAATTAACGAAATGAGGCTTGGGGATTCATGAATCGTCAAAAATGGAAGTGTTATTTCTGAGAGTGTAGTTTATTGCATTAGAGCAAAAGCAAATTTACTTAAAAATTAGTCCATCCATGATGAACAAAAATGAAAGTGTTATTTCTGAGAGTGCACACATGATGAATAAAATTAATCTAAAATATACTTACCCATAAGTGTTATTTCTGAGAGTGTACATGATGAAAAAAATTAATCTGAAATCTACTTACCCATAAGTGAGTTGGTCTGTGTAGGTGTAGGCGATGCAACCAAAGTCGCACAACTTTGCTCCGTTCGCATCGATGAGGACGTTGTCCGGCTTGATGTCCAGGTGGACCAAGTTCCGGGCGTGGATGTAGTTCAGCCCCTTCATCGCATCGCCCAGGTACTTCTTTATTTCTCGGAAAGACACTTCCTGCCTGTCCACGAGGCGCCACAGATTGCTCTCCATAAGTGGACTCACGAAGACCTGGTATTCCTTACTTTGAAATGTCTGAAATAAAATTATAATTTTTGAAACAAAAAAAAAGGTATTTATTAGAAGATGACTTATTTAGGTTTTAGTAAAAAAACAATGTGTTTTCTTTCCCAAAATATGTTTTTTCATAACGTGTTTGTTTTCTTTCTACCAAAAGATTCGATTATTAGAATTCGAGAACTATTCTATTTAGTTGAATTCAATTGATATTTAATTTGTTTTACGTTAAAAGATTAATTATTTTCAAACTATTGTATTGAGATTTATCAGTGTAAAATTCGATACATGAATCTGAAATGGAATTTTGAGGAGAAATTTGCGTAAATAATTGATTTCAAAATTTCGTAATAAAAATGTGTTTTAACAAAAGAATAAAACTTTATCCCAAACAAACCGAACCAAATTTAAGTTAGATACATATCCCAATAAGTTACATTTTTATTTGAATCGATTTATTTCTCACCTCTATCAGGGGTAAAATGTGGGGATGATCAAGAGTCTTCCAAATTTCAATTTCATTGTCTGCCACAAGTTGGGATTCCACCAATTTGGCCGCGATCTCCACTTGAGTGACTCTGTGCCTGAGCTTGCACACGCCCCCGAAGCTCCCAGAGTCGAAGACGGACTCGAATACGTACGAGGTTTGGAGAGGCTTCAGGACTTCCCCTATCCAATAGTGGCAGAATACGCCTTCAGGAATGAAGTCCTCTTCAGACGCGAGACTTGAAATAGACTTTTCAACTGATGCTTCCTGGACATTTTCTGGTTTTATGTCCGGCACTTGATATGTGGGCGGACTTTCTTGACCTGCCTCGTCCAATTTTATGTCATGAGCTTCGAAAAGATTGTCTTTGCAGTCGGCCCTTAAATTGGGAAGAGAGTTGAAATGCTGGCATTCTTTTCCATCCCTTTGGAGTACTGGAACACTTTTAAACAAGGCTCTCTCTTGGCCATTAAACTTTTCATCTTCCTGTATACGTATCTTAGGACTTGATGAGAAGACTTGAGCATGTTTTTCTTCATCAAATGGCAAGCTGGCATCACCACAAACTGATACATTCGGTCCTAGAGGGAAAGACCTTTGATTCTCAGATGAGCGTGCCTTTATTTCTTCTTGGCTTTGACTTCTGTTAATGCCTTGTTCAGTTGGCGAGGAGAGTTCTTGAGTTTCTAAGCAAGAAAGGAAGACATCTTCTTCGGATTCGACTTCAAACGCCGGGTCGATGTCATTCAAGGATTCTGCACGGGAATTTTCATTTGTGCAGACGGCACCCTACAAAAAAAAAAGGATTAGAATTTTTTTTTTAGAAGATTACATTTTAATAAAATCAAGATTAGGAAGAAGATATTAACACGGGAAGAACCGATTGATTTCGCACAAGGCTTTCCTTAATAGCCTCTTTGGGGATGATAGCGAGAAATCGCTTAAACTGGTGTAAAGAAGCCAGTTACTCGCTTTGTTTATCATTCGCGGCAACCCTAATTCACGCCAGAGTTGAGTGGAACGATCACACGTTTGTACCGCAAATGAAGAACCATAATTAAAACCGGTTTCCGGTCGCCAAGCAGAGACAATTACGGAAAGACTCTAAATAAATCAATCGGTTCTTCCCGTTTACTCTTCAATTGTGTCTGCTTGGCGGACATTAGCGACAGGAAACCGGTTTCTCTCTTTCTTCTTCGCTTGGTCCCAGCGTTGGGATCCTGCATAGCTTGAATCTCGGTAGGTAGAAGCTGGTTTCCTTTACACCAGTTTAGGCGATTTCTCGCCGTCATCGCCAAGGTGGCCTGCTTTGGAAAGTTCTCCTCGAAATCAAGCGGTTTTCCCCCTGTATTCTTCATATATTAAGGTGACATTTACTGACATAACATTTCAGCAAAGCATTAAAATGTGTTTTAAATAAATTGCTTTAGAAAACATGCAATTTGTGAGTATACCACGTATTATTACCTAAAGAAACGTTTTAGAGTTAAAATAGTGAAATAGTTAGTTATATTAATAGTTTTTCAGGAATTATTTTTTTAAAATCTATTGAACAACAGTAAATATTGGGAAGGAATACTTTTTTTTTTTTTTTTTTTTTTTAGAATGGGGCTGCAATATTGGCAGTCAAGCCTTTGCAGACTCGGCATATTCCCCAGAACTGAGAGCCATTCTTTTTGTGGCACCATCTAGGCGACTCTCACTACCAATTTTGACGCCCAGATTACAATGAATCCGAGCTCTCTGTGGATGTTAAAGTATGCCGAGATTTTAATTTTGCCGAGAGAATCCAAGCCAAATGGACCCTCCAGGGATCTTTTACATGCCACATAATCATATGACATGCGCGCCCAGGATTTTGCCATCCAGAAAATCCGACGACTCAGCCGGGGCTCGAACCCGCAATCTTGGGCTTATGAAGCGGACGCGTTAGACCTCTCAGCCACTGAGCCGCTGGGAAGGAATACTAATTTTATAATTAAAAATACTTATTTTTTGTATGTGCATTAGATATAAATAAAAAAAATCAAATTTATAAACGTTAACCAACTCTGTATTAATTATTTAAAATAAAAATATTCTTACTTCTTTTACTGGAACTTCAAAGACGTTCAGTTTATTCCTAAAAAAGACAATCTTTATTAATTTCAATACAATGAACTTGAATCTTTCAGCTAAAATTACTTGCAGAATGTATTTATGGAAGATGTGATTGTTAAGAAGTTATACCATAAATAAAATATGCAACATTTTTAAATCTCTGTGCTTGATGGATTCTAACACAGAAGTGATCAGTGAAAAATAGTAAAAATTAATAAATTAACTTTATTTCCGAATTACCTTATTTCAGAAAGAGTTAAATTGAATTGCACAAGTACCACGGTACATTGATTTAATGCAAAAAAGTAGCCCTGGTGATTGTTAGAGTACAAGTCCTAACTTCTATGAATATTGAATGAAAAACTTAAAGGAAAGTAAATTTTAACGTAAATTTAAAACATACAAGCTTTAAACTTTTGAAAGTTTTAAACTTTAGTAAATGTAATTTAAGGAAAAATGTTCTACAACTTTTATACATGTTGACTGCAAAACTAGGAAATGTTTAAGTAAGTGATAAGTGTAGATAAAGAAAATACATCTGCAACTAATTTTTTCAAAAATAAAGTTAGAAAATATTAGAGAACAATATTAGTTATTAGTTTTGCAATATATCCACCCATATTATAATTCTCGCTTTTATCCCAACTCCGTGAATGCAAAAATGTAGGATTACATCTACGTTATGAAATAGAATACTTACAGCTTTTTTCTGAACCACGGAATAATCCTATTCATTTTTATTTCTGTATTTTTGGGTGTACAATACGGAAAATCAACCGCTGTAGATTCTTAAGCAGTTAAATGTACTTTTTTTAGAGTATTTTTTGTTTTATGAGACAGCAAATCAAGATAATTCAGATTTTAAGTTTCTTTATACGTGAAATCAAACTCAATAAAGACTTTTTTAAAGCAAACAATATGGTTTTTTCACTTTTCATTAATTGTTTACTTACTGACATTGTTTAAAAAATTCAATGCGATAGGCAATTCATTGGTTGAAAGCTTAAAGCTTTCAACAATGAATTCAAAAATTGTCGAACATAAAGCAGCAGTAATACACTGAGCTAGACCATTGTTACCAGCCGCGCAAGTTATTTATTTATTAATAAATTCATTCATTCATTCATTCATTCATTCATTCATTCATTCATTCATTCATTCATTCATTCATTCATTCATTCATTTATTTATTTATTTATTTATTTATTTATTTATTTAAAGGAAACGTTAGGTCATTTTAGTAGCATAGATGCATTTTTTAAACAAGAAGTTCTAAAGGAACTAAAATAGCCTACTTTCCTGTTACTTAAATACTTACTAAAATTCTTATCTTGAAAAAGCTAGGTTCGTTACAGTAAGTGACATCCACAACCGTTTCTACAAATTTATTTACATTAGAATAAATTTCACTAAACACAGCATCCAGCTATAATTTCAACTTATCAATCAATTATTTTCATTTATTTTTTATCGCCAATAAAATAAATATTACTTATCGTCCGCATGATTATTTGATGTTATAAATAAATATTAAATTTTTCGCAAAACAAAAACCAAAAAACTACTTCAAAATTCACTTAAAACAGGAAATGTAAATTAACAAGTAGGTTTGTAACAGAATCTGTCACTTAACCCGCCTCCACAGGTAAAAAGGCGCCAAACACAGCATCAATTCTATATTAAGAATTTGCCTGCTATAAATTGGGCTAATTTCATTTATTTTATTTCGAAAATTAAATAATTATTACTTAAATCGTTTGCAAAAATTATATTTCAAAGAATAAATATGTAATAGTTCTCGCTTTTAAATAGACTGAAAACGTTGCATACCACTATACAAAGACACTCGAAGTTAAATATATTTGACGTCATTTCAAATTGATAGATGTCGCAAAATAAATTTATTTTAATTTATTGTCTAAAATAATTAAAGTTTCTCGCGCGATTGTTGCGATGGCAATGGTGATTTAATTCTAATAAAAATGGCTTCCTATGCTTTTCAAATGAGCATTAAATTTTGCAGTTTTTTAAATAATTGAAGTACTTAGAATTCGAATTCTTTTCTGAAATTTTCAATGTATTCTCATTTCGATGCGCTGAATTTTTTAACGTATCTCACTTGTCCGCAGCATTTGTAGTTAAATTCAGCGATTTAAATGACTCGAAATTGAATTACAATGCTAGTTCAATGGGAAATTCGTGTACAAATAGTAGATTTATGTCCGTCCGATAGTACAGACAGACGGACAAAAAGTATGAAAGTTGGGTCTCTGAGGTCATAGCTTTCTAACAAAAAAAGAATTTTTAAGATCGGATGGATAGAACCGATTTTGGAAGGGGGGTACGGACAGACGGACAGACAGACGGACGGACATCGACCGCATGTCAATACCTACTTTTCTATTTTTTTTTAATTCTTCGAATTAAAAAAAAAAAGAAAATTAGGCTAAAAATAGATAATTTTCCAATTTTCATTAAAATGTAAGTATTAAGAAGGTTTTCAAATTCCTTGAACAATTATATAAATTTTTAAAATTTTATAAAAGTTTGCATAAAATCAAATTAGCAAACGAAATTACGAAAAAAAGATTATTTTCCGAGTTATTAGGGAAACCAAAACGCCAAAAAAGACGCATCCAGCTTCCCATGCCCCGCTACTCTGCTTTCTCGTCACGCGTGCCTAGGATGAAGAAAGTTGAATTTATTCATACGATTGGGAATTTAAAACCTTTTAACACGTTGGATGCCACTGACTCCCTAGGGAGTCGCGTGGTTCCGATTCATCGATAACAGCACATTCTGTTGAAATTCATAGTACCATTTCGCCAACCGTTCTTATGAGTTCAAGTTCGTTTGTAAACTTTGTAAGCATGATGGTTTAGTCTTTCCACAAACTACACGATCTAGCTCTTTCATCTATAATGTTGGGTGATATTTAATTGACACCAACTAATGCGGCTCTCTGACCAAGCACACAAGTCTGAAAATAGATATGTCCTACCAACCAACCGCCTATAGTAATCTCAGATGTGACTATTGAATTTACATTCATAGATTTAAAATCCATGAATGTAAATTCAATAGTCACATCTGAGATTACTAGCTTATACAGTTTTTGTGAAGTGTATCTTTCGCCAGGAACATTTCCTCGTATTTTTACGACAGCTGTCGTGTAGCTTTAGTTAGCGACGTTAATTTAACCTAACCTTGCAATTTTACGACCTCGAACTAAGATTTGTACTTGTTTGAAGATGAAGAATAGTTAATTACATTTCCATTGTAACGAACGGGTTTTAAAAAACAGGATGTTCTTCTACTTCATCAGCCTCTATCGATGATATAGTGGCAGCGAATGTGTTAACTCGTATGGAGCAGGTAAAAAGCACAGGGAGGTGGAACATATAACCTCTTGCGACATGGCGTCCAAATTTGGGAACATTTTTTAAAACCTCCCCACAAACATTAACACGTTAATTAGTTCCGAAACGGATCTGGTCCGATAGACGAAGATCCAAATATCAGTTTTCAGTGTTTGATTACATGTATCAGTCATTTATTTCTATATAAAAAATAAAGTTGAACAAAGATTAATACAATATTAAAGTTCTTAAAAAAATATTTTAATTTCTTTCAAGCTTTTTAAAAAATTCTTTTAGTGTTAATTTTAAAGGCATTTTTAAATGAACACCAATAATAAAATATTCTATTTACATCTAATATTCTATTACAAATAAGTGATACAGCTGTTTTTTTTTGGTGCATTTATAGCACAAATAATGTGTATTTTTAAAGTTTAAGGCGTGTCCCTAAGTAAATATATAACGCAAATATCGACTTTTTTGACCCCTCCCCCCCCACCCAATCCATTTTCCTGACTTTATTTTAATAGCCTGTTCTTATGGTGAAGAGTAAGCTTTGGGCCAGCCTTCATTTTGGAACACTTCAAGTTCGACGAGACGACATCAATATTTGTCCTACTCTTCTGGGAGTTACAGGAAGTGATTTTTCATAACAAATTCGCCCTGTAATGCACAAATGCTGACACAAATGGTAACTTTTTGGGAAACAAGTCCAATAATCCTGCTTTGGTCCCTCGTCCCACGAGGGTTACACCTTTTTTAATGATGGTTTTTGCCGAAGTCAGAATGATTTTTCAAATATTTATGAATTATATTTATTGATCTTTTAATTAATATGCTAATTTCTCTTATAGATTTGTTACAATATTATATAAGGGTCATTTTTTACCTTTTGGGCTTCAGGCAGTCCCGCAAGCTTTCCTATTTAGTAAAATGGGAATAAAACAGATAAATTTCAACAAATTTGGCCTTAATCTAATTTATAATCACTGATAGTAAGCTCCCCTGAAGTTCAAATGAAGAACTAGTTAAAATATTTGGTACCTGGGATCAAAATAAATTTAAGTTCATAAATCAATTTCCATCATTTGACATGCTTAAAAACTAAAATTAAATATATTTTTATTTAATATCATTTTTAAAAAAAATATGTGTGAAATTCCTTTATTGTGCTCTGAATATCCAACACGCAAAATTTGAATTGTTAGCACTTGCACTTAATACAAAGCGATATCTGGTGTACAAAATGTTAGTTCATAAATCAATTTCCACCCCTGTAGCTGGATGCTGTGTTAAACGACTTTATTCTAATGTGTATAAATCTAGTGTAGAAACGCTTGATGATTATATTTACTTTTAGGAACCTAGTTGTTTCTCGATTAGAATTTCAATATGTATTTGTAACAGGAAAGTAGGCTATTTTAGTTTAGTTCTTTAAGAACTTCTCGTTCTATCAATGTTATGAATCAACCAAAGGTTCCAATATTAAGTAAACCAATGTTTTAACCGTATAAATCGATTTTTTTGCAATGATCGAACACCCAAAAGTATAAGTTTAAGTTTTAAATAAAATGACAAAAAGTATCAGACTAAAAAATAAATTTTATTGCTTAATATCCATTACAAAATCCTTTTTTTCTTATAAATGTAATAGTAAAATAAAGATATCTTATAGCAAACTGAAAGGAAAATCTTTATATATACAAACGAAACCTTTCAGTTATTTTCAAATTCTTCATTATCAGGCTTGACAGATGAAACTCCCTGAAAAGAAGAAAAAGAAAATTAATTTAATGGCATTTTTTGCTTGTGTCGCCATCTGTTGAAAAGGAATCAAAACGAAAATATAGTCGTGATTAAATGCGGCACCACTGTAATTTTGTAGTGTCGCCATCTAGTGAATAAAAGACAAAAAAATTGTTAAGTTTAAAAGAAGTTCCTGTCACTCAAATTTGGTTTGACTTTGTACCATGCATTTTATTTATAAACATAACTGAGACAAATTAAAGTTTTTGTTGCAAATTAAATAAATTCATATTTTATATAGATCCATATAACCATATAAAATGATTTCTTTCATGTAGTAAAAAAAAAAAGTTCCCCTTAATCGGGGATGTGTCCCAAGTTCACAGCTACAAAAATACCTGACGATCTCCGTCTCGAAGGAGTTAAGAGTACGATATTTCAAGACAATCTGTTTAGGTCCCAGATCAGCTGTCAAACTCGTCACTTGAAAAAGGTTCTAAATTATGAGGCATACGTATCGGATTTAAGGCTGTGTCGTCAGATAGGAGGCTATAAAATTATCACACCTTTCACATAACCAGTATCCCAGGAAGAATTTAACAACATTATTCGTTTTCAAGTGCTATAATGTACATTCGATATAATGTAGCAGCATTTTTAACGTGTAAACGTCATACTAATGGAATCCAAACAGACAGCGGTACTACCTAAGAAGGGTTGTGTTGAATTATTATGGGGTATTATTCGTCGGGTCATTTTGGCTGCACGGGTGGTTTTATGGGTCGGCAGTTATTTTGACGATGCCCAGACCCGAACCTGCGAACCTTCCGCATGCTAGGCGAATGCCCAACCGACTGGGCTTCCCATCCCCCGGGTTTCGGACAGATAGACTAACCAATGTTCAAAATACTTTTTTTTTTTTGCATAGAATCAACACTTTCCGAAAAATGTAGTAAACACAAAATCTCTATTATGAATTTTCAACCCATTATTATGTATAATTCATTCATTAGTTAAGGGTTAGTTTGAATATCAAACTAGAGTTACACGAGGGCTATTAGAGACGGGCGTCGTAATTTAGAACCACAGTCGAGTCATGTTTTTATCTAAGGTATTTTTTATCTAAGAAATTCTAAGGTATTTTTTAATTAAGAAATTCTAAGGTATTTTTTATTTAAGGTATATTAGGTCAGGGGTTCCCAACCGGTGGCACGCGTACCACTGGTGGTACACGGGAAAATTTAGGTGGCACGCGTGATTGATGTGAGCATGAGCAACATAATTTTATTAATAGCTTATGTACACATGATCAGTGAGAACGAACACATACTCATTATTTTAAACATTACAATATTGTAAATAGAAAAACTTTTATTAACTACTAATTCGGATGTTAAACCTGTCCTTTGATCTTCCGGCAAGCTCTGCTATTCTTGATGCCATTTGTTAATAGTTACTTGTGTGAGAGTGGATTTTCTGGAATCTTATACATAAAAAATAAAAATAGAAACAGAATAAGTGTTGAAGAGGACTTAAGAGTGAAATTAAGTTCCTTTATCCATATAATGTTGATAATGTAATCACAGGCAAACAGTAAGAGGTATAAAAGTATATTTTGTAAAATGATAATTTTTTGCTGAATCAGTACTAATTTTTTATTTGTATGTTTTTAGAACTGTAGGTAATGCACACCCCAACTGTAAATTAATACCATTTTAATCTTTTTATTTCTCCTTTATTATAAGCAAGTTATAAATGAACAAATATCTAACCATTAAATATAATTTTTCTCGAGAATTTAATTCAAAAAGTCCTTGAACACTTTAAAAAGAGTAAATATTATGCGTTTATTAAAATATTTAGGCTTGGTGGTACGCCAAAATTTCTCAAAAAGTCAAGTGGTACGTAGGTGCAAAAAGGTTGGGAACCCCTGTATTAGGTAATTATAATTAAAAAAATTAAATAACGAACATCCTGAATTGTCTCAATACCCTTTGCTTACATTTCATCTGCGTGAGTATGCAAGACCAAATTCGGAAATCAAAACTCGATAAGAACCCATGGTAGCCTCTATTTACAGTAAGCAAACGAAGGCCAATAATGCATCTCAATGGAAGTTTACAGAAGACTATTTGAGCAGGCTTGCTGATAAACAAAGTAGGAGGACGACATATCAGTAGGGAAATGTTGACAAATCAAAGTTCAATAATCTGCTTTCAAAGATCGGTTTGGAAACGTCTGGAACGCGTGTACACAAGCCTTGGGGAGGCGAGGAGATCTATTTCAAGAAATATAACCTTGCGATTTATTTGTTGTTCATGGTATTCATGATAAACAGTGAAAATCCGTTTTGCTCATTCAAATAAATGTATTGTACAATAGAACTCCAAAGAAATTGGGACCTAACTACATTCGGATTATCAGAATTTCGGTTTGGTTTGGTTTGAATTATCGTCGCACTAGAGCTACACGAGGGCTATTCAGAATTTCGGAATATAGGAGTTAATCGGGAAAAAAAGTAGATTCAAACAATTGCTCAATATATTGGCTGTGCGATCTTGTAGTTCTAGTATTGCATAGCTATTTTTTTTTTTAGACTTATAGCGTTATCCGAAGTGATACAGGTTAAATAATACATACTACAGATGCAAATCTATTGACGATCAAGTCAAGATAGAAAAGAAATGCACGTGCAATTGCTGACGACCTTCAGCAATTAACTATAATCCTCCTTTCACTAAAAGCCTATACGTAGTTTTAGTGTGGCACATTATTTCCAACCAAAGTAACCCAACAATCCGCAAATCCGCAGGCTCGCCACACACCATGGGATTGGCAACCCTGACTTCTTTAGGTTCTAACTTTTTAGAAAGTGGACGCTTCCACAATCAAAATATTTGGTATGCTAAGTTGTGGCAGGGCGGACTATATTAGCTTTTATTTGTATTCAACCACGTCCAACTTCAATAACAAGGCCGGAGAAGCTTTCCAAAACATGAGCTAGACGGAATTTTTGACGTCACTATTCCGAGTGCCGAAGATTGAGAAACTAGTTCAGAAGCATTCGGAACCCTAAAAATGTGGTCAGCCGTGAACGACAGTTTCCGAACAGGTTTCAAGACCGGTTATCTTCACTTTCGGAACAACGTCACTCAGAACTATGACGTCAAAAATTTCGTCTCCGAGCGTGTTTAGGAGAGCTTCTTTTTCCCTAGTATTTGAGTAGGCCGTGATTCAACTTATCTTGGAAACTTGGTTTTACAAAAGTTTGTATGCGACATTGACAGAAAAATAATTATACCCAGTCTATTGGTTACTGTTCGTCGCCATTTTTTTTAAGGGGGGAGGGTCGTTTCAAAAAAATATACTAGGCATGACATCCAACAAAGACAAACAGTAACAGATGGTCTAGCGAATTTGTTTTGCGATTGGAATAATCAGCAACGCTTCGGATAATTGGATTCCTACTGTCCCATCTTTTACAAAAACGTAAACGGGAGGATATCCAATGGCAGAATTCCAGTATTCAATTTAAATAATTAAAATTTGTATATAACTGCTGTAAATCATTTCAATAAACAAAAGAAATGACTGCCGATATCCACAACACATGTCACAACTTCAAAACAACTCTAACAAAAAACCAATTCATTGTTAATCTAACACGAAATAAATTTTTAATCTACGTACTGCGCCTCAAGTGACACCAAGGAAGAGAAATTTTTCAATTGAGTATGCACCGACTACGCACAATAAGATATTGAAGGACAAGGACAAATAGAAAAATGTCGTCAAAAAGAGATAAGAATGACCCGATAATATGAAGTGTTTGTTAAGAATAAATTATATCTGTTACCTTCGATTTAAAAAAAATGCGGTAGTTCCCATGATTTTAATGAAGGACGATAAATATTTAGATTTAGTTTCCCTGATTATTTAAGTCTCAAGGCTTAAAGAAACGTAAGTAAAGAAAATCCTACGTCAATTTTAAAAATGGATAAGGGATCTCTGTTTATTTAACGAATGCATCCGTTTCAACAAAATATATCAGGAGCAACACATCTGTAAAATATTGAGATTTAAAAACACCAATAAAGACTGGGATAAGCATAAGCTTATGGTAAAGCAGTAATCCGTCTGCTTACAAAGCTTAATCAAAGATACTGTACAATACAATAATATGGAATGAACCATTATGGACCAGAGCTTTCTGACAGTAGTAGTGGTTGGTAGGATATTTTCAGACTTGTGACCAGAGCTTTCGTCTAAACTCTTCTGCAGACAGGTTAGTAAACAGTTGTAATTAAATACTGTTTTACAACTAGGAGCAAAGAGTCGTCTTTTTCCAAACAATGAGACCCAGTAGTAGTCAGCTGTAGTTTTAGTCAATTTGACCCAGTGATATTAGGATATTGTGGTTGCAGTGACAGGCATTTTGTTCTAGTAGTAGCCAGTAGCGGTGCCAGATATTTAGATCTGGCAGTAGACAGTAGTTGTGCAAACCTATCAACTCTCCGGAAATAATCCGGCAATACCAGACTATTTCACTACCGAAAGATTCACTATGAAGAACCGAAAGAGAAACCGGTTTTCGGTCGCCAATGTCGACCAAGCAGACACAATTACGGAAAGACTCAAGCTAAAGAAATCAAGCGGTTCTTCCCGTGCACTCTTCAGTTGTTAGAGTGCGAAGTATATACTCACGAAAGGTGTCCTCTCTCCGTACTTGCTCCAGAAAGTGACCTTGGAGCGAGTGGTGTGGCCCGTGCGCTGGTCGAACAGCATCACCGAGTCGAACGGGGGACAGTACAGATGAAGACTCACGGCGGTCTGCGTGTGGCTGGGGTTCTCCATGCGATGGAGACCCAAAGTATCTGCAAGGGAAAACGATGGCATTAGTTTTAATATCCAGTGAAAACCATGGTTAGGAAAGAGAATAGAGCGGTCCATGTAATGTGTGCACTAACGCACAAAAGAAGCAGGCTACACTCCTTACCAACTTAAGTTGGGTAAATACAAATATGCTATGTAGAAGATTCTTCCGCGCATGTAAAGAATTCCATAAACTATTTGTGAATCCATCCGAAAAACGTGTTTAAAACATTAATTTCTTTTAAGGTTTAACAGATTTCAATGCTATTTGAGAAAAATTGGCAATTTTATCATAATGAAAAGTTTATTTTGGTTAATATGTATTCAGATAATTTTGTATGTAAATATTACCTTACAAGAGTTTCCAACTAGCTGATAAACAGCGCTTATCCTTTTGCATTTTTACTCTTTGTTTTTGCCCAAGTTAGGGTGGCATGGAGTGTAGAGCGGTGCCTCTTGGGATACCTCAGTGCCAGTTTCGGTTTACTATGTTATGTGCAGTTGCAAAAAAAAACCTGCTAAAGTGGTGCATCTTGGGATATCTCAGTGCCGGTATGTTAACCGCAGTAGCTCGAAAAACCTGACAGCCCCGCTTCAAACCATTTGAACTGATAGACTCCCTGTACTCTTCCTTCCTAACTCTACACTCTTAAAACAAAAGAGTGAAATCCATTCCTGTAGGAGAAGTGCATTTTCGACACTTGAGAGGAGTAAATATTAACTCAGACTGAGTTAAAATCACTCGTTTGGAGTGATCCTGTCGGAGGTTTAACACACAAAGGATCCACTCCTTTCGGGAAGTGCGCATCTTCAAGACTGGATGAGTAAAATTAACCCAGACTGAGTTAAAATCACTCGTTTGTTTTAAGAGTGTATGGTGAAAACCTAAGGGCAAATGAGACCGATCGATTACGGGTTTCCAAACCAAAGTTCCTCTGTGTTAATCAAATTGAAAAAAAAAAATATTTAATGAGCCAGATTTCTCTCGGCAGTATTTAATATTTTTAGAAACTTTTTTATATGTTAAATGCAGCTGACTTAAAGGTCTCCATAAGTCCTTATTTTGAAATTGGTTCGTATATTTTGCGTACAATTATTTATTGAAAATTAAGAAAAAATAGTCGAACCATTTTCAAAAAGTGGGTTTTTTAGAGAACTGTAAGTCAGCTACATTTATCATTAAAAAAAAACCGTTTGTGCAAACATTCAAAACAGCCGGGAAAAAGTGGCTTAGGAAATAATTTTTTCCTATTTTATTAACACAGGGGAACTTTGATTTGGGGACCCGCGGTCCAGCAGAATCATTCTCCTTGAAGTCACTCCTAAATTCCAATTCGACTGTTTCACAAATGAAGAGTACAGGGGAAGAACCGCTTGATTTATTAGGAGTCTTCCCGTAATTGTGTCTGCTTGGCGGACATTGGCGATAGGAAACCGGTTTTCTTTCGGTTCTTCATTTGCGGTATATACGTGAGTCTTGTGTCCACTGATCTCTGGCGTGAATCAGGGTTGTCGCGAAAGAAAAACAAAGCGAGTAACCGGTTTCTTTACACCAGTTTAAACGATTTCTCGCTATCATCGCCAAAGAGGCCTATTGAGGAAAGCCTTCTACGGAATCAAGTGGTTCTTCCCGTGTACTCTTCATATTTCCTCTCTCTATTGTGGTGGTTACCAAACGCTCAACTCCAATACATCATCCTCACGCTAAAGGGCGCAGATTTATCTCTGCATTCCTACCACTATTCTAAATAACAACAAATCTAGTAGTATATAAGCCGAGGCAACTCATCTCCACCGGACAAATAATAGTGTAGCTACCTCAGTAGCCCACTGTCTACCGAAAGGATCCTCCACCTTGAGGCTACTGAGGCAGCTACACTATTATTTGTTTTATTATTTTTTTTACATAATCGCGACCCAGGATCAACATACCATTCATGTAAGTGACGTCATTGGTTTTGAGGTGGGTGTAGCCGATGTTCTCCATTTCTTGTTCTTGGTCTTCTTCAGATTCGTTCGGCCAAGCGAATCTCACTTCGTGCAAAGTTCCATCCAGCACCTGCGTTGGAAAACATACTTTAGGAATTTTTAACAATGGCGTTTGAATTTCACACGTTCCAAAGCGCAATCCTGTTTAAATATTATTCAAAACAAACAGATATGTCGTAAATGCACGCTGTCCCCATTTAAGTACCTTAATTTGTTACCGAAAAAATATCAAAAGTCCTCATGTTTAGGAAAATGCTGTTTGTCTGTAATATTTGCACTTAGAATTTATTACGAAATAGAGCTTTACACTTCACAGTCAGAGGGCAATGCAATACTTTCTAAATTATATTTCGATTTCTAATCGTTTCGTAAAGTTTTAACCCTTGCAGTCCCAGTGAAGCCATTTGGCATCATCATATTTCGGATCATAATTTTAAAAAATAATAGGGCTGGCATCTATTGGGATTAATAAAAAATATTTCTTAATAGAAAAAAGTTTGAAGAATCGAATGATGTGCTTTTTGCTATCATAAATGGCTTTTGACGATCAGAAAGAAAAATCTAAATTGATGGCCAAATTGTCATTAGGACAGAAAGGGGTAAATGTGCTAGGCGCATTAGGACTTTAAATAGTTGAGTTAAGAGCGAATGAGCCATATGACAGCGGGTCCTCATACCAAAGTGCTTCTGTGTTAATCCAAAGGAAAGATACCATTTTCTTGGTCACATTTCTTCGGCTATTTATTGAATATATTTATAAACGGTTTTCGACATATGATGAATGTAGCCTAACTTACATGACTTGGATTAACATAGAGGCTCTTTGGTTAGGAGACCGACGGTCATTCGATCTCATTCGCCGTTTATAGAAATGTAACATTAAGGGGAAATGGGCGCGCTGGACCAGAGGTCTCCAAACTCAAGTGCCTCAATGTTAATCCAATGGGGGGAAAACATTTTCTCTGCTACATTTCTCCCGTGTATTGAATATTTGTCCAACCTGTTTTTTTAAATGATAAATGTAGATAACTTACAGGTCTCAATAATCCCATTTTTTTAAAAAAAAATAGCTTCGAATACTTTTCGTAAAATTATTAATTCAAAATTTAAAAAAAAAATCGAACTAATTTCAAAAAGTGGGATTGTCGGGACCTGTAAGTCAGCTACATTTATCACAAAAAAAAATTCCGTTTGTAAAAATATTCAATACAGCCGGAGAAAAGTATCAGAGAAAATATTTTTTTTCTCCATTGAATTAATAACACTGGTGCACTTTGCTTTGGAGAACCGCGATCCAGCGCGCCCATTCCCCTTCAAATGGTAAGGTGTAATGTAACATTCAATGGTTGGATGTAATGTAGCTTTAAATGGCTAAGTATACTGTAGAATGCATCTGTGTACCTTCATGAAGCAGTGGCTGTTGGCGTGGTCATGGATACTGCTGCCTTGACCCTCGGCCCAGGCGAGGAGCATCAGGTTGTACTTCCCGTTGCCTTCATCCACAAGATTACGAGTGTACCTAAGACAGAAGAAACAAGTAGGTTTGTAACAGAATCTGTCACTTACACTCTTACACTCACTTACACTGAGCGATTTTAACTCAGTCATAGTTAATTTCACTCCTCCAGTCTGGAAAATGCACTTCCCCGGATGGAGTGGATTTCACTCTTTTGTTTTAAGAGTGTGGCCCGTTTACACACAACATTTGCATTCGACAGGGAAAATGGCATCAAACACAGTATTAATTCTATTATAAACCATTTACACTAACATGTGGCTTGTTTCATTTATTTTATCTCGAAAATACACTCTTAAAACAAACGAGTGAATTTAACTCAGTCTGAGTTAATTTCAGTCCTCCAGTCTGGAAAATGCACTTCTCCCAGAGGAGTGGATCCTTTGTGTGGTAAAGTCCGACAGTCATCACTCCAAACGAGTGATTTTAACTCAGTCTGAGTTAATATTCACTCTTTTCCAGTGTCGAAAATGCACTTCTCCTACTGGAATGGATTTCACTCTTTTGTTTTAAGAGCGTATAATTCTTATTTTTCGTTTGAAAAAATTAATTTTATTTCAAAGAATAAATATGTAATATTCCTCCCTTTTAAATAGAATCAAAACATTTCATATCACAATATCTCTTAGTGAAATATATTTGACGTCATTTTAAACTGATTGATGTCTTAAAAATAGATTTCTTTTAGTCTATTATTATCTAAGAGAATTAAAGTTTTTCGAGTTATTGTCGCAAATGGCAATAGTGGTTTAATTTTAATAATAACTGCTTCTTACACTTTTTAAACGAGCATTAAATTTTGCAATAAAAAAAAAGTGCTTATAATTCAATTTTTTTCTGAGATTCCAATTTCTTCTCATTTCGATGCGATAATTTTTTTTTTACTTATTCAACTTTCCTGTATCATTTGTAGTTTGGGATATGAAAGTGGGTAACAGATGGACTGAACGATTGTAATGCCTTCCACTTCTTGAGTTAAGAACGTAGTGTGGAAGCTAAAACTGAGAATAACGCAACTCTTCATTAATTTTTTAAAAAAGAGACTAGGGGGGGGGGGGGGACTATAGTTATTTTACATGTTGGTTGAGTAATTTTAAGGATTCATGTGACTATGGTTATACTCGAGCACACTTGTCAGATTTCTAATAGTCGATGTTAAAGTCCGAGATTAAGTTTTTCCAAGAGAACCCTAACACCAAATAGACTAATTAATTAAACTTGCTGCATACCGAAATAAATAAAAAAAATATATAAATTTTTTTAATCTAAAAAAACAGATAAATTTTAGAAACATTCGGTAACAATGTTTAAAAACGATAGCAGCTACTCCGAATTCTTCTCTTCCTATATGCTATATTTTCCTAACTTAATTATTTGTTTTTATCTTCCGAAAGTTTATCAATACACTTTTACTCTAAGAGACACCTTAGCCTGATTCCCATAAATTGTTGTTTACTCTCTCTGTAAGCATGAATGAAGACCGTTGCAGCCAACGTAAACATGACCCTGTAGTAATTAAGATCATTGACCGATGGCCTACTTTTACAATGCGCGTTATTTTATATTGATTAAAGAGGGCGCGCTATACCGGGGGTCTCCAAACTCAAGTGCCTCAATGTTAATCCAATGGGGCAAAAACTATTTTCTTTGCCCCATTTCTCCGGCTGTATTGAATATTTTTACAAGCGGATTTTTTTATGTGATAAATGTAGCTGACTTACACGTCCCGACAATCCCATTTTTTGAAATTAGTACGAATATTTTTTTTAATATTCAATAAATTCTTTTACACAAAATATTCGAAGCAATTTCAAAAAGTGGGATTATAGAGACCTGTAAGTCAGCTACATTTATCCCATAAAAAAATCCGCTTGTAAAAATATTCAAAACAGCCGGAGAAATTTGGCAAAGAAAATAGTTTTTCCCCCATTGGATTAACATTGAGGCACTTGAGTTTGGAGACCCCCGGTACAGCGCGCCCATTCCCCCTTAATGTTGTACCATTGTTAAGAAATTTGGGTTATTTAGAACAGGTATTTTACGTAGTCGTACTAAGTTTTGATGGTTGGCTAAAATAAAGTCGTGCTACAGCGTATCTTAGCCAAAGAGATTCGTGGACTTCGATTGGTTTAGTTTCGAGATACATCTTCCGTTTATTAGACCTTACCGACCATGCACCAGGCAGAAATGCATCAATGTCGAAGGTAGACAATTTGAGCACCTTCGGGATTAAGAATGTGAATATATGTATGTAAATAAAGCTGTCACTTTTGACTATAGTTCTTAATTACGATGTCTGTCGCCAATAACTCATGTAGCTCTAGTACTACGATAATTGAACCAAACTAAACCTAACCTCTATTAAAATAACTTTCTGTATAAATATCTGTATACCTAACTAATTGTTAGGTCGTTTTTGGGCCACCCTGTATAATAATAAGTTGTTGTTGTCGTGTGCCTTCAGGCCATTGCCTGAGTAGAAGGAGGATTGCAGCAGCATCCGTTGGCAGAAGGCTCTGAGTACCCGTGAGGGTGGATGTCTGACTTATCTGATGTGGTAAGCAGGTAAAACTGCAGTAACTAGCCTCGTGGCTTAAACCATTGCTGCAAATACTCAATTACTCTTGCCTATAGTTAAACATAGGGACTGACTAATGAAGGTGTTATGAATCCTTATCTACTTATTAACACCCTTAACAGTGAAACTCTCTAAAAATTTTGTGAGTCAGGGATTTTCCAAAATTTTCTTAGGGGATTGTTTAACATGCTAAGCAAATTATTAATCTATATGCTAATCAATTATTATTTTAATTTAATCTTTTTAAGCACATTTTAAACCGCCAATAAAAAAAGTCTGAAACCTCCTGGATTATTATATGTACTTGATCTTACATCATTAAGTCATATCTTGTTAACATTAGCAAATAATATAATTGTTATTTTTTTTTTAAAAAAAAGCCAGTAAGAGATATAATAATCTTACTATTATTAGTAAAACTATCAGTGGTAATAAATTGATTATCAAAGCAATGTTAGTAATTTTTAATTTCGTTTTTATTTGGGGCTGTCAAAGAACGTTACAACTGGAAATAATTTCTTCTTACTTTTGAAGGAAAGGTTTGAATTATCGTCTCGCGAGATCTTATTCGTCAGACATTTTTGGCTACACGGGCCGTTTATAGGTCGGCGGTTATTTTGGCGAGGCCCGGACCTCAACCTGGGACCTTCCTCGTGCTAGGCGAGTGCCTAACCGACTGGGCTCCCCAGTCCCTCTTACTTTTGAAGAATTTACGTCATAACTTCATTTTACAGTTTTTCTCAATAGAAACTTTCATATTGTAAACAAGAACGTTCAAACTCTTTAGAAATACCGATACCGTAGCAGCTAGAAGTTATCAGTCATTTATTAGAATAAAAAATGACTTATGAGGGTCAAGTACGATGTAGGATGTCTTGTAAAAAGTTTTAGGTTTTTCAGTAGTGAATTTCAAAAGCCTTTCACGTTTTATGAAACTGTTAGAATGGACTATTAATCACAAAAATCTGACAATAAGATTGTTTGTGCATTCATAGCATCAAAAAATATATATATATTTAAAGCCTAAAACCTCAATTTCCATTAAATTGATGTGGTCCTTAGCAAATATCGGTTGGATTGCGGGTTCGGGACCCGGCTGTGTCGCTGGATTTTCTGGATGGGAAAATCTTGGGCACACATGTCATATGATTATGTGACATGTAAAAAGATCCGTGGAGGGCCCATTTGGCTTGGGTTCTCTCGCGGCAAAATTAAATCTCGGCATACTTCAACATAGACAGAGAGCTCAGATTCATTGTAATCTGCGTGTCAAAATTGGTAGCGAGAGTCGACTAGATGGTGCCATAAAAATATAGCTCTCAGTTCTAGAGAATATGCTGGGTCTGCAAAGACTTGACCGCCAATATTGCTGCTCCATTAGAGAAAAAAATGTATCAATTGTTAATTTTTTTGTAACGCTCTTTGCAGAACATACTTTAAAATATGTATTTGTTTAAAAAAATATACTTATGCATTTGAGAGAAGAAATGTACTGCGGAGTGAAGATCATTTCATACGAGTACCTTACAGTATATTTACGGTATAAAAGTACCATGGAAGCTAAAAACAGCTCTAATAAGTAGGCATCGAGGATTATTTGCCATCCTTAAAAAAAGTTTCTCCCTTCTAAACCTATAATTTTAGCTCTCAGTTAAAGGGCCCTACTACAAGTAATAAGATAATTTCATGACTCTACTATGTAATTACCTAGCTGTTATGAAAAAAAATTCCTTCTGCCCTGTGACATGCCCGTTATTTTTACAGATACAGTCATTAATTTAATGCAATTAACGTTTTGGAAATTCCGACAAGTAAGAATATAGTTTAGGGGACGTCCATACATTACGGGAAGTTTTTACTAGGGTAGGGGGGGTCCAACCTAATATCATTAAGTCTCACTTGGGGAGGGGGGGGGAGAGTCTCCTAAATTACCACGTAATTTTCTCCCTCTAAAATTCCTTCATAAAATTACAAGAAAATATAGTTAAATACCAGTAAAATTTGCTTATGAACTCCAATTTGGCAAGATTTTACATGATAATATTAATCGTGACTGTCCGAATCAAATTTAAAAGCTTTAGGTAAAAGAGAACGGTCCGTTTTTAACCCATTAATTCCCAAAAATTTACTACACTACAGAAACATCTGATATTCACAAAATAAGCTTATTTTAGGTCAAATATACGAATTCCATAAGAAAAAAATCCATTTAAATTTTTTATATGGTTTTTGAAACAATGCCAAAATTCTTTAACTGTGAAAAAACAACAAAATAAAAAATATATATATTACCTAAAAACTCTTCGAGTTATATATTTTAAGGTATCTATCAATATTATCAAAAAAAAATTTAGTAATTATTTTAACCGAAATAGTTTAAATTGTGTTTTAAATATGTGGAACTGAAGTGAACTTATCAAAAATCAGGAGAAACGCTTGTTGACTATTATCTAAATAAAAAAAAATAGTAGTTCTGACTTCTATTGAAATTAAAGTAAAATTTTGTCTGATAGAACAAAGTGTGAAGAATCGAATGATGTGTGTTTGGATGTCATAGCGGGACATAAACATTTTGAAAAAAATATTGAAAGTGATGATGCCAAATGGCATCACTGGGACTGAAAGGGTTAAACGTAGATTAGATTGGCGTTCGTTTCCTTCTGTTCTTTTTATAAGTTTCAATAAAGAACAACAGACACGTGTTTAAACTATTTTCACGCTTCACAAAGAAAAAGTAGACATGTGCATCGTATGTGATTTTTGTACTTTTCCAGCCATCATCAAATTCTGTTCTGAAGTTTTCCAAGTATCAAACTCCTACGAAAATTTCGAAATAAAAAGTTTCAAATAAAAAATATACAAATTTTGAAAAAAATCTTACTTAAGATTACGGGGGGGGGGGGGGATGAAGGGGGAGGGGACTAATCAAATGTAATAAACTGCATAATGAAATTTATGGACGTCCCCTTATGGGCTAATTTTGACGTCAATGGACGCAAGACGATGGTTATTTTCTAGAAATTTCTGATGATGGAAACCATGAGGAGCTTGCATCATCTGTACGATCTCAAACGTTTATCAACGTGAACTGATAATTTTTAGACTGACCGCACTTTGCATTTTGTAGATATATTGTTTTCAATAACAAATTTGCTTTGTAGTTTTTTTTTAAATATTCTCAATCAACTTTATTTTTTATAATAAACATCTAAAATTTGTGAAATAGACTCATTATGCATCCAGAATGAAATGGTGAAAAGCAAGGAAAAAGTATTAATTTTTTAACTGAAATTCAAAGAGGATTTTAAAATCATTACTTTTGAATAAATTATAACAATAATTTTACGAACTTTATTCGTTAAAAATAGTTAAAATTAAATTTGTAAATAATTTAAAATGCAAGCATGAAGAATATTTCTAGCCAATTTATTTAATGAAATTACTCTAGAGTGAATTTTATTTTTAAGGGGAAATGGGACACTTGACTTTTTTCTTTAATATTGCAGATATCATCATTATTTTTTTCCATAAATGTAAACTAAATATAATAACACTTTTATCTAGTCAAAGGTTTTAAAAAATTATTAATTTTGTTTTAAAAAAATATACTGTGTCAAAAAGTGACGTTTCATATTTTTTTATAAGTCAAAAAATTATTTATTGGCAAACAAAAATTTAGCATTTTTATAAAGAGAAAAATTTACTTAAAAAACTGTCCTTACCGATTTTTGTTATTCGTCAAATTTTGTCTTTAAAAAATTATTGATTTTTTTTTTATAATTTCACAGGTTCACTATTTTTTTTAAAAAATAATAAATAATAAGAAAACAACAATAAAAATATTTACAACTAATCCCTAAAGACAAATTAAAGATATATGTTTGAAAAATATGTGTAGACAATTTTAACACTGTATGGGCAGTAGATTTTGAGTTATATCTAATTAAAGTAAAAAAATCATCGAAAACACGATCAAGGAGAAAAACAGCTTTGAAGTTTATAAGCGTGGTTGGCCTACACAGATGTCATGACATAAGAAACTACACATCTCGCGTTCAATTGCAGATATAAGTAAAATTTTTGTTTTAAATTATTCCAAAATATTTGTGTTATCTTTTAAGATAAAAATTTTACGGATTTTTTTTTTTTTTTTGAAGATTTTGTGTCCTATACCCCCTTAAATATGTTTTTCATATTTTCATTTAACTACAACAAACATAATTTACTTCAAAAGACATGATTCTTCCATATAACGATGAAAAAAGAAAAAATATTTTATAGAAAAATTGTATGAGGAATTTAGGAAAAAAATGTTTTAAATACCATAAGTGCGAGTTTAATTTAGTGAGGGAAAAAAATCGCAATGTTGATATAATTCCAAATGGAATCATTCGGAGTGAAAGGTTAAATTTAAATTAAATCACCAACTAAACCGAAATTGGGAAAAAATACAAACAAAAAAAAAGAGTTGCGTGCATCTAACTTTGTACTACTGAAATACGGTGTTAATTATCAATACTAAACGAAATACAATTATCAAACAAATTCATTATTAACCCATTAATGTCGACTTTGTAAATACTATTAGCACTTTCACTCCTAAAATGGCCCAGGTGGCCGTAAACTAAGGATTCGATAATGATAATCCTATCAAATATTACGCGGACACAAAATCCTGCGTTGTGAAAGTGCTAACGTTTTTATTTGAAAATGGGAGTTAACTAAGTTTTTCTTTTCGTGTTACTTAATTTATCCTTGATAAATTTATCTGTACAGTGGTCTTTATTTCTCTTATATTTTTTTTATTTAAATAAACTTCATCAGAAAGCTCATTTTCGAATTTCAAATTTCTCTGCGAATCGTCGTTAAATAGTTTAAGAAAATCTCCATCGCCATTTCTCGACACTTTAACTTTCGTCCTGTTCAAATACAATCAATCACCATGAAAAGAAAATGGACATCACTTATGCCAATTATTCTGGTTTATTGGAAGAGTTCCTTCACCTCCAAATGGGTTAAGTTGGCAATTCAAAGTAGTTTGATGACACTTTTTTTATGCACTCTGGAAAACGTTTTAGTTTGAAAAAGGAACATCGTCCAGTGATTAACATTATACAATTCTAAGAGCATTTTGTCTACTTGGATATGGGTTAATTATTGAATCTGATGATTATAAGTTAATTTTAGAAGTCGTGTACTTTTGTAGTTTTAGTTTAGAAGTAGTAGTAAACTTTTTTAACCCTTTCAGTCCCAGTGATGCCATTTGTTATCATAAAGTTTCAGATCATAATTTTCAAAAAAATAATACGGATGTCCATCTATTGGGATTAATAAAAAATATTTTCTAATAGGAAAAAAAGTTTGAAGATTCGAAAGATGTGCTTTTTCATAGATTTAGTGCTTTTTGATATCATAAATGGCGATAGACGATCAGAAAAAAAATCTAATATGATGATGCCAAATTGTCATTGGGGCTGAAAGGGGGTTATGTACACTCAGATGATAAGAACACTCCCATAAGAACAGTTTTGGTAAACCTAGGGCTAAATAGTAGTGTGCTTTACTTGAAATTAAATCAATTTACGAGCAGCTTTTTTAGTATATACAACTTACTTGTATAAAAAAATTATATTACAATAATTAAAAATAGTCTATACTCTAGGCTAATAGTTATTCAAAGTATGTATCATAAACGCCACATGAAATTTCCAATAGCGATGCAATTACAGCTATTATTTGGCATAATTATTTTAGCTTATTTATTTACTATCTTCACAAAAAGTAGATAATTTAAGTTTTGTATAGAGAGTGTTGATTTCTAAAATCAAATTTCTATATCTCAATTACGTTTAATTTTATAACTTTTTACGTAAAACTTTTTACAGCACTGTCCCTCTTTCTCATTCTCCAATTCAATAACGACCCCTCATAGATTGATATTGCTATTGAAAAAACCAATCTATAAACTTGGAAAGTTAAAATAAATATTACAAAGAGTCAGCAAAATTTGATGCATGCTATAATTAAACACAAATGCCATATAACACAAACTTCAACATCAAAAGGCCTGTGTCATAAAACAGAAGTGGTAACAAAACTTCTAGACAGATCGATGAACCACTGAATTTTGATGTAGTTAGGATTTTGTTGGGCTAAGAACAATGGGATTAAGATTCGGTCCACTGTGTTACCCAATTTGCATACGAAAAATCAAGTTACACGAAAAAAAACAAATTATGAAAACTTAAAATTAATGTTTTTATACGGAAATGAAGGCGTTAATGGCGTTAACAAAGTCTTGTTTGCAGCGTTGAGCTCATACGCAACCCTTTTCTTTTATCTTTCAATATTTTGGATGATTTGATTTAAATTTAAAACAATGTACAAAGGAAATTTGTAATTTGAAATAAAATATTTATAAAATGCAAATTTTGTTGAGGAATTTGAACTAGAAACTATCAGTTAAAGTTGAAAAACTCTTGCCGTTACAGATGATACTAGCTCTTCTCTGGGTTTCCATAAGAAATTTTTTAAAAAAAAATTTAGTTAAAATTATCGACACTAGAGCAACATGAGGACTATTACGGGCGTTATAATTTAAAACCGCAGTCGGGTGAGAACCGACACCTGAAGAGCCACCCAACGCAATCGTTAATTGTGACATCGTACGCAGCGTTGGGACTTTGGAGCATATTTAACGTGCATCCTTCTTCACGGGATATTTCATAGGACATTTTTGGCTGCAAGGGCCGTTTATAGGTCAGTAGTTATTTTGGCAATGCCCGGACCCGAACCTGCGACCTTCCACATTCAAGGCGAACACCGGACCTATGAGAAAGCCCTCTAAAACTCATGGAAGGGTCTGGGTTCAATTGGACAACCCCTCATATCAGAACGGGAGGCATCAATTGGTATGCAATAAAAGTTTACATAAAAATCATTTATTAAGGGTGCACCGAGCTTATATAGCTAGTTGAAAATAAAATCTATAAATTGCAAAATTTGACAGTCAACGTGAACTATCGCCAATATAGTTCAAATTTGAAATTCAACGTGTTTCGCCAATAAGGTCCTAGTGACCCTTATTGTTCTGTCTATAGAATTATTGCTTTTGTATTTTTTCCCCTCAAATTAATGCCTGTTATTTATCTTTTATACAATAAAAATTAATATTAGTATTATTATTAAAGCTAAAGTTAGGTCTTGTTTGTAAACTCATTGGCTACAAAATGTTTAATTTTCAAAATATATAACTGTATCAATTTTGTGCCAAGAAAACAGTTATTAGAGAACTTATTACTTTTGCCTTAACTGTCAGGCTATTTAAATAAGTATTTTATACGACAAATTTCGACATTTTTATGCAATATTTGAAGGGAAATAATTCCCTCAACAATCTTAAGTAAAAGTATTTGTAGAATATTCTATTTAATAAATACACTTGTCTGTCCTCAAAAAAAACCTAGAAATTATCATTTAGCGTTGAAAAACTGATGATTGTTACAGATGTTCAACACTCTTAAAACAAAAGAGTGAAATCCACTCCAGTTGGAGAAGTGCATTTTCGACACTGGAAAGGAGTGAATATTAACTCAGACTGAATTAAAATCACTCGTTTGGAGTAATCCTGTCGGAGGTTTAACACACAAAGGATCCACTCCAAAAGGAGAAGTGCATTTTCCAGACTGGAGGAGTGAAAATCAATCAGACTGAGTTGAAATCGCTCTTTCGTTTTAAGAGTAAAGCTTCTCTGATCTGCCTCCATCAGATATTTCTATAATAAATAATAATGTCCTCACCTGTGTCGGTCAAACTTGGCGTACTTGATCCACTCCCTCGGGTTGGACTTGTAGGCCCGCATCAAATCCTGGACGCGCTCGACGTTGACTCGGTCGGTATCGAACGCCGACCTCAGCTCCCGGACCAGGTCGTCCAGAGTGTCCACTCTAGGGACGGCCAGCATCCGCTTCTCGATCTCGACGTCACGACCGGCGCCGAAGCACGAACGGTAATCAAGCTCGGCCATGCTGCAACAAGACAAGAAAAGATTCACCGAGACTCTATCAAGACTTCTAGACTTCGCTAAGCGACTATTAACTTGACTTCGGTAACGACTGTTGTGTTGACACCAGAGGCAGATCGTGAAATAAACCGTGCGGAGGAAATTTTTCCACTTGCTTGCGTCGATTGCAAGATAAACGTTTGACGCTGATTGACTTGGTGGCGCCGCTGCCGTTGGTAATTGTTTATCTCCTAGGGCATCTGACCTGGGAAGTTGGTGGTGTTTTCGAGCGGCATGTGAAAGTTCAAGAAAATAATCATATTGTTTTTTTAGGGTGTTATTCTTATCTGGTTAACCTTACTAGCCTCATTTCCCGATTTTTTTTGTTTTTTGTAAATAAAATATTGATAAGTTTCAACAATAACAACATGCGAAGGAGTGAAGGTCCAGAAAATGCATCATTTTAGATTTTGTCTATCTTCATAAAATCTTTGGATCATAAGAGAAAACTTGTCCCAAGATTTGCTGCTTAATAATAACTAATAACTAACTAAAAACTGGGTAACCCCCTCACTAAAATTTTTTCACTGCCTTTATCTTGAATAAATGGGCCCACGGATTTCGACTTAAAGTTTGTGCAAATTGGCCAAAAGCTAGTAGTACGTGTTTACGTTTGAGCCAAAGTTTAAGGATCGAAACTGTCTCAATACTGAAAAAACTCAAAACCCAATGGTTAAACATCCCATGCAGGGACAATGCCTATACTGTGCCCTCTATTTCAGAATTTGATACCGGGAAAACTATAGAGTGCATTGTAAAAGATGTTATGGGCAAAACAAAGAGGAGAACCACCAGTGTTTAGCTACACTGGTGGAAAAAAGTTTAAGGACAGTCTATAAAACTAAATAATTCGATAAATTTTTAATTAATCCATAAGTTTTTTTACACTGAATACATAAAATACAATCTACAACAACTCGTGTATTGCAAATAATAAATAAAAAAAGGAAATTATTTCAAAACATGACATTTCAAAAAAATATGTTTATAATATAAGGTTGGTTATAATATAAGGTAAATATATAAGGTTGTAGACAACGGTCTTTGACCTATTTATCTTAGCAGATATTCCACGTCCACTCAGACCACATTCTCTGAAAGCCAATATCCCTTCTCAGACTCCGAAAGGTGTGCAGACTTTGGCATTTTCAAAAGCTTGACAAAAGTCAATCAAATAAGGCCAAGGAAAGTGATTATATTCCTAAACTGATTCCTTTAACTGCGGATCAGTCTTACAACGTCAGAAACTTATGCAAATTTTAGTTTAAGTCGTCAAAAAACCCGTGTCCTTATACTTTTTTCCAACCCTTTAGTCATACAAATTTTAAAAGTCTAATATTTTTAATATTTTTAAAAACTTTTTTAATCTCAACTCATTAAAACTGTATTTAAGTTAGTTTTCATTTACGTATATATGATTAACATAATTAATTACGCAGAATTTCCGCCGAAATAGTGTTTTTCCCTGTGTCCTTAAACTTTTTTCCACCAGTGTATCTTGACCCATTCTATACTAGCACTTTCTACAATTAATGCACTTTTTATTAGTTTATATTTTATAGAAATATTATTCATTAGCTTTAAATTTCTATCTAAATAATATTTTTACCTATATTTTATGTAAATTGTTCAAAAAAAAAATTTTTTTTAAGTAGTGTTTTCCCCTCTTTTCTTGCTAAATTAAATTTATAAACGCGCGTGAACAAACAACAGTAATGTAAAGCAAAAAAGAAACTTTAAACAGATGCCAGCGTATTTTCCTCGTCACATTTAAGGACTTTATTTTTCTCAGAAATATAAAACGTCACTTGCTGTTGCAATCTACTTGAGTCATCAATTCTAAGCAGATTCTTATTGAAAAATTGGTCAAGTGCGGGTTTGTTAATCTAAATCAACATCCATCACCCACCAGGTGCAACTTTAAATAAAATTGGATTAAAAAAATTTAAAATAAAATATTAAAACATTTATTTCTTAACCATTTAATCTTATGAGTCTCCTATTACACTTTTCTTGTACACCTATTTTTACACTGTATCAGTCATTTATAGGTTAATTTGAATAATAACAAGAATATTTGTCATTAGTAGGTTCAAGTAGACGAGTGGTAATACTTTTAGCGAAACAATATTTTCTCTAAAATAATTTTTGTACAAATGTAATAAAAAATTAATTTTTTGCGCCTTATAAAGGTAATTTGGTTTGGTTTGAATTATCGTCGCACTGGAGCTACACGAGGGCTATTGGCGACGGGCGTCGTATTTTAGAACCACAGTCAGGTGACGAGCCAACACCTGAATAGGCACCCAACGCAACCGTTAAGGGCGACATCGTACGCAGCGTTTGGACTTTGAAGGATATTTAACGTGCACTCCCTTACACAGGGTATTATTCGTCGGACATTTTTGGCTGCACGGGCGGTCGGTCGGCTTATAGGTCGGCAGCTATTTTGGCGATGCCCGGACCCGAACCTGGGACCTTCCGCATGCTAAGCGAGTGCTTAACCGACTGGGCTCCCCAACCCCTCCTTATAATGGTAACTTCAAAAGTAATCGTCCTAAAAAAAGCATGATAATTTAAAGCTGCACTCACAGGGCTCATGATGCGAAATTATTGATTTGGTGCGACAGATAAATATTATTAATTAACTGAAACTTTGACCATTTCATTGGCAACAGAAGTTGTTTCAAAGCATGTCCTTATATTGTTAATTTTGAGTTTTAAGTTATCTTAATATTAAACGCTAAATTTTCAAATTAAAATTGAATATCACAGTTTTAGATTCGTATTTAATGCTAGCAGGTAATATGCATTTCTAATTTTAACTTTAATATCCCTGGGGCTTAACGTTTGATAAAATGATTTTTTTTCTTTTTATACAGTATATGTAGTCTTTATACAAGTATTGGCAATATCTGTATGTAAAAATATTTTTAAAAAAAATTAGAACATTCGGTTCCCTAGAAAAAAGAAAAATTTAAAACAAGCAGTTTAACCCTTTCAGTCCCAGTGATGCCATTTGGCATCACCATGTTTCTGATCATAATTATAAAAATAAATAAAAAGGCTGACATCTATTGGGATTAAAGAAAATATTTTCCAATAGAAAAAAGTTTGAAGAATCGAATGATGTGCTCTTTGATATCATAAATGGCTATGGACGATCAGAAAAAAATCTAAAATGAAGGGGATGCCAAATTATCATTGGGATTGAAAGGGTTATATTAAAAAGCTTAACAATAGAAAAGATTGCCAATTCCATTGCGTACAATAAGTCACGAAAACTCAAACAATTATATACAATAGTAATAGCGTTTTTTAACTTTCATCGTTGCAATATTACGGGAATGGTTTTACGAAACTGCAGTGGCAGCATGACGAAATTTTTTTCTAAAGAAGTTTCTTGGAAACGGTTTCGTTAAAAACGAGGATAATTGCATGAAAGTACTGTATACCTAAAGTCTATATTAGACTTAGTATTAATATATTATATTAATAACAAACAATTTA
Organism: Hylyphantes graminicola; assembly: GCA_023701765.1. Taxonomy (NCBI): domain Eukaryota; kingdom Metazoa; phylum Arthropoda; class Arachnida; order Araneae; family Linyphiidae; genus Hylyphantes; species Hylyphantes graminicola. The sequence continues at coordinate 14,184,058 of CM043113.1, forward strand.
AAAGAGTGTAAAAACTACTGATATTTTGATTGGACGAGTTGATATGTGGTGCTATATATCTATAATAATAAAAGATATCTGCAGAAGTATTCTGTGTGTGTATGTGGATCGCAAAATACCTACTTAGACTGTAAAAAATTAGAAATTTTTAATACCTACGTGTGCACCTGAGGCTTAGTTTTTTCGTATTTGATTGTGATTTTTAATTAATACAATTAGTTTCAAGCAACGTCATCCACGTGGGGAGTGCGGGACCATAACAGGGCTTGAAAATACATGGACCGGGCCGAAACGGGGGCTTGACGCCAACATCTATTAGTTTTTGCTTTTTAAGTGCGCATGCGCCAACACGAATTTAATTTTGCTTTGATTTTGAGTATTTTAATAAGTAAGCGGACCATAACAGGGCTTGAAAATACATGGACCAGGTCGTAACAGGGGCTTGACGCCATTCTCTGCTATTATTTGCTTTTTTCTTGCGCATGCGCCAACGCGAATTGAATTTAGTTTAGATATTGAGTGTATTTTCACAAGTAAGCATGCCTCTAAAAGGAAGCAATGCGAAGTTAACGGGTTCCCAGTAAGGCGGGACCATACTGCTAGTAAATATATATTATCCCTTTAAATTAGCCCATATTATCTCTTTCAATTACTTAATATCAAATATAAATTGATTAAAGTATTACGATTGGGTCGAAAATCCGAAATTGAGATTTTGTGATATCTTCACATTTCGCAAGTTGTTGCTTCCGAAAAGGGGATTTTGAACATCGGTCTTTCTGTCTATCTATCTGAAACAACTAACTAAAAGAACTACAGACTTTGGTTCTCGAATTCCCAGTACTTGTCGGACGTCATAATTAGTGTTACGCATCTCTAGTTTTTTTAAATTTAACCCTCTCATGCATGCTGTTACCGTTTGGTAACAAGTAACATTATCCACTTTATTCTATAAAATTAGAGCTCCTCCTAGACAAATCTGTGTTTTTCTTCATCTATTACATTTCATTTTAAAGTATTAGTTACTAATAATCCTCATAGATGACAGTAGTAAAAGTGTATTCATAATTTAAGAGTGAGGTTATTAACTTTTGTGAAATTTCGTTTTTGGCAGTATTCAAAGAATAATAATATTAGAACTAAATATACTAATAAATTGTTTTGAAAAATTAATCATAGTTAAAAAGAGTTATTTTGAAATAATTTTAGTAGTTATCTAGTCATTATTATTAAAATTGGAATTTTGCAGTTGGTTTTTGTCATATTGCAAAAATTTAAAAAAATTGAAATTATTTAAATTGTAATACAGTTAAAAAAAATTTTAGTATTTTTCTCATAATGTGTGAGTATTAAAGATACAAATATATTTTTTGGGGTGAAAATCAAAATTCATGCATTAGAGAGTTAACTTTATTTTGTTATAAAAATCGAAAATCCTACATTCTCTATTCAGTTCACTTTAAAGTACACATTTTGCTTTTTATTCAAAGGGGGAAAACTCGAAAGCATAGCTCGGAAGTAAGCTTGCAAGGAAACGAATATAAACGTTTAAATAAACTTCCCTGAAACCCTATATAATAAAAATAAATAAAACAGTGAAGAGAAATTGAAGTTAAACATTGCTGTTTGTTTGACATAGACGTAAGAAACTTTAAGTAAAAACATGTTTTATATTTTACCAATAAATATTGCTGGTATAAATAGTACTGGTTACAGAAATAGAATAGTATTAGTTTTATTTTATATACTTGTGTATTAATAAAATAGGTAATAAATGAACTCCGTTAAATTTGGGTAGATTTTAACCCACTGATTACAGAGGGAGCAACAGATTTACAACATAACATAAAGTTTTTTAAAGAGCTAAAACTACAAAAAAAAATAGTTAAAACACTTTTTGTAAGTAATCTTTACTGATGCGAATAGAATGTTAAAAAAATACCAACAAAAAAGTATTAGTTTCAAATTTCAAATGAAATTGGACAATTGTAGGACAAGAACTGTAGTAAATGTATTGAATTCAAAGTTTGTAGTTGTTTACCTTTTAATACTCGTATTCACCAATGTTTACTTTAGGATGTATTTTACTATTAATACTATGTGTATACCTCTGCAAAATTAACATACATTTTACATCTAAACCGACATTAAGTTTGCAGTATACAAATGTTCTACGAGAAAAAGGGTAAATAGTTCTCGTTTTCGAGAGCGAGAATCGAATAAAAAAAGGTGTTTCACATTTAAAAAAAAATATTTGTTATTTCAAGACATAAATTTATTATTATTATTACTTTAGTTTCAGTTAGAGTGTAACTTTAATTATTTTTTCCTCCGATTTTAACGTAACAGGACGCACGAATATCAGGGTCAAAGGAGCAACCAATGAGAGCAGGCGAAATTTAACTTAAGGTCGTAGGAGACATTCTTATTACAGAATACATTGCAACAATCTAAGGTTAGGTTAGGTTTGAATTATCGTCGCACTAGAGCTACACGAGGGCTATTGGCGACGGGCGTCGTATTTTAGAACCACAACAACAATCTAAGATAGAATAGTTTTGCGAAGCAAACAAAAGAAACAATTCCCAAGCAGAAATTAAGGTGATAGTACAGATAATATAATGATAATTGAATCGATAATCACCTGCATATTGATAATTACGAAAGCATAAAAGGTGACAATATGAAGAATTAATTTATAAACAACAACTTTAAGATAAGTTCTGGAATTTATGACAGCCTATATCATTCAAGTTCAAGGCTTTCTTTCCACGTGCCACATCAATTGATAACAATTTGTATCATTTCGTCTTTGAAAGAGTTACAGCCGAGTAAAGTTAACAGTATTTTAACCCTGTAATGCATGATTTTTTTTTCAACCCGAAAAAATCTATTTGTATCTTTAATACACATGCATTATGAGAAAAATACGAAAAAAAATTAACTGCATTGGAATTTCAAAAATTTCAATTTTTGCCATATGGCAAAAGCCAACTACAAAATTCCAATTTTGATAAGAACGACTAGAGAAAACTACTAAATATATTTTAAAATAACCCTCTCGAACTATAATTTTTTTTTCAAAACAATTTATTTGTATTTATTACTAATATTATTATACTTTGAATACTGCCAAAGATGTAATTTCGCAACAGTTAATAACTTCACTCTTTAATTTTGAATACACTTTTACTACTGTCATCTATGATGGTTTTACTAGTAACTAAAATTTCAAAATGGAAAGTAGTAGATGAAAAAACACAGATTTGTCGAGAGGGAGATCTACTTTAATAGAATAAAGTGGATTATGTTACTTGTTGCCATATGGAAACAGTATGCAATAGGGGGGGGGGGGTATATGCATTTTCAATAACTATATTCTTGCTGTATGAGTAACATAAAATTAGGCAAAATTCTAAACAAAAATCGTGTTTCTATAAAGATATAAGTTTATTAGCCAATATTTATTTGGTGCATCTGAACTCTATCTATTTAAACTATTTTAAAGTTTGTTTGTTACGTGTGTAGAGGCTAACGAGTTTAATTCTATAAAATTTTTAGAATAAAATTTAATTTGATAAATTTGTAGAGATCAAATACTTTTAGTATATACTCCTGCCTTAATTTAAGAAAAAAACATTTAACTGGGTCTGCAGAAAAAACAAAATACACTCTTAAAACGAACGAGCGATTTTAAGGGGGAATGGGAGCGCAGGACCGGGGGTCTCCAAACTCAAGTGCCTCAATGTTAATCCAATGGGAAAAAATTATTTTCGCTGCCACATTTCTCCGGCTGTATTGAATATTTTTACAAGCGGATTTTTTTATGTGAAAAATGTAGCTGACTTGCAGGTCCCGACAATCCCACTTTTGATTGGAAACCAGGCGCGGGGGGGGGGGGGGGGGGGCGAGGGATTCCGCCGTTGAAAATTTGCCGCCTACGAAAATTTGCCGCCATAGGCTCTAGCCTGGCTGCCTATTTAGAAATCCGCTACTGATCATAAAATGTCATATTCAAAATTGAGTGCGACAGTAAAATTATTTCACTGAATAGAAATAGAACTAGAACTAACTAAAAAAATGTTCCTGATTCATAAATCATAAAATTACAATCCACGTCTACAAAAAATTTCAAAGAGCCACCAACTCCAAGATAACAGCTTCTAAAAAAGCGCAATTTTAGCACTTACACTCTTAAAACAAAAGAGTGAAATCCACTCCAAAGGAGAAGTGCATTTTCGACACTGGAAAGGAGTGAAAATTAACTCAAACTGAGTTAAAATTAACCCAGACGGAGTTAAAATCACTCGTTTTGAGTGATCCTGTCGAAGTTTTAACTAAACAAAGGAGTGAAATCCACTCCAAAAGGGGAAGTGCATTTTCGACACTTTAATGAGTGAAAATTAACTCAGACTGAGTTAAAATCGCTCGTTTGGTTTAAGAGTCCAGCGCACGGTGTTTCTATCTCCATGAACTATCTATCGCTAATTTTTTCCCCTCTGCAAAACAACGCTAATGAAAGAGACTGAGGCCAAAAAAATTGAGTGATTCATGTTTTCATATCAATATTCTACTAAACAACGATTTGTTTATTCTACTTCGAGACGCTTCATTGTTCCAGAAGCGGGAAATTAAGTTCACCCGATATCAGCCTGTATCAAAAATCTGGTGATGAGGGTGGCGCGTTGCCCAATATTTTCGATGTGAAACCTCCTTAGGAAGTACATTTTAATCTCAAGATAAGATATCAGTTATCTTATGAAAAGGTGACGGAAAGATAACAGAAGGGGTTACAAAACTTATCATCTGGAAATGAGGGGGGACTCCTCTGGCTATCAGAGAATGTTTCGGCTAGATTAGTCTCCCGATGCATAAGTTAGATGACTAAGGTTAAAAACTTCCAAAAAACACTGTTAGAAATAACTCTTTCATTTTTGACGATTCATGAATCCTCAAGCCTCATATCGTTAATTTTGAAGATTGTTTCACGTGACTATCACGTGACTTGAGTAAACGCGAATCCTCACTTTTACGATCGTGATTTGACGATTATGTATCTAGATTTTGAGGAAACTGAATATCATTGTTGTACTCACATGCTCAAAAATGACGAAATATTTCTTTAGATTAGACGACATTCAAATCCTCATAAAAATGACGATTCAAATTTCCTCATTTTGAGGAAACGAAAACTCGGAGCATTTGCCAGTAATGGAATCGTCAAAAATAGGGAAAATTTCGTCGTTTTTGAGCATTCATTTTTGAGAGTGAAGGGCTGTTTTTTTTGTCAACCTCCGATGGGCTGTAACAAAAAGACGGATCAAAATACAAAAAAGATTTTTTTACCAAAAGTAATGTACAATACTGCTTATTTCTCCATATAATCACCTTGACGATTAAGGAATTTGCCATATCTGTTAAAAGCTTTGAAATACCCTCTTCATAAAATATAGCCACCAATGATTTGAAGGGAGTTGTGATGGTTTCTTTGAGCTCCACGTCAACTTGGGAGCGCTACAATCCAAGCCACTATACTTATCAATAATTCACTTATGATAAACCTTCCAGTTTCCCTAAACACTTGGTCAACTCGCTGAGCCACTATACTTATCAATAATTCACTTATGATAAACCTTCCAGTTTCCCTAAACACTTGGTCAACTCGCTGAATAATACTGATGTTCATGAAGAAGGGGACCGATGAACCAAGTCTGTCGCTTCAGACGGTATTGTTCAGCGAGTTGACCAAGTGTTAAGGGAAACTCAAAAGTTCACCATAAGTGATTATGGACTATAGCTTGGAGTACAGAAAAAAATTGACGTGATGCTTCCAAATTTACTTTTTTGAAACGAAACCGTCGCAAAACATTGGTGGCTACATTTTATGAAGCGAGTATTTCAAAACTTGTATATAGGTATGACAAATGCCTTAATCGTCAAGGAGATTATGTGGAGAAATAAGCAGTATTGTACATTACTTTCAGTGGAATTTTTTTTTGTATTTTTGCCCGTCTTTTTGTTACAGCCCATCGGAGGTTGAAAAAAACAGACCTCGTACAAGGTGAAAACTGCCTTGTAAACTGTCAAAAATCAAAGCACTCAAATCAAATGTACGGAATTAGTTTTAATTTGTGGAGTCTCTATTGATGACCCGGGAGAGAGAAAAAAGTATTAAAAAAAGTAGTTTCCAAGATTTCCGACTAAGACTGTGTCATTCCAGCCACAGTACACAAAAAATAAATATAAAAACTTCAAGACTGCAATTTTTTTTATGGTCAAAGTATGAATTTCTGCGATGCGAACCTGTGACTATAAGTTTAAAGTGCTAACAGTCATCCAAACCGTTAATTATCAGTTGTGGTTGTCCAATGCTAAACGTCAATTAAGTGCTAACAGTCGTAACCAAACAGATGTCTTATAGTTTAGCTTGAATATCGTCGCACTGGAGCTACACGAGGGCTATTGGCGACGGGCGTCATATTTTAGAACCATAGTCCAGTGACGAGCCGACCACCTGAATATACACCCAACGCAACCGTTGAGGGCGATATCGAACGCGTCGGGACTTTGGAGCATATTTAACGTGCACTCCCTGTACACGGGGTATTATTCGTCGGACATTTTTGGCTGCACGGGCCGTTTATAGGTTGGCAGTTATTTTGGCGATACTCGGACCCGCACCTGGGAACTTTTACATGCTAGGCGAGTGCCTAACCAACTGGGCTCCCCACCCCCAAACAGATGTCTTTAAAGCTGTCCGTGTCTTCAAGGACAGCTTTAAAAACGATTGTTGATTGTAGGGTCTTCACTGACAATGACCCTAGAACAAAGACTCAAGGAAAATAATTTTTAACTCGTTATTTCTGAAGACCACAGAAATAACGAGTTAAATCATAAATACGAGGATGATTTTTTCACCAAAAATAAGTTTTGCAGTAAAATAATGAAAACTACAAGGGCATCACAAGAACTAGACTATGCCTCACAATGTCTCTATGAAAGCACAACTAAGTAGTTTAAATGGAAAATGTCTTAAAATTTAGTGTTGAAAAATCGTTTTGGGAGACCACTGAAATCCTATTTGATCTCATGTTGGGTAATTCTTTGATGCAATAAACTACTGATACCTACAGGGTGAGGCAAACAAAAGTGACCCCAAAGTGGAGATAAGAATAGGACAGAAATGTTGTCAAGTCAAAAACAGGTTAGCTAACTGAAGCTATTGATCGCTTCAATATTAAACCCAAACAAACGCCTGACTACTTATTTGCCGGTAACTACGCTATAGTTTGAGAAGTTAGTTGAAATGAAATCTAAACAAGGTTTGTTTCGCTGATCAAAAAAAGTTCCCACTAGTGATTATTTCGGTCGTTATTTATCCTAGAGAATCGTACTTTTTTTGCTTTTGTTAATACAAATTATTTTAAATTAATTGCAGGACACAAAATTTGCATTATACGTCTTCATACAATACGAACTAAGATCTGAACTCGCCAATAGCCTATAAGTAGTTCTAATGTGAAGCTAATCCGATCCAACCAATGCAAAAACAGGTTTCAGGCGACTTCAAGAGTTTTTCTCGCCAAACATTTCAACGTATTCCTATCTCTAGACCGGGGCCACTTTTATTTGCCTCACCCTGTATAATCATAAGCTGAAAAGTGATTTTTATACTATCTTCCTCTACCGAACCATTTGAGTTTTTAAAGTTCAACATAAATTCTGTAACAACAGCAACGTCAAACATCGAAACAAGTTTCAGAAGGAAAAAAAACTCCTGCTATGTTACATTGTCTTGGTCTCGCGAAATGCGTTTTTTAACTTTTTGGCTGCAGAGACCAGAGACATAACATAGAGTGGACTGCGCATTCATAGTAAAGCAGCTTAGGGATGGAAAACCAAAACCAGTTTTCAAAAAACCGGTGGTCCCGGTTTTGACTGAAAACCGGTTTTTTTGTATGAGGCCCTTCGGAACCGAAAACCAGTTTTTTTAGGGAAAAACCGATGGAAAATGGAAACCAGTTTTTCTAAAAAACCGCCATCCCTTGCAGATTAGCATTATGTCCTAAACATCACAAATCGCCAAGAGGGGAAAGGTTGCTACATATGGAAACTTAACGCTACCGTTTCGTTACGAACTATTCCAAATTGTCGCCAGACCTGAATATCAGTTAGCAAACCGAAGTGGAGACTACCATCAATACCCAAATCACGTGGGTTTCTACCAATCACAGCCGCTTGGTGTATTTTTAATGTTTTTGCAGACGATTTTTTTTAACATTATGGCCAAAAAATAAACTTGTTTTTGGTATCGTAGTTTTTGAGAGTTATTGATATATTTAAAAAGTCGAACAATTGTTAAATTGAACAGCGAATGAATTTAAATAGTGATTCATCTTTGCTCTTTTCCGAGCTACTTTATCATACCATTAGATTGTCCGCCTCATGTGTTCAGGTCTTTGTGGAAAAACTCGCCAAATGGTAAACTCGCCATACATGGGAGCCAAATGCGACACAGTCATGTGACTGTGTAAGTTAGATGATTTGGACACTTTAGGTTTGCCAATGCGCAGTCCACTCTATGTTATGTCTCTGGCAAAGACCGTGGTAAAAATTTACTGTAAGGTCACCTTTGGCGAATTTTCCAAAATATCGCCAAAATTTGGTATTTTGGCGACTTTTTGACAACCACGATTTCTAGAAAAGGTCATGTTGAAAAAATTGACTGTAGAGAAAATTGATAAAAAAAAATCCCTGATGTTAAAAAATCACGCCAAGGGTGAACAAACAGTACATCTGATCCCTGACCGTTTGTAGGACGGACCGATATTTTGACAATGCCCAGACCCGAACCTGGTATCTTTCGTATACAAGTCAAGTGCCTTACCAACTGGGCTCCCCAGCCCCTCGCTGAAGCACGAAAAGCATTCTAAGTTATCATATATTATCAGGTTTAATTGAGGTAAAATTTTAAATGCTATTGGCTAAGAGATTTGGCAGCTATATTAGAGGAAGAAAAATACCCGATAACCAAAAGAGTTATCTGTAAACGATAAAAGTGTTGAAGAATCGAAAAGTTGTGAAAATTTTGCATCTCATAAACATTCGATGTGTAGTTGAGTACTTGAGATAATGTAGTGCGATTGTGAATTTTGATCTTATCAAAGAATAAGTTTACATTATTTTATTTTGACGTGGAAATATATTCGTGTTTAGTTTCTCCTTAAAACTCTTATCTCCAAGGAAGTTTTAAAAAAATGTTCTAGAATTTATCTTTAAAAAAATGCAGAAACTTACTTGAAATACGTCTTCAAAATGCTTTCTTTTGCTCTTGTTTATAGGTAGGTGAGAAGAAATTGGAATAAAAAGTCTTGTCTGTAAAATGTTTTTAAAAAATTATTCTTGTTGGAACTTTTCCGGCTGTCTATTTCTAACATCCACGAGAGGCTTTAACACAACCAAGTATTTTTTAACGGTTCTAGCTGTAACTGTTGATCCTGTAAGAGCTGTAACATAACTACTTCGCCTCGTAATTCATAACCCTGATAACAAGTGACAAATATACAACTGAGCTTATTATTGTCAAAAAATTAACTGCTTTTTTTTTAATTTAACGGCATTTTTTTATCGTTTTGCTTAAACAATTATTGGCAAGCTCCAGGCCTTGAGTGGCAACAGACATGCTGAATGAAGTTATATTCTTTCGAATGGTGAATCAATAGGCGCGTTTACATTAGCCATCGAATCCATGGATTGAGGAGCAAACTTAGCAATTTTTCCCTCATATATAAGACTATATCATTATCGTCGCACTAGAGCTGCACGAGGGCTATTGGCGACGGGCGTCGTATTTTAGAACCTCGAGTCAAGTGGCCGACACCTGAATAGGCACCCAACGCAACCGTTAAGAGCAACATCGTACGCAGCGTTAGGACTTTAAAGGATATTTAACGTGCACTCCTTTACACGGGGTATTATTCGTCGGACATTTTTAGCTGCACGGGCCGTTTATATAATACAGCCCAGAAAGTTAATGAGCATGTTGTCCCAGTATATCGGTTTCATCACACTAGAGCTACAAAAAGGCTATTGGCGACGGGTCTCGTAATTTTAAAACGTGTCAAATAGCAATTTCAATTAAGATATTGGTCATTTTTTACCATGCTTTGCTCCTTTGAACAGAATGATCGCTGACTATTTTTAATTAAAATAGAAAAATCGTCCTGTACAACAAATTATTAAAGACTGCTAAATTAATGGCTTTAACTTAGCATAAAAATTGAATTTTCAATTTTTTTTTTACAATAATAAGGTAAAATCCTAGAAATAGCCCACCCCTTAGCGACTTGTTGAAAATCTCGCCAAATTGAAAATATTTGAATTTTATAGTTAGGAAAAAATAAATTTTACCTTTACTGTCACAAGGTTATCACATTGGAAACGTTATCGCCGATTACTTGGCGATATTCTAAAAGTCGACAAGAGGTGGGTTATAATAGGATCGACCGAATACTGATGGCAATAGTACGAGCAAAAATTGATAAATTGATATTCAATTAAGAAATCGTGCATTGTAACGAAAAACATTTATATGAAATCATCGCAAGATCTCCCCCACCTATTTTAAAATTATATACATCTTTTACATAAACAATAATTAACTTTATTTACAGAGTCTTCTATATCACAGATTACACTTGCGTCTCTAGACTAACTCTATTAGAGACTGGTCTATGTTCTTCAACAGAAGAATCCTTTGGCTTGCAAGTCGCCAAGATGACCACAACGGCGATTCCGGCGACAAATGTCAGGAGCAGCACCGCCAACACGACATATCCTTCGGTTGTGGTGAGCAGGAAAGAGCAACCTTCGAGTTGTTGGCACCTGACCACTGAGTACACGACAATCCAAGTGAACATTAACATCCACACGACAGCCAGAAGTGTTCTTAAAAAGTCCGCTAGGCTTAGGCAAGATCTTCTTTGGCTGCGTCTGTAAATTATTTCTCTTCTGTAAAAAAAAATAGAAAGAAAATATATGAAGACGTTTTATTTAATGAAATGGTACTTTTTCATTTTGAGGGTCAAGTGGTCAAGCGAAAAAGAAGCAGGCTAGAGCGGTGCATCTTGGGATATATCAGTGCCAGTTTCCATAGTTACGGCTACTTTGTTATGTGCAGTAGCTCAAAAAACTGCTTAAGTGGTGCATCTTGGGATACCTCAGTGCCAGTTTGTTTTGAGCAGTAGCTCGAAAAAGTTAAAAGCCCTGCTTCAAACCATTTGAACGGATAGCTTTCTACTCCTCCTTCCTAACTCTATGCCAAAAATGCACAACCACTGTCAAACGGAATATTTCCTATAGTAACCTTTAACTGTGTATACATGTGTTTAGTCTCCAGAAAATTCCGTTTGTCACCAAACATTCCGTTTGGTGATATTTGCACCCGCAAAATGGAAGGAAAAGTACCGATTAAATGTAAGAATTTGTACAAACATTTGCTTGTAATTGTGCTTCAATTTATTTGTAGTCTATTGTTGAAGTAGTTCTTTTAAATTATAAATATACTAGTTAGAATGACGGAAAATTAAATGCAATAACTCATGAAGAAATTGTATTTATTTGGGAGAAGATGATTAAAGCAATGGAGTAAGTCAGAAAAACTCCATGTCATAATTCATAACAAAATATAAAAAAAAATCCCGTCTCGAGTCTCAATCAATTTCCTTAGCCAATGAATGGTAGCAACTGCTATGAATAAACCTGCTTTTCCAACAAAAGTTAAATATTAAGAAAATTGAATAATCAAACCAGTTATGTATCATAGTTGTAGGAGGAACAATGTTCAAAGAAATCGATAAAAAGATTTAGGAAGGAAGAACTTCATAATGTAGAATCATGGGCAAGTGACGATATGGACACCTAAACGAATACCCAACGCATCTAATTGTAGCTAAGATCTATGCACTTGAGGGTAAGGTCTGAACAATTGAAGAGCTTAGTCAGTGGAAGAACGTGCTATGTGATAATTTTGGGGGGAAATGATATTTTTGTGTCAATTAACATATTATTCTCTCCTTTCAGGATAACAAGTTTCACCTTTATTTTCATAAACTTTAAGTTAACTTTATTTTTACCGTTTGCATGTACATTCTTTTTTTAACGGATCTGAGGAAATTGTAAACTTTTAAACCTATCTTTATCTTATTTTCACCTTTTTGTCACATAAGGCGCGTTAACATGAGCCACCGAATCTATGGATTGAAGAGCAAACTCAGCAATTTTTCCCTCTTGGGGATTTCCTCCTAGACAGAATCGGAATTGCAGGGTTCATTGGGGTTTCGTAATCCCTCTAATGAAGGAAGGTTTGATGTTTCAAACCATGGATTCGACCACAGACTATCATTTGGGTTAGAAATCCTGCTCGACCTCTTTTTCCTCTAAAAGGCGCGTTTACACGAGCCATCGAATCCATGGAATTCTAAAATCCCCATTGGGGAAAAAGAGGTCGAGCAGGATTTCTAACCCAAATGATAGTCTGTGGCCTAATCCATGGTATGAAAGTTTGAAACATCATACTCTCCTTCATTTCAGGGTTTGCGAAACCCCCCAAATGAACCCTGCAATTCCGGTTCTGTCTGGGAGAAAATCCCCAAGAGGGAAAAATTGCTGAGTTTGCTCTTCAATCCATGGATTCGATGGCTCATGTAAACGCTTCAAATAAGGATTTTGACATTCCATGGATTCGATGGATCATGTAAACGCGCCTATTGAGGCTCTTCCAATATGCTCTTCAATTGGAGACAGCAAATATGGTCAACACCCATACAGCCACTATTGTCTACTGGATATCTATTGGTAATCTACAAGATCCATTGGACGTTCGAGATGTCGATTGGACATCTATTACAGATCGGTCTACAAAATCTATTTTTGGGATATCTATTAGCTATCTACATGTAAACTAATTTAGACTAAGATATTTGGGACATCTAATATTTGTGCATCATCTCCTCTTCATTGGACATCGATATTCTGGATATCTGATGGATGTGCACGTCGTTATATTTTTCAACTTACCAAAATGCGATTACTATTATTTTTCTAAATCAAAGGAGTTCAGAGATATTTAGTCGTTGTGTTAGACTCTTCATGCATCTATTACCTTTCAGTAGACGATATGGTGTTCGCACATATCCTCCTCAGCTCCGGATGAGCCTTACTGCTGGTGGTGTAGAAGATGAAGTCCGAATTGGCCTCCAGGTTGCTCCCTCGCTTCTTCTTCCTGAAGAAGAACCTCTTCATGGACAGGGCTATCCTCTCCGCCCTGGTGTACTTGACCAGTCTGGCCGCATGTGTGCACGGGATGTGGACTCCCCCGTTGTAGCTGCTGCGAGTGACTTGGTTCAGGCCCAGTGGTATGTAAGTGGACGGTGGGTGGAACTCTTGATTCGTAACTGGAGAGATATAGATTATATATAGATATATATAGATCGTATAAGTAGTCTGTAGCTTGAATGAATAATCCGAATGCAACAAAAATTGAGACACTTACTAATCCGGAAGGGGGGGAAAAGAATGGAATCATAAAAAAAAATCTAAATTCTAATTTAAAAAATTCTAAATTACTCTTCCAGGGTTCAAAATTACGAGGTGTTGAAAATTTTGGCCCATTACGGCCAACACTGCCAATTACGCTTCGTAATTTAGAACCCTGGTCAAGAGACGAGTTTCTTTTTTATGAATCATAAAAAAGAAACTCGTCCCTTGACCAGGGTTCTAAATTACGAGGCGTAGCCAATTATGGCCAATTACGGCCAACATATCCAATTACGTCTCGTAATTTGGAACCCTGGTCATGGGACGAGTTTATTTTTTATGATTCCATTGTTTTCCCCCTTCTTGATTAGTAAGTGTCTGAATTTTTGTTGCATTCGGATTATTCATTCAAGCTACAGACCACTCCGAATAGCGAGCGTTATTTTATAATACAGGGTGGTTAAAAAATAACGCTCCCTATTCGGAGGGGTCTGTAGCTTGAATGAATAATCCAAATGCATCAAACATTGAGACACTTGCTATTCAAGAAGGGGGGAAAAGAATGGAATCATGAAAAAGAGAGAATCATAAAGAATAATCATAAAAAACGAACTCGTCTTTTGACCAGAATATAAATTACGAGGCGTCGTCAATTATGGAAAATTACGGCCAACACAGCTAATTACGCCTCGTAATTTGGAACCCTGGTCAAGAGACGAGTTTCTTTATTACGAAAAAGAATGGAATTATAACACAGAAACTCGTCTCTTGACCAAAGTTATAATTACGAGGAGTAGCCAATTATGGCTAATTACGGCCAACGCATCCAATTACGCCTCGTAATTTAGAACCCTGGTCAAGAGACGAGTTTGTTTTTGTATGATTCCATTCTTTTTCCCCCTTCTTGATTAGTAAGTGTCTCAAAGTTTTTTTGCATTTGGATTATTCATTCAAGCTACAGACCACTCCGAATAGGGAGCGTTATTTTATAACCACCCTGTATATCGATATATAGATGGTATAGATAATCAGTAATGGCTAATTCCATTCGTGACATGCATGACATAAGACAACTTTCTTGGTTCTTAAGAAGTACTAAATGTTAATTGACTTTTAAAAAATTGCCATGGGGTGATGCAAGGTCTTGATTATAAAAAAACAGTGAAATTTTCATTCAAGAGAAAATACTTAAAATTAATTGGATTAATAAATGCCGTGACGGACATGACAAAATTGAGACACAGATTTTGAGTGACCTTATATTATTACCGTTTGCTCTTAACTGGTATGCATTTCAAGTCTGGAATTTTTTTGAAATCAACATAAGATTCTGATGTGCCATCCAGAAAAAAATTAAGAGATTTATAAATAGTAATAAATTATAAACTATTTATTAGCGTGACTTGACATGACGAATGTGACAGAAATGACAAAGTTTGATGTTCTATATTTCACTCAAATTTTAAATTTAATGTTCGAATTTTTTACGAACTGTTGAATTTGAGGTATAAAAAGAGAAAGTAAAGTGTCAAGAATTTTTGCCGATCAGATTTTGCTTAAAATAAAAAAGTTGAAATTTAAAAAATGATGCCCATGGCGTATTTTCGTGGAATCAACCTGATGCTAAATGGATTACTGGAACGGTCACGCCTTTAGAGACGTCTACCATACCTAAACTGCTCTAAATCTTGAATATAATCACGAATTTCGGCATTGTAGTAATCTCGAAATGATAGGTTTCGTCTAAATTACATGAAGATGGCGACACTACAATTTCACAGAAAGTTCGAAAGGATAAGTTTAGTTGTCATTGTTACATGAAGATGGCGACACCATAATTTTATAGAATAAACGGTTGTGCTGAACAACGCTTCATAAACTGAGATAATGGGACATGAGAAGTTTAGAAGTTTTCTACGTGAGATGTGGACATAAAACCTCAAATGAAATTCCCACTTATAAACCTTTTGTCAAAAAGACAGACACTGACAGAATTTTTACTAGCACAGAGAAAGAAAGTACGCCCATGGCGAAGGCGGGAATCGAACACACACCCGTTACTCCGCGCAGGCTGCTAGCGTAAAATGCTAGCGTCCTGTGTTCTACACCAAAACCGACCTTAAGTTTGCAGTATACAAATGTTCTACGAGAAAAAGGGTAAATAGTTCTCATTTTCGAGTGCGAGAATCGAATACAAAAAGGTATTTCACATTCAATAAACCAATTTATTTGTTATTTCAAGACATAAATTTATTATTTTTATTAGTTTAGCTTCAGTTAGAGTGTTATTTTAATTATTTTTTTCCTTCGATTTTGACGTAACAGGGCGCACGAATATCAGGGTCAGAGGAGCAGCCAATAGGAGCAGGCGAAATTTCGGCGCCAGCAGCGTTGTTTACGCAGATTCCTGTGCGTAGTACATTTCTCTGCTGCAAACTTAAGCTCGGTTTTGGTGTAAACCCGGCCATATCCTATAGACGGGAGTTTTTTTTTTTTTTTTTTTTGGCAATTTTTTTTAAAAATAATCGAATTAATTACGGGATTCCCCGAGTACACTGGGACAAACATGCTTGCTAAAGGTGTGGAGTACAAAGTCCAGAAGGTGTTAGCTTGCGAAGCCGTTCGAAGGTCAGTTGGGTGCCAGCTTGGGTCAAATCAATCGAAACATTATTGATTATTAATCATAACTAAAATCTAAGAACTAATTCCATAACTACAACACATAACTAACTAAATCGAACACTTTTGATATTTTTGGTCTTGTATAACTAATTTTTAACCATTAGGAAGAAAAGACAACAACATTTTAACATCACAGCTGCATTCACTGCTTAATGAGTAAATTTTTATTGCCGTGTTTGGTGGATTTCCGAATTAGTACTAATATAAATTCACATATTAACTAACGCAAGATGTAACTTATAGTCGCAGTGCTTGGCGATCTTGCCCCCCACCAAGAAAGTCATAAGTCATAACGCAAGATGTATTTAAAACATCGTGCGTCCGTTCACATATTAACCATTCTAAACTGCACAATATGAATAACTGGACAATAGGCAAATTAAAACTTATGAAGAATCGACTACAATATGTTGACTCATATTAGAGCAACCTCTTCTAGTGGAAAACAAAATAAAGATCATTTGGGTGGTGTTACCACATAAAATTTGATACATAAAAAAAATCTAAACTCTTATGCTAAGGCATTTGTTTAATTAAGTTATAATTTTTAAAGTTAATAATCAATGGTTACGATATTTTGACGTGGATAGCACATCATTATTAAAGGACTTATAGTTCCTAAGATAAAGTACTTTGTAGTTATTCCAACAAAGGACAAACATTAACAATTTAAAAAATAATTAAAACGAATAAGAAAAGTATGTTCATTTGTCAGCAGAAATCCTAACCAATAAATTTACACCACAGAAATTAAAATACAATGAATTTATATTAAACAAGAGAGAGAGAGAAGTTCTGAATGAAATAAAATAGTCTACTCTTTCATGTTATTTTAATATTTATTGAAATTCTTATGGTACAAATTAGACAACAGACTAAAATAGTAAAAATAATAACAGTTTATCATGACCTATCATTCTAACAAAAAAATATCTTTTAAAACTAGACTTTTAGAACTAAATTAAAACTGACCATTTTAGAACAGATGGACAAAGTAAAAAAAGGGATATGTCTCTGAATGTCATTACTCTTACAATCAAAAAAGTATTTTGAAAATCGGTAGATTAGAACAAAAATTGAAAAGATTTGGAATAAAAAAATTTCTCATAAATATGGTACGGTTAATATTTTTTTTAATTTCCCCAAAACTATTGTATGGTATGGTATGATACATATATATTCCAGCTTGTGTGCTTGTTCCAACTATTGTATATTACGTTTATTCCTTTTTACTTAAAGAAGTGCATATTTTTAAAAATAATATGTAATGAAAATTAAGCCATTATGTCTATTAGGAGTCAAGTGCGAGTTGCAAGAAATGAAGTCGTATTTTAGGCCATTGTTATTCGTAGCAATCGTAGCATATTGGAAATTCTTAGAAACTTTATGAAATGTTTTATCTTAATATATTATATTATCTACCTTAGAACGGAAAATGTCACAGTTGTTTTATTTTGAAAGGTTAATTCGTAAAAAGGTTACACTGAAAAATGGCATTTTTGCTCATAAAATCTACGTATACCATTTGAAAATTATCGAAACTTTTAGGAATGTTAACAGATATATAGAAGTAGACAGTATGTAATCTTCGGAAAACTCAATGTTTAAATAAAATGCCTTTTTTTACATCACCTTCTTTTTATCCTCAAGTAAATTTTTTATTCTCATGTAAAGAGGTATTTTATTTAACTACTATCATAACCTATTGGAAAACTTATATTTTTGCATTTAAATTCTAATAGAATCTACTTCTATCTGTCTGTTAACAATCCTAAAAAAATAATTCCAAACATATAAGCAGATTTTATGAATAAACAATGCAATTTTTCAGTGCGACCTTTTAAGGAATTATCCCTTTTCTTTTAAAAGGAAATAGCTGCTACGTCCTTCATTCTAAGGTAAATAAAATATTTAAGATATTAAAAATTATGAGTTTTTTTTAACCATGTTCAAATTTTACGAAACTGGATCGCTAAAACTAAGACTCAAATTTTGGCAAGTATAAGCTTGACTCCTAATAGGCAGTGATTTAATTTTAGAGGCATATTATTTGTAAAAATGTGTGCTTATTTTATTTAAAGGGAATACACGCAGTATCTCACTTGTTTTAGAGCCATTTTAATAATACCAAAATATTCCAGCCGTACGTTAACTTTTGACTGTTACTGTATGTCTACAGATGCAATAAAAACTATTATTTTCAATTATCACTGATAGTTTCTGGTTATTTTATAGATTACTATAAAGCATACTTAAGGAACTTTTGTTGTGTACAATTATTAATCACTTTTTATTAATCAATTATTAATCCCTTTTTATCAATCAATTATTAATTACTTTTTATTAATCTATTATTAATCACTTTTTATCAATCAATTATTAATCACTTTTTCTGTTTACCTCTGAGCAATAATTTTTTTAACGTTTTAAAAGCTGTTTATGGAAGATTAACCAATAAATCATTAGGGGGGAAAACATCAAACAGGAGATGAATACAGTTATAACAAAAAAATAAAGTTACTTACGAACTTCCATTTGGAAACCTGATGTAGGGAAACAAATCCAGTCACAATCACAAAACCTTACAAATATTCCTAAACTCAATTCCAAACTCCTTCCAGAAGAAATGATATATTATATATTCACAGTCCAGCCGAACTTCAATCAAACGTAAAATTTCCCTCAAACAGCACACTCATCGACTATTCCACCAATTCTTTGCATATCTATGAGCTCAAGCTTTCACCAACGTTTGAAACCGTTCTTTTCACGTTGAAAGTGAACGAAACAAGACCGATTGGTTACCACAGGTGGGGGTTCACACCACTTCAGACTAGTGGGGGCAGTTTTCAGATAATGGTACAACTGTCGCCTAAACCTCAAGCGATAAGACGAAAAGGGGGGGTGGGGTGGTAGATAAAGCTTTTGTCCGAAACGTAATGACTACAAGCATGTGTCCATTATTAGGTATTGAAGTTAAACGCGTTGGGGGTCATTTAGATAGGGCAGATATGTAATGTACTAGGTACTGCGATATAATGATACAGTAACATGGAGAATAGAGATTAACCTAATTAAAGGAAATTTAGTGCGATATACTTCAGTTCGAAATCTCTTTCGGTATTCTTCTTTCGAAAAATGCCGATACCGAAGCAGTTGATTTAATTATTACATTAAAAATGAAGTATCAAGAGGGTCGAGCCGGTTACGGAGGTCTTGCAAAAAAATTCAGAGGTAACTTAACAAGGCATTTTGCCGAAAACATATATTAGAAGAATGAAGTATTGATGGCAAAAAACTGACAGAGCTTGTTTGCTTCTTCATAGCACACTACACAAATGTGCCTTTTACAACATCAACTAATCTAAAATTGATGAGTCTCATCAAATATGGTAAACATTTCTTTTTTAAAAAATTGTTTCAAAAACGTAGATTTAAATTGTATCTATGATATATGCATTGATTTGTAATATAACATGGCAAATTTTGGAATTTTACTCGAACCACAATTAATTTTTATCATAATGAGATACACAAAACCCAACATTCGTAGGTAAAGTAAAAGTACCAAAATAACTTTTACCCTCGATCGTTTGAACTGGCTTTTTCCGTATTTTGTACATCAGTTTTTCTTAAAATAACCTTAAATTTCAAAGTTTACAGATTTTTATTCATAATGTACTTTTTTTTCATCTCTCTGGAAATGTTTTTAAGATCATCTCTTTCAAAATAAACCTGATTCTAATTTTTAAAAAATATTTATTTTAAATAAAATAAATTTAAAATTCATGCAGGGCAAACAACCATACACATTTGCCCTTTTAATGGCCGTTCGGTCGGAGGTCAAAATATCCTGGGCATTCGAGATTAGGTTGAATTATCGTCGGACTAGAGCTACACGATGGCAATTAGCGATCATCCAATGGAGACATTTACAAAATAATATGAAAGTTTTTGAATTTGGCGGGTTGCTATCATTTGGCATTGTTTCCTTTGCTCATAAAAAAGGGTTACTTTAAATTATCGTCGATAGGAAAGCGTACATAAATTACGTCACGCAAAATTTTACTTTTTTAACCCCTCCCCCTATGTCATGCTGCGTCACGTTTTGTCGAACCCCTCCCCCTAAAATTACGCCACGTTGTTACACCCCCTCAACCTTAAAGAAAAAAGTTAATTTCAATATTTCCCTTTATTTCTGAAATTTGAAGAAAAAAATTGCATATTTTATATTTAAAAAAAATCAATTTGAAAAAAAAAATTAAAGTTTATCTTGGGTTAAATAATTCCTAATAATATACCAACATTATATTTACATTTTGTCCAAGGTCTAACTAGCCATTCGCTAATGTCTTCTAAAAAGGGGGTCTGAGAGTAAATAGAGCTGTTTAGTTCTGGGTCTTTTGGTGTTCGTCCAGGTAACTTCCATGTTCTCTATTTCGCAATTTGAGTGTTACGAAGTACCATTACGAAGGGTCTGTAAAATATATAGGAGATTATTATATGCAAAAACTTCGGCATTATTAATCTCCCCATCCTCTTTCTGAAATGAAGTGTTTCTGATAAAAAAAAAATTTAATTTTTTTTTTCAAAAACTATTTTATGTAAAACATATTTTCCTTGCAAAATTTGAAATTTTCGAATCGTTACGTCACGCAAGCGATTACCCCTCCCCCTCTGAGCGTGACGTCATTTATGTACGACTAGAGCTACACGATGCACATAAGAAATCAGAGAAAAGTAGCACAACTTGAAAAAATTGTGCACCTTAATATTCCACATAGTTTTTAATAAGATAAATATACAACCCTGATCTTCCTTAGTTAAATTACTACTATTAAATTAACATACCTAGCTCAACAGTAGTCCCAGTAATTTAACCAGTTACAACTTACTAGCTTATATATCATTTTAGAAAGACACTAAAAGATAAATCATAATGATAAGTTTTATAATTCACAACCAACTGAAATAACTCATTTAAAAACACGTACATATTTAGTTTAGATTTATATTTTCGATACAAAATCAAGGCAAATTATTTGCCTTACACCATTTTTTTTCTCCATTCTTTTTACCAACATTTCAATTACTATAATTAAAGTGAATTGTTAAAATTATACTACTTTATGGATTAGAACTACAAAAAAAATTGTTTGTTTAATTTAAGAAAATTATCAAAATTTAATTTGAATGAGAAACATATAAATTCAAACAAAATTAAAACAGGAGAAATTCAACAGCAAGAACATAAATTTTAATGTTTACACATCAATACAACATCTCAATATATCCACTTATGATTGAAATACATAAATGACAACACTTGATTACAACATGAATAGGAGACTCGGGATAGGGGCAGTTTGAAATTCTAAAATAGACTTCTAACTTAAGCATCAGATAATGCAGCTACGCCTGGCAATGTCTTTCCTGTAAAGAGAGTAAATTCTAATTTTAAATGCCTACTATTTGAATATAAAATATTTTGTAATTTAAGCACTTTAGAGTGTCAGGTATACCAGATTATCATGCTAATTTTACAATCAAAATAAAATTTTCATATTAAACTTTTACTTCTAAATAATTCTGTAAATTATACTGTAACCGGTAATAAAGTCTTTTAAGGCACCATGGTGTTTATGACATAAATGAGTAACGTTATAAACAAGGTTAAATATTAAGTGTATCAATTTATCCATCAAAGATGTAATATTCTTAACCTTCTAATGCATATTGTTGCCATATGGCAACAAGTAACATAATCCACTTTATTCTATTTAAGTAGAGCTCCCCCTGTACAAATCGGTGATTTTTTTTCATCTATTACATTCTATTTTGAAGTTCTAATTACCAATAACTCTCATAGATGACACTAGTAAAAGTGTATTCAAAATTAAAGAGTGAGGTTATTAACTGTTGTGAAATTACGTCTTTGGCAGTATTCAAAGTATAATAATATTAGTACTAAACTCAAATAAATCGTTTTGAAAAATTAATTACAGTTAAAGAGGGTTATTTTGGAGTATATCAAGTAGTTTTCTAGTCATTATCATAAAAATTGGAATTTTGTTGTAGGTTTTTGTCATATGGAAAAATTTAAAAATTTAAATTGTTTCAATTCTAATGCAGTTAATTTTTTTCAGTATTCTTCCCATAATGTACGAGTCGCAAAGATATATTTTTTCGGGATGAAAAAAACCATGCATTAAAGGGTTAAATTATCAACAACAATCATAGATCTAGGGTAATTAATTTGAACAGCCACACGAACATTGTTGTTGTTAGACTTTCTAAATTCATCTTTTATCCCATTTGACAATAAAATGCTGCAGCCAAATGGGCAAAAAAAAAAGAATTTTAGTTAAACTGTAACTGTGTTGGGCGCATATGCTATACACCTTTGGCATGAAAGGGCTTAATTTAGTTCAAATTCCATTGCTTTCAAATATAAAAAAAAATTGAGAAACCCAATTTTCTCCTTCACCCTAAGTAATTCACATAATGAAAGAAAAATACTGAAATATTGCAAACCAAGATTTCAAAACAGTAATCCAAAGGGCAAAATGCAAGTCTTATGATAACCAATCACTACTATATGAAGAGATTAGTGGAAGAATGTGCTAAGTGACATTTTTGAAAAAAGCTAAAAAAAAATTTTTCAATGAACTTGTTATTCCATCCTTTAGAAATTAAAGAAGAAAGAAACGATTTTCCCCTAACTTTATATTACACTTTTTTACCTTTTGTAAGAGCCGTTTTTTAACGTATCTAAGTGCAAAAGAAAAACTTTAAAGCTCCTTTTTTCATTTTCAACTTTTGGTCACATAGCACATTCTTTCACTAAGCTCTTCATATATTTATTGAAAATACTACATACACTTGTGGCAAAGCCAGATAGACCATGTTGTTAGATATAGATTAAAACTTACCTTCTAGGAGTTCCAAGCTAGCTCCACCCCCTGTGCTGACATGACTGACTTTGTCCTCAGTTTTCCACTTTGCACAGCAGGTGGCAGTGTCACCTCCACCTGAAAAAAATCAGTTTCATTTGAGAAATTAATCATTATAATTTTTTGGAGTATGGAATCAAAGTAATAATTGGAATTTGTCATCTGCTTTGGATGGATTAACATTATAAGTATCACTGGGCATGGTCTATCCATTGGTAGTGGTACAGCTGTGGAAATAAAAAAGTACCCACTAGTGATTATTATGGCCGTTTGTCATAATATAGAATCGGACCTTTTTGACATTGTGAACAATTAACATTATGAGTTAATTGCATGACACAAAATTTGCATAAGGGGCAATCTTCATATTAAAAATGTTACTAACTTTAAAATTTCCAATAGCAACACCCCTTTTTGAATCCATATTTCAAATCTCTGACCTATGTTAATACGAAATGCCAAATTTTGTTAGTTTTTAAGCATCATTAGAGGAGTTAGAGACGTGCAAAGTTTAGGTCCCATAATGTTAAATGAGTTGCACATAAAAAACTATCCCGATCTATAAATAAGTAAGATAATGAAACGAATTTTTTACTAAAAAGAAATTATAATAACCCAAACAAAATGCATTCAATATTGGGGTATTTAAAACAATTTTTATATTTTTAAATAATTATTATATTAACTTTTTTAAAAAATATGAATGGAAACCCCTTAATATTTTTAAAGAAATAAATTTAAGACAAGAAGCTTAAGTGAAATCCCAATTTTTAAAAATTTTTATTCATAATTTGCTGAGTAAATCGCAAAATACTTTTTAATTACCCTTTAGGGGATTCTGTATAAGATTACGTGTGTAATTGATAAAGGAAGACGGCTTTGCATGCATGCTTGCTTGTCATTTTAGAGATGGTCCCCAAAAGGTCCACAAGTGATTCGATTGAATAACTCGTCAAATATTCATCCAAATGTAACAAAAACTTAGATTTAAGGGTTTTCAAGAGTGCTTAACATTTCCAAGTTATTAAAATTGGGTGTTGCTATTGGAAATTTCAAAGATCGTAATATTGTTAATATGAAGACGGCCCCTTATGCAAATTTTTTATAGTGCAATTAACTCAAAATGTTAATTGTACACAATCTCAAAAAGGTCCGATTCTATAGGGTGATTAACGGATGAAATAACCTCAAGTGGGTACTTTTTTATTTCCACAGCTGTACCTTGGACCTTGAACAAGTGACAAGGCCAACACCTGAGAGCACCCAAAGAAACGACCAAGAAACAGGTAGTGCTTTAGGTTCATTTAGTTTCAAGGTTGAATTTTCGCAGGCTATTGGTGACAGACATTGAAAGCAACAATGAAATGACAAACCGAAACCTGAGTAAGCATCAAACAAAACTTTTTTAAGGGCAACATACATGGCTTAGAGATTTTGAAGGGTATTTAATATGCACTCCTTCTATATGGATTATTATTCATCAGACTTTTTGGCTGCACACACCCTTTATAGGTTGGCAGTCCTTTTGGCAAGGCCCGTTTCAGAATCTAAAACCTTTCACAAGGCAAGTAAGTACCTTACTGACTGGGCTTCCAACTTGTCTCATTAGGGAAATAAATTGTTACAATTTATTTATATTACAGATTTTTTTTTTTAATTTATCATTTGGTTTGGATAGATTAATATCCTAAGTATAGCTTGGAAAAGGCTTTTCTAGTGGGTCTTGTACCTTGACCAAATGGCAAAAGAGGGACCAAATGAGGGACACTTGATCCCAATGCAACCCCAAACACCAGTGCTGCATGAACCTCAAAATGTTTTTGGTTTTAGGTTGAATTATCAAGATATTTTGGTGATGGGGATTGAAATTGACACTTGAGTGGGCACTCAACGCAAGTTTTCAGAGCGACATTTACACGGTGTTGGACTTTAACACACTCCCTCTACATGGGGCAATATTAGTCATACATTTTGACTGCAATATCGTTTATAGCTTGGCAGTTATTTCAGCAATGCAGGGACCCAAACCTGGAATCTTTATCATGCGAGGCAAATGCCTTACCAACTAGGCTCCCAAATCCCTCATGAGTTAGGATATTGCAATTAGGATACACCAACTGAATCAACATTAAATTTTATTTAATAATGCAATTATAAGAACAACAGTGTCAAATACTGTAGTTAGTTTAAGAATCTGAAAGTAAACTACTGACCATCAGAACATCCCTAACCCTAATTCAATATTAGAATAACAGCTCAAAACAAGATTCATTCAATATGCACCAGGTCTACATGTTTTATGCCAAAGAAAACCATTAAAATATTTTCAATTACAGTTCTTTTAGAGAACTTAATGAAGCAAATTCTAATCTTATACAAAATAATCTAATATAAATATTAAAAATAATAATTACCAATAATTGTTATGGCTCCAGAACCAGTAACTTCAACCACTTTGTCCATCACAGCCTTGGTACCATTTGCAAAGTTTGCAAATTCAAATACACCAGCAGGGCTGTTTAAAAAAATACTTTTTAGCTCATGAGAAAATAAATTCATATGAAAAATAAATTTACTAGGGAAAAAAGTAATTTCTACACTCAAAAATCTATATATAGATAAGTTAACTTTCTATTTAAAATGACGTACTTATTTAAATGAATTTAAGTAGATTACATTTTATCTCTGCTTATTAACTAATTATTAAACTAAGTCAAGTAAAAAGCTAAGTCTAGTATCGTGAGGATTATAAATTTCAACATTGGAAGCAACAAAAGAGTTGTTTTATAAGTATTTGCCAGCTTTATCAGCAGTTTGAGTAACATGTCGTAAGGAAATTCTATTCAGTTGTACTTTTTGATTATATTTAATTAAAGGGTAATTCAAATAGTTTGAAAATTTTATAATCTCAGCGTATTTAAATATCCACATGAGGCATAGAATAATTTTTTTTAATTGGTAGGGAAAACTGCTTAAATGGTGCCATAAAAAGATAGTCCCCAATTTGGGGATTTTTTCCCCCGAGTCTGCAAATGGCTGATCTACCAAAAGCAGCTAAATTGGTAAAAAATAATATGCATAAGACAAGCTAGATTTTAAATCCTGTTTGTAACTTACAGAAAAAATAGGGGCGCACTACACCGCTTTTAATTACCACTCAACATTACAACCACTTTAAATTCAAAGAGAATTGAATACCCTGGAAAGTAAATTTAATAACTTAAAAGTTCTATAGCAAGTACAAATAGCACAAGTACAATTTTTTAACCAGAACCAGACAGAAAATTTGAAACCCGTAGAACTTCTTGTTTCATCAACACATGAACAATAGGGAAGCTGCCATAGAATTTTCTACATTTGTACAATTTCCTCAAAAAGCTTATTGTGACATCTGACAAATACTAGAAACTCACAATACCAAATTTGAAGTCTATTGCTCTGTTGGCTCAACCTGCAGAAAGGTTTCAGAACGACAATGTTTTTTTATTTTAAACCTTTTTTAGGATCAGCACCCTCCAAAACAAATTCAGCACAAACTCTCCATTTTTAACCTTTCAACCCCATCCTGATACTTTCACTACCTTACATTTTTTATTATTATGTAATTAAAAGTTTAAAAAAACATACAACAAAAATTCTCACCCATTCCAAACAATGGTCTTGGCTCGCCCGATAGCAGCGCAAAAACGTTCCACACTTTTGGGCCCACAATCCAAGCCCATATATCCTTTAGGAATGCCGCCTTCGACAGTTGCAGTTCCAGTAGTAGCATCTTCTGCAAACTTGTCGGCAGTTACAAAGTCCTCGGGTAGGTGAATCTGAACGCCATTGGCTTTGGCCTTTTCCATCAGTTTGGCACAGATTTTGGAACCTTCTTCGTCATAGAGAGAATTGCCAATCTGTTAAGAAAATATTAATGTTTAAGCTTGGAGGAGAATAAAAAGAAAGAAAAATCTTTAGTTAATGATTGCATCGAATTAGTATAGTTTTAATTTTTAATTAGAAAAATTAATGAGTACATTTGTTATTTAATGAGTAAAATTTCTAATTAATTAATAAAACTATTATCAGTTATTTTAGCTGAATAAACAAAATATAAGACTTTTTCACCATAAATAATATTTAATACTGACACAGCATTAGAAAAAATCTGATTGACTTTGTAATCAGATAAAAAAAAACTAAAATCATATACACATAAAAGTTTATCTGGTTTTCTTATAGCAAATAAAATTTATCATTCAACCAGCTCCCTATTATTCACTTAATAGATTATACTTAAGTAATACAAAATAATTTTTAATATTATAAAGTGACACACACACACAACTTAAGTTTTAATTGTCATTAACTCTTATTCCAATTCACTTATTGGTATTCCAGATACAATGAATGTAGACTTCTAGAAAAAAATAAAAACAATAGTATTTCGAAATAAAAAAATTATGTTAACATTTACATTAGTATTTTACCTCCATGTTATTAAGAGTTTTTAGGAAAGTAAATGCCATTCCACCTCCAATAATCATTTCATTCACTTTATCCAGCAAATTTTCAATCAACTGAATTTTGTCTGCCACTTTAGCACTAAACAGAAAGAAGAAATCAGTATAAATATATCACTATACATTACATACACCAATGAGTTTTAAATATCAAACAAAATAATTTGTGATTATTTTTTAAATAAAAATATATATAATAAAGTCGTATCATATTTAAGTAAAACATACAACATTTAAAAGAAACATTAAAAATTTATGCTTACAGTATGTAAAGTAAAACTTTTTAAAACAATGGGATTATGTTTATTTGACGTGGGAGGCACTTTTCAAATAACATTATTTCCCAGAGATTTAAATAGTTTAATTTATATGCGAGGTCTACATACACTATTTTTATAACCATGTGCATAAAATATTTCTATCATTTATACAACATTTATTTGTTTACTAATGATTTTCCAGTTGTAGATAAAACAGGGTAAAACAAGCTACTTTAAACACACTTCTGCTTAAAAGTAACTTTTTGCAAAGTTTTTTTTTTTTTTTAATTTTGACTTTACACAGTGAGGTTTTCTGTGCAAAATTATAAAGATTATTTTAATGACAATCCAAAAAATTACACGAATATAAAAAAATCCGTGTAAAATAAGTATAGTAATAAAAAAGGTAACTTACCCACCCAAAATGGCCAAAAATGGTTTTACAGGATTATGCAAAGCTTTTGCAAAATATTCCAGTTCCTTCTTCATTAAAAATCCTGAGGCTTTTTGTGGAAGTTGTACACCCACCATAGAGCTAAAACATAATTGAAGATTTTAGTGGAAGGATATGCTAAGTGACAAAAAAGTGAAAACAAGAAAATGAGCTTTAAATTTAAAGTTTATAGTTTGCACTCGGATCTGTTGAAAACGGTTCATGCAAATCATAGAAAATATACAATACTTAAAGTTTGTGGATAAGGGGAAACTTGTTAGAGTTAAAGTTTGTAATATGTTTGCTTACACAAAAATCTCATTTTTTTAAATTCAAAAATGTCATTTAGCACTTTCTTTTACTATAAGATCTTCAATTTTAAAACTAAACAACTTTTTAACAGCTTTTAAACAGCATACATAGAGAGAAGATTTATAATCAGTTTATCTAATTCAAAGCTGGCAAATTTCAAAATCAAAACTATAAATCTCACAGACAGGAGAAACTAATTAAATTAAAACATGTCAATTACAGCATTCATTCCAATTTTCAGCTTAATCTTCCGAACAGTCTGGAAATGGGCAAAAATATATGATTGTTTTCACTGCATAAATTTTTTAGTTAAATTTATTTCAAATAAGTTTTGTTTGTCATTTTCTTTCAATTTGTCTTACTTTTGAAAATATGATCTTAAAATAATTTCAAAATAAAAACAAAACTTATGAATAAAAACGTATGATTTAATTTAGTTTGAATTTTCCTCGCACTAGAGCTACACTATAGTCTGAGGGTATTGGGGACAGGAGTCTTATTTTAGAACAACAATGACAAGCCAACACTCGAATAGGCACCCAACACAATCGTTGAGGGCAACATCGTACACAGCATTAGCATATTGAAGGATATTACATACAGACTGATACACAAAATATAGAAAAAGATGAGTCCAATGCTTGGGAGTTTACAACTAAAAAACTTTCTTTCAAAATTCAAATAGTTTCAAATGTAATTTAATTACCTATGGGCTCGATGAGCGGTTCCAAAAGCGTCATTGACATACACATCTCCCAACTTAGTAAGAGACGCTCGGAATTTTTCGACGTCTTCTGGTTTAGCTTTCACCTGGAAGAAGACAATTAGTTCATTTTAAAATAAATATTTGGCTTATAACATTAATATTAACTCAGAAACATTAAGTTCGAGGGAAAATACGAAGATAAATAAGTTTTTATTGTGAATAAAAATAATAAAAAAACTGGGACGAAAAAATGAAGTTTTCAAAAGTTTGAATAAAATCAAGATAGCAAAATCTTTACCATTAAAATTACAATAGTCTCAATTGTTAAAACTAGTGGGTATTGCTACTGAAAAATAATCTAGTACAGAAACTAAATAACCTGGTAAAGAAACATTAAGAATAACCATTAGTTCTTTTCTTTTAATAACTACTGTAGGTATGAATCAATATAAAATTGCTTGACATGCAAGAAAATTTTTATACTCCCTCCAAATAAAAGAAATTAAAATAGTTTCAAATTAATAAGCACAAGAAAATTGTTCAATTCAGTACATCCTTATTAAACCAACTAGATATACTCAATCTGATTACAATGCAAGATTCTCTAAAACACTTTCTCCCTCCACCCCAGGTTTTCCAGGTAACAGCATGAGCATGGCTGTTCTAAACCTACATTGTTTGAGGCAATACTGTTAGGTTAATCACAATTGAAGAGTTTAGTGTCAGAACGTGCTAAGAGACATATTTGAAAAAATTGAGATGTTTGTGTCGATGAACAGATTACTAACTTCTTTTAACTAAAATAAGTTTCCTCTTTTTCAAAAATTTTAAGTTTAGTATGTTTTTAATGGTTTGCAAGTACAATTTTCAACACATCTGAATGCAAACTAAAAACTTTAAGCAGCGACGCGTTTACCAATAGGCGTTAGAGGCGGCCGCCTGTGGCCCCAAGATTGCCAGGGCCCTCAAATTTCAGAATTAATAACAACCTAGACTTACAACTGCTTGCATAAAAACATAGTAATTGACCGAGCATTCTTTCTCTGCACTAAAAAGAACAAAGAAAGTGCAGAAAAAATATGATTGGACAGATATGCCTTAATGCCTTAGCGATTCTGAACATTGAATGAGATGAAACAAAAAAAAAAATTGATTTCGACGAGGTGAAAAACGAATTTGCAAAAAGAAAATGCAGAAAGTAAAAGTTTTAAATGGGAAATAAGTATGTAAATATAAGGACATTAAAAGTATAAGTGAAATTCTTGTCTCTTGAGAAGACCATGGTTCTTTTTTTCAGCCCTGATTGCGTCATTAGCATTTCATGCTCAAAAAAAAAAGAAGGGGAGAATCTCAATTTACAAACTGGTTCATCCTTCATCACCCTTTTTTATTTGTACAACTATTAGGATTTTTAAAATTATAATTTTCTGTGGGGGAGGGGGGATAACAAATTCGGAAGCCGCCTATGGCCCCAACATCCATAAACGCGTCACTGACTTTAAGGCTCATTTCCTCTTTTTTATCTCTTTGTCACTTAGCACGTTCTTCCACTAAGCTCCTCAATTGATGAAACTCAAATACGGTGGGGTGGGGGGGAACAAAAACAACAATGCTCACAGCGTTTTCTAAACTGATTTAAGGGGATAGTAAAGTTATAAAAAACATTACTGTAAAATAATAAACTGCATACTGTAAAACTGTAAGATAATATAAAACATGTGAAACAGTTACATTCTTAACTACATCTATACTTACTTTAGCCCCACTGCCGTCAACTCCTTTCCCCTCTTCTTCAATGTGGAACCTCAAATTTTCCAGCAAAATAACAGATCCACTGGCTGGATTGGCACACGCAGCTTCGACTTCAGGACCCACACAGTCGGATAAAAATTGTACATTCCTGCAAGACAAAAAAGGCTGTAAGTTCGAAATCTCAATATCTGTGTGAAATGAGAATTGAAGAGCTTAGTGGGAAAAATGTGCCGAGTGACAAAAAGGTGAAACCGAGAAAATGAGCAATAAAGTTTTTAATTTACATTCAGATCCGATGAAAACAGTATTTGCAAACTGTCAAATAATACTAAACCTAAAATTTATAGAAATGGGGAACTTGTTATCGTTAAAGACGTTAGTAGTATGAACATTGACACAAACTCAATTTTTACAAAAATGTCACTTAGCACGTTCTTCCACTAAGCTCTTCAATTCAAAGAAAAAATGGACAAGTAAGTTCATTTAAATGGAAGCTAATATACAAGAGATAAAGAAATTTAAATCAGTGTTATATCGATGAAAAAAAATTTACATTCAATAGCAAAAAATTTCTTTCTCAGAAAATTCTGATCAAAAGACTTGTAAGCTACTATGTATGCAAAGCAAAATATTGATAGTGTTTAAAATATATTCAAAGCAAAACTGTAAAATGTGTTTTAAACTCTTCTTGATCTTTACTGGTCTCAATAAATACAGACTGAGTATATTACTTTATATAAATAGTAAAAAAAAAGAATCAGTAATTAACTATATTCAACTAATCTCTGTGCCAACCTAAGTTGGGTAAAAACAAATAGTAAAAAGGCTGGGGGGAAAGCGTGATTGGTCCG
The DNA here is from genome assembly GCA_023701765.1 of Hylyphantes graminicola. Classification (NCBI taxonomy): domain Eukaryota; kingdom Metazoa; phylum Arthropoda; class Arachnida; order Araneae; family Linyphiidae; genus Hylyphantes; species Hylyphantes graminicola. The sequence goes on from CM043113.1 coordinate 14,216,048, forward strand.
TTAGTTGGAAACTCTTGTAAGGTAATATTTACATACAAAATCATCTTAATAATTTTAACCAAAATACACTTTTCATTCTGATAAAATTGCTAAATTTTCTCTTATAATATTCAAATCTGTTACAACTTTTGAATGAAATTAATGTTTTAAACATGTTTTCTGGATGGATTCACAAATATTTATAGAACTCTTTACATGTGCAGAAGGATCTTCTTCATAGCATATTTCTATTTCTTCAACTTAGGTTGGCAAGGAGCGTATAAGCCTTTTTTAATGCGTACATGTTTGTTTCATAGTAAAACATACCTTCCAAGAAGTTTTTGAAGCTCATCAGCAACGATTTTCAATGAATACTTTTCCACTCTGTTGCCATCGGGTCTTCCTAAATGACTCATTAAAACCACTGACTTAGCTCCTTTATCTAAAGCATACTTCACTGAGTCTAAGGCAGCAACAATTCTGGAAGTATTTTAAATTAATATGAAATGTAGCACACTGTAAATTTATTACTTTATAATCTGTATTTTTATAGACATTAAATTACAATTGTTTAATTTGTAAGCGCTTTTAATATTTTATCAGGAATTAGTAAATTTAAAGTACCTAAGATAGAAATTATTTTTTTTACTAGAGTAGGAGATAACAATTTTGTGGTACTCATACACCTAAAAAAATAATTTAGCCAAAGGAACAAGTAGGTGACACTTTAATTTAAAAGATAAACCATCACTTGTGCTACAATGAATTAAAATATTCATGTACTGCATTATTAAATAGATTTTATACTTTTGGTATAGTACACAATCAATACTTTTTAGCTGATAGTAAATGAAAATTTTATATCAATGCAAATACAATTCCTAATTATTGTTTTTTTTTCTTTGGTAGCTGCTAGTAGCAACAAATTTAGTCATTAAAACTCAAACATTTTAAAATATCTAGCATTAGACTGTAATTCCTTACCTTTGAGTATTTGTAATGACACCATCTTTAATAGGAACATTGAAATCAACCCTGAAAAAAGATTTTTGTAAAGATAAAAATTTCAATGTTAGTTTAAATTCAAGATTAAAAACGTTTGTTACAAAGAGCAAAAACTTGCATAAACTTTTTAACAAAAAAGTAAATAAAGTTTGTCTTATCGCAGCTGTCAAAATACTAACCTCATAAGAACACGTTTGTCTTTTAAATCTAAAGCATCGATGCTGAGTTTGTTAAGAGCCATCTTGAAGGATTAAGTATAATTTATGAATTCCTGATAAAATATGAATGATTTAGGGTGTATTTCCAATGATTTTACTTAGCCGGTGACTACAGATGTGGAATGACCTCTAATAATTAACGAAACTTAAAAAATCGTAGCAGACACAGACATCATATCATCAACGCTGTTGCCAAGAATGAACATATTATACTTGGCAGAAAACTGAATTTCAGAAATGGTCTCGCGAATCTTTAGTTAAATAAAAATATAATGTAGAATGAGAAAAGTAAAGTTTTTGTAAGTGTTTTCTAAAATTATGGTGATTTCCGTAAAATGCATTTTTAATTAAAATTTACAAATTTTTGAACTGAAATGAAAAAGTAGCAAAAATTTCAAAACCTCATTCATTTTGTTTTGATTGTAGCGGGAGAAAAGAGCTTTTCAATTTCATAAGTAAATTAATTGCTTCTACATTGTATAACAATTTTAAAAAGTTATATAAGTTATCAATCTATTCTACAACTAGCACATCATGTCCGCTACAAGCATTTCCAGCCCTGCAAATCTTCTTCCATTGGAACTGATTGACAAGTGTATTGGCTCCAAAATACACATTATCATGAAGAATGACAAGGAAATTGTCGGCACCCTTCTCGGTTTTGATGACTTCGTAAACATGGTTTTAGAAGACGTTACAGAATACGAGACAACCCCAGAAGGCAGAAGAGTAACAAGACTCGACCAAATTCTGCTCAATGGCAATAACATAACTATGATGGTACCTGGTGGGGAAATGCCCGAAGCTTAATTTGTACATTCAAAATATTACATTATGTAAAAAAGAGATTGACTTGTTCATTTTATTATAATTACAATTGTGTGAAGAAAGCTTGTGTTTCGTTTCTGTTAACCATTGACTGGTTTCTTCGATAACTTGAACCGGTTATTTTGATACATTGTAAATTATTTATGTATTATTTCCAATTCAGGCCTTGAATTTTGATATTGAGTTGTGAAAATATTTTCTCTCGTCTTAATTAACTGTGAACAGTAAATTTCATTATTAAAAGTCAATCCTAAGTTTTGTTTCTGTTTCCTTATTACATGGTTTTGTTTTCTTGCATCTTGTAATATTCAAGTCATGGAAGATCCTGATGAAAGCATCTCTTTAAAATATAAAGTTCAGGAATTTTTTATTGAGTATCCGGTCCTTTCATTGCCGTTCATTTTAAACTGAACCCTTTATTGAAAATGCCAATCTTGCTTAGTGTTGCTGTATAAAAAGTTTATATTAAGTTTTCTCCGAATTCTTGCATTTAAGGGCTTCTTAATGTAACTTGAGTGCTGCACTGTTCCGTGATATTGTTAATTGCCGTAAACCTCCGACCTTTTTCCCACTTTAAAGCTTCCAAATTATATACCAACTCTAGATAAATTATTCATACGGCCACAATAGACAACTATCCCCAAAACTTTAAACCAGTTATTCATTCTGATTTGCCAGCATACTTTTATAAAGAATGGATCGAAATAAATAAAATTTAGTTTATTGCTTAAACTTAAAGGAAGAAGGGGTCACTGACTTATCAATTGCAGCTTAAAATTTGCTGTGGGGATGGGAAAAGGTATAATTTGTAGTAAGTTTTATTTCATATCAAAATACAAAAAACCCGCAATTTGGGGAAGTTAAAAAATTTTGCAAAACCAAAAAAAAAATTTAGTCTTGCTCTACTTATACCCAGGGCTCCCAACCAGTGGTACGCGTACCACTGGTGGTACGTGGGACTATTTCAGGTGGTACGAGTGAGTAATGTGAGCAACATGATGCTATCAATAGCTTCTGTACGCATGTGCAGTGAGCACGCAGACACATTACTCATTATTTTAAACATAACATTATTTTAAAGAAGGAAATCTTTAACTTCTTTATAGGATTTTGCTGAGTTTGTACTATTTATTATTTGTATGATTTTGGACCTATGAGTAATAAACAAAACTGTAACTTGATACCATTTTAATCTTTATATTTCTCCTTTATTAGCATGTAATAAATAAACAAATAATCACCATTAAATACGAAGTTTTCTCGTGAATTTTGCTCAAAAACCTTTGAACAATTTAAGAAGAGTAAGCATTATATGTTTATTAAAATATTTAGGTCTGGTGGTACGCCAAAATTTCTCAAAAGGTTAAGTGGTCCGCCGGTGCAAAAAGGTTGGGAACCCCTGACTTATACTATAGAATTTGTTAACCTTCCAGTCTGAAATGAAGTTCTTTGTTTTAACAAAATGGGTACATATTTTAATTTTCTTGCCTCCAAGAAAATTTATCCTTAAATATTCACGTATAAATTTCATTTGGATAAAAAAAATTACAAATTAATGTAAATGTAATTTTATGAGTAACAACATTTTACTGAAAGTGTCAAATGAAATTAACCTCGGCTTTATCATGCACAACTTTCTGCAATTATCACCGAGAAGCTTGTCTCTTACCTCCCTTTACAGAGACTGGGCTGTTAATTGCAACAGAAAAGATTCCAATTCAGTAGTATCCAAGCAATAATTTATTGCATTTTAATTCCAAAATTTATTTTTTTAAAAATCAAAAAGAAGGTATTAAGAATTTTACAAATTCAACTGTTCGTTGAAAGAGTGGGCATCAGGGCTAGAAAAATCTCAAAATTTTTACATGCCCTGTCGGGCATTTAGTCTTTTAAATACATGCCCGAATAAAAAATTTACATGCCCAAGCGCAGGGGGAGGGGGAAAGGAAAGCTGGTACCCAGGCATGAGTTAGGCAAAAATAACAAAAGATGAAACTAAAATGCGTAATTGGACGCGTAAAATTGTTTTTTAAGCAGTATACTTAAAATTCAGGAAATAAGCTGTTACATTATGTAAGTTGGAAAACCAAATTCTCTTACTTTTCCAGGTTTCCCAGAGAATTTACAGAAAATTCTAGGTTTTATCAATATTAATTAAAAATATATCAAACTATTATACCTTAAGAAACCTTGACAAAGCAAAAAGGAATTCGAAAATTGTTGACAGTGATGAAATTTCCCGGCGCCCACCAGAATTTTTATTGTTGAAGAATTTCCATTTAATGCCATGATGACAACATTGAAAGTAACTAATTTCTATTTTAAGATTAAAATTATCAATTTTCCAGAAGCAACAAATGGATATGTTGGGGATTTATTAAAACGCAAAATGCTTATTTAAATTTATGGAAAGGTATTTTTGGTTAAATGTTTACATGACCGGTCGGGCATGTAGGGCGAAAAAATACATGCCCGATTGGAATTCTTACATGCCCCGGGCATGTCGGGCAATATAATTTTCGAGCCCTGGTGAGCATACATTTCAAAAAGATTATTTTAAAATCAGACCATTCGAATAAAAGTTAGAGATGGATAAAATATCCACCATGTCAATAACCAATTTGTTTTACAACAACACTCTACAAAAACCTACTAATATAATTTGAATTAATTTTTAATAAAAAGTCCACATAAGTCAATTTTTCCAAGTAATCTTAAATAGATGTACAAAAGTAAAGTAACAATCTGATATCTATAAAGAAGATCTTAAAAAACTTAATATTATTTTTTTAAAAAAAATATACATTTCACAATGTCAGAAACATAAATTTTTAATGTCAGAACTGAGTTCAAAGAATTTGAGAAAGTTAATGAATTATGAAAAATTACACCAGTGTTCCCTATATTAGTGTGTGACAAGCAAAATGAAAACAGGATTCTTGGTAAATTTTATCCCTTCAAAGTGTGTTATTTTAAACCTAAAATCAATGGTGTGTAGTTAGATCGAATATTGATATGGTTATATTCAACAGCTTTGAGGCATTACTAGTGTATGCATTTAAATTTTTGCTGTAAACTAGCTCATTTAGATTTTTTTTTAAATTTATTATTAAATTGTACTTTTTTTTTTTACTTAAATAAAAAAATGCAATATTCTCATTTAAAAAATAACGAAAACAAATAATTTGGCATCACAACGCAGTTTTTATTAAGCATCTAATTAATAATTTTATTTTCAAAAAATAAGTTGCATACAGTTTTAAATTTTATCTATCATACAGGTATGTTGAAGGAGGAGCAAATTCTGATCTCCTTTCTTCTCTCAATTCTTTAATCCAGTCATTCTGCGTCTCTGAAAGTATTTGATACATTATTTTAAACTACATTATTTTATTATTTGATGCATTATTTTACACAAACTATTTTATGTATTGAATCGCAATGTGTTTCAATACATAAAATAGTTTATGTTATTTATTGCCTAAATTATTATTTATAATTATTTAGCATATTATAGTATAAATATAACAATGTGAATGAATAAAATATAAGACAAACTCGTATCATTTAAATCTTTAAAAAAAACTAAGTGCTGAAATTATCATTTTGGTAAACTGTCTACCTCTACCAAAAAGGTTTTGAAGGAAACTAACAATGTAATCTCAAATTTTTAATTTTGATCAATATTCTACTAGGTGACACTTTGGTTTTTGTTTATGATGGCTAACAAATCAATTGCAAGGCTAAAACAAAGAGTGACAGAGTACCAATAACTCAATTTTAAAGCAACTCCCAAACTATCCAACTTCATTAACCTTTAAGAACAGCTATTCAGTTCTTGATAACATCCACAAATGTTAATTTTTGGTCTTCAACACAACAAGTATAGTAAATACCTCTTAATTTTGAATTGTTATAAGATCACCCTGTATTTTAGCTAACCTGCAAACTCTCCGCGTATTTACCACAGCAAAGCAAGATTCATAACTTCTTTCTTAATTTCCATTTACCTGTACCATTTGCCGGATTTTTGATGGGAGTAACATTACACTTTTTCTTTGTGCCAGAATCAGTAAAACTGTAATTAATAAGTAAAATCGGTGAAGTGGACAGTTTGGTTGGTTAAATTAGCTTTGCACTAGAACAGTGGTTCCCAACCTTTTCTGTAACATCGCCCCCTTCTTTAAGTTGACTAACACATATCGCCCCCTTTAATTTTTATAATTTGCCCAATTAGAATTTGAGTCAAAGTGTAACTAATAAAGCAATTTTATAATTTCAAACACTTGCTACCCATATATAAAGACAACCAAAGCAACTTTATCCGGTTACTCTTAAATAAAATCGGAATAAATAAAATGTTTATATTTTTCTATTTTTATTTAGATTTTTTCAAAGAATGAAAGTGAAATAATTAACTAAGATCTTTAAACTCAATTCTGGAAAATTTAAGAGAGTTGACAATAAAAATTAAAAGCAAAAAAATGAAACTTGAAAACTTTTTTATTCTATCTTTTTTCAAGTTCATGCACAAGTCTTTGAGGCAATGTCCAATTGAATTTTTATTTTAGTGAGGAGCTAGATAACAGAACTAACCCTTTTTTTAACTAAATATATTGACGGAACGATATGAGAAGAAGTTCTGCTTTTTACCGCAGTTAAGAATCAGTGTAAATAAGTTTCACACAGGCCAACTCATAACCTCTCTGCTTGAAATAAGTTTCGCCTCACAGTCATACTTCAGATCTATAAACTCCGTTTGCAAAAAGTTATCAAGGTTATCCTCAACCCACAGATTCAAAAGGGAATGGATCGACAGTAAATCAGAAATTTCTAACTTGGTCAAATCCTCAAATCTTGTAAGAATGTCAGTTTGAAACTTTTCACGGTGATAAAAAAAATTAGAATGTTTTTTTTACTGTGCTATGGAATGGAATGCAAATGCGCCCTCCAGAAGGGAAGGGCGTAGGCTATATAGCCCATTACCCTGCTCGCCAGAAGGGACAGTCACAGGAGACACACAAAGAAAGGACGACACAAACACATAGACAAATAACAACATTTATTGACAAGTACAAATATCCATGCCTGACCGGGATTCGAACCCGACCTCAGCAGCTCCAAAGGCCAGTACACTAACCATTCAGCCACCGAGGCGGCTTTACTGTGCTATAGTACAGTATTATTTAATTTTCCCCTTTGAATACTCATCGCCCCCTTATCGCCCCCAAAATATTTATTGCCCCCTTGATAACACAAATTGCCCACTTGGGGGCGATCGCGCCCCCAGGTTGGGAACCACTGCACTAGAACCATAATTTACAGGTCTGCTTCAGTATATCTCTAAATATAGTGAAGGAAAACTTCAATGACAAAGACTAAATCTTACTGTCTTTGAGACTGATTCCCAATGGGCTTAACTACATGGGATGCAAACATTGTTTTTGGTCATTGAGACCCACTCACAGAAGCTAAGGATCACAAATACAGAAAAAGAATTTTACACTCCATGCCACCCTGACTTGGGTAAAACCAAAGTGTAAAAAGGCAGAGGGAAAAGCACAGATGGTCTGTTACTTGGAAACTCTTGTAAGGTAATACTTACATAAAAAATGATCTGAATACAATTTAACCAAAATACACTTTTCATTCTGAGAAAATTATAAATAATATTGAAATCTGTTAGACCTTAAACAAAATTAATGTTTTAAACGTGTTTTCTGGATGGATTCATAAATAATTCATGGTACTTTTTACATGCGCGGAAGGGTCTTCTCCATAGCATATTTCTATTTACCCAATTTAGGTTGGCAAGGAGTTTAACTTACTTATTTTCTTTTTCTCTGGTACAAAATGTTGAAGATTGTCTTTTCCTTCATCCCAAGGCCTTATTTTGGGTTTCTTCATAGGTTCTTCAACAACTTCAGGTAGTGGTATGGAAGAGAGATCTGCAGCTACAGGTTCTGGCACATCTTCAGATTCTTCTAGAATTGAAAGATGAAATTATTAAATTTAGTAGGAGCAATGAAAAATTGACCTAAATTCAACTACTTATACAGCATCCTAAAAAGATGTTTAAAAAAATGCTAGATGTAAAGTCATCAGTTTCACTTTCATTATCTATTGAGTATATCCATATGTCATGTTTTTTAATTAAAAATATTGCATTATATAAAAAAAAATATTTGTTTCAAACAAACCTGTTTTTGTTTTATAAGCTTCAAGAACAGATGGATCAATATTCTTCCTTTCACATATCTTCGCCAGACGTGCTTGAAGCATAGCATTTCTCTTACCAAGCAATCTTTGCTTGGAGGCCCTTTTATTTTCAGTCTAAAATTGAAAAAAAGTTATTTATAAAATATCTCAATTAAAAAAAGATAACCCAATTAAAAGGCTTTAAGTTAATAAACATCAATGAAAAGCATACTTCTTGTTTTAAGTAGAGTAAGTAGGTAATTCCTGATACATAAAATAGAATGACGATTGTAATAAAAAAAATATTTAAATAACTTTACTCTGGAATATTAAATAATACACAAACTTATGCTCCTACCTGAACAATCAGAAAATGTAATAGTAGATTTGGAATTTATTGTAAATTCATTCAACTAAACACTTGGTTTGGTTTAGGTTGAACTGATAGCTACAAAATGCTTTCTTTAGTTGTTATTGCAATTTTAAAGAATGAAGCTACTAAGTTGGCTTACATTTGAATCACAATACAAGGGTGCCTCACTTTTAGTGTTTTTTTTTTAAATTCTTAAATAATGTTTATATCGTCAAAAATATATTAAATAATAAAAACCGATAAACTTTATAAAATAAGTTAACACTTTACCGACCAGCCGTCAATTAATCCCCTTTTGATCTTTTTGTTAGATTTGGTTATAGGTTAAGCTGTGTTCAGTCTACACCTCGATATCCACGACCAATCTGCCTGAAGTTGCCCAGTACTGTGGATCACTCTAGACCAGAAGCATTCAGTGGATTAGATTGGTTGGATCGAGTCAGGATCAAAGGGCCTGGGTTTTGTTTAGTTTGAATTTTCATCGCACTAGAGCTACACGAGGTCTATTGGGAAACTGAGCCAGTGAAAGTGTTAAAAAACCCCAAAGATCATATAAAAGAAAACTAACATCTTTTCTTAATGAATTCAATTCTTCCATTTGTTCTTTTCTCTTTTCATGATCCTGTGAAAATGCAAAATACCCAGTTCCATGATCTCGGACCTCTAAAAATTAAAAGAAATCATTAATTATTTGTTCCTCATACTATAGTCTGCCTATTTACTATGCAAGCTTCGAAAAGACTTTTTCCCCATCCTCTCGCTTGGTTTTCTAGGAAACAGGGTGGGGGGAGCATCGCTTTTCTAAACCTAATCGTTTGAGGTTCTGTTGTGAGGTTAATAATCCAAACAACAAGTTCAAACCCAAGTAGGGTGAGAAAACAACACGCTCACACCGATTTGAAGAAAACCATGCGTTGATAGGGGAGGAAAATGCTTTCGAGACTTGCATTCTGGATAGACAAGGTATACACAATTTTATCAACTGTTCCAAAACATTATAATTCCCACTATCCTTGTTCCATCAATGCTGAGAAGGATGACTTACTTAACTGAATTATAAAAGTTAAAGTACAAAACACAATGACGAGAATTAGATAGCTATTAGTGGCAAACCATTGCATTCAAAAACATGACAGTTAGATCCTAAGAGATTAGAAATAGTAAAAAAACAACAACTTTAGAGGCACAAATCCATTTAATTATAAAAGTCTACCGAATTATTACTATTAAGCTAAAAACCATAGCAGACTGAACATAAAAAGATTTACAAATAAGATCTCAAAGTCTGTACAGGTTTACAAATTTAAAAATAAATTAACTATCAGTTAACTAACTAATAATTTAATTATTTTTAAGTTTGTGGCAAATTGTAAGTTGGCAAATTGGACAATTTTGCAGATTGAAGGAAAGAATAAAGGGTACTTTAACTGTTAATAAAACAATTTAACTTTTTTTTGTACAAAACATAGAAAACTCTCATTAACACCATCTTTTAATTTGCTTGCATCAGCTTGCTTGTCTTTTTCATAGGGAATGCTAATGATTTTATCTTTCTGACATTAAATATACCAGATCCTGATATCTGCAAAGCTGTGTAGATTTTCGACTCTCTACTGTAATATTAAAAAGTATTATTCAAACTTAAAGAGAAATATACTTCATTTACTTAGATGGAAAAGTAAAATTTACATGTACTTTGGTAACAAATGTAGCAACATATTTGAACCAAAAAAAATTACCATTAAATTGTACATTTTGGTAATGAATTGGTTGATCAGCACTTGTTCCAGGTTCCGTTGCCTCAGATTTTGTTTTATGTGAATCACTTGTAATTTTATCGCTGAAAAAAACACATATAATATATAGTTTAATTATTTTCTGGTGAACATACATAGATATCAAAATGTAAAGAAATAACAAACCAATGCTTTCTAGTGATTTTTTTTAAGATTTCAGTGTGGGTTTGATACTTTTTGAAATAATGTAATGGAACTTATTATTTTTTTTTAAGAAAAAGAGAAAAGCATTTTTCATAAACCTATAAATGCTAATGCAGAAATATTACATAACTCTAAACAATGTTACAAGTCATAATAAACAACTTACTAACATAATTAATGTAGTGTAAGATTATCTTATGTACTTCAAATCGTTGCATGTGTAAATAAAAATAATAACTTTGGAAATTTATTTTTCTGTGTAAAAATTTTTTAATATCTATCCATCACTTTATGTTTAAAACAAATGAAGTTTACAATATTTTATAGTATTAAATAATTAATGGTATTTTAGAGCATGTTAAACTTAATGCTAAACATTGCTAAAAACTATTGATAAAAGTTAGCATTATATCATCAAAAAATACTAACTCGATATCATAATTGAATTCAGTATTTTGGTAGGATGAGGAAGTACTAGCTTTTTCAGTATGGGAAATAGGCTCTTGCACAATCTCTTTAGATTCTGGTGGATCATACAAAACTTTTCTATGAAAGTCAACTAAATAACTTTCATTTTGTTCATCATCTGAAAGCAAAATTACAAATAGGAAGCCTTAAACAGAATATCAGGTTATTATTTCAGAACAAGATACACATTTGGATGTGTTTTAATGCATTCAATGACTAATTTCCTTCATTAGGAAAGGGTTAAAAGTATTTCTTATTAAGGTTTCTATTACTGCAGCAGAAAACGCTATGGAGATAATTGAGAAATAAAGTAGATGAAGTACTTTCTTATTTACTTAATGAACAAACAATGTGTGTCTTATTTTTGTTAGATATCTTACAGTTTTTCTAATATTGTTAATAGGGACTGTCAGTCTTATAGAGCTAATGCATTAGTTTTAAAAACACAACTTCTGCAAACGAATTACTTTGCCATGTTATACCATTTTCACCAGGCATGGGAATCACCATAACATAAATTTAAAACAAAATTTAAAAAGAAATCAACATCCAGTTATTTAATAATTAATTAATAAAGTTTTCAAACAGTGTCGCCATTTGCTGTATGTTTTCAGCATTTTAAAACTAAATATATAATTAAATAACTAGACAACATTTTGGTTCTAAATTTGTTTCATTTCAATGATATGTTAATTCCCATACCTGGAGAAACAGGGCTAATATGAAAAGTAATACTTCAGTGGAAGCTGTGATTCCAAAACTAATGCTTGTATATAACTAGTTATATGGAAATGACAATCACTCTTAAATACACCACAGATGGATCATCACAGCGGAAGAATACATGCTATTTTCTGATAATTGATTATGAAGTGATGCCATCTACTATTTAATAATCTACTTAATAACTTAGAAAGTTATAATAAAACCTGTTAAAATGTAAAGATAGCAAGTTGATGAATCAACAAAACAAGTATATCGCTTTAGAAAAAAACCACAACAAAATACTTTTTAAAAAATTACAACTACAACAGTAACAATAGCATTTAGTTCTTTTGTTTCATAGAAATCTTACTAAAGATTAGCTACTTAAATGAAGAAATAATGGGTCACAGTCGCAGACAAGAAACATTAGAAACTTCATTAAATTTTTAGAATTGAGTTTTCAAGCTAGTACTTCCCTAAATTTATAACATGAAGATGAATATTTCTTATGTTCTATGAAATGCCCAGTGGCAGCTTTTCGCACAGCCATACCACAGATGCAGGGTTCAAATCCTGGATTGGAGTCAAGATTCACTTAGCCTTCCATCCCTTAAACGAGTCGATAAAAGATTGCAAAGCATGCTTGGGAACTAAACACTGGGGGTCCTGTGTAAGGTTAACCATCTGATCAGGACAATGCTTCACAACCTATACGATTCTTGGTAAAAGATAAGCACAGCTGACCTTGCTCACTATAGAGTTTTCACTTAGTTAAGAACCTATGATTTCATCGGTAAAATGATGCAATGGTTGTACTAATAAAATAAAGCATAGGTAAATGAGCCAACCATCTCCAGGCCCTTTAACATCCTGACCAACAGGGTGTAGTTTGGATGTTAAAGATATTAATAGGTGATATTAAGGACATGTGAAAGAGGTCATTTAAGTTATTAATTTTGATTGGGGTTTCAAATATAAGATTTTGAGGAGGTTAAGTTAAGGTATGGAATATATTTTACATAATAGTAGAAGTCTTATTTCAAGAGATTAAAAACTGAAATTTGTTTTTTTTTTAAATTCAGGGAATTTATTTTACATTCTTTCTTTTCTAAAAAAAAGTTATAAGTAATGTAATGTTTAAAAAGTGCATCATTAATATTTCTCTGAAAAAACTCTCTTAATGCCAATTTTCCAGTTAAGTGAAAAATAGTTGCTCCAAAGAAGTTCATTAACAACGAGTGTAAATATAAACTGCAATTACCAACATACACATATATACATAAAAAGAGAATTTATGTATGCATGACATAAAAATTACCATACCAATTAAAATTCCATTCGTAATAATTTTGTCATATAGCTTGGCTTTGGCTTCTAACGCAAACCTAAAAAAAAAAATATGCATACCTTTCAAAATGCATTTTAAACATAATTTATTTTTAACAATCAATTTTTCAACAAGAAGAATCAACAAGAATCATTTTTTGCAAAAATGGGGACAATTTTGTTTATTGTCCAGGGAATTACTAATAGGGAATTTAAATAATTGCTATGAATATAGGGAATTATAATAACTGTTAGATTTGACCTTTTTTAAAAAGTTGAAGTGTCTACACCAAATATCGATATTGTATTTTAGATTAATTGCAAATCATTGATTCAAATTTTAAGAACTGTTACACAGATTTGACCTCTTTCTAAAAGTTGAAGTGTGTACAGAAATTATTGATATAGAAACAAAATATAAAATTATTTGAAGTATACCACTGTTACAATATAATATATTTTTTGAGTAAACAGAAATGTTAAGTAATAGGGGAGATGTGTTGTGTGCAATCAGGGCTGAATTTTTTTCAAACCCATGAATCTACGAATTAGTTGATTTGAAGTTTTAAACCTTTAGGAAAGGTATCAATAGACCAATAATTTTCTATTGGAAATATTTTACATAGATTAAATAATAAAAATGGGGGATATTTAAGGCTTTAAAATATTCAAATGCACTTAAGTATATTATATTCTTACTATATATTATTAATCATATATGCACTTAAGTCCAGTAGCATTTGTACTAAGGGCTATTTTCTCAAACTTACTTTTAGCTCTACATTGAGTAAAAATCAAACATACAAATATGGTTGCCATCACCCAGGATTTATGTATTAACTAATTAGCTTAGCAAATTAAAGAAGTTTACAATTTTAAAACAATTCTAGCTATTTAAGCTTTTCAACAGCTTGGTATTACCTGGATTTCTTTAAGGCAAGACTTTCTTCTTCAATTTCCTCTTGTGATTTATCAATTTTAATGGTTTTTTCTTTCTTTTCTTTTGGTACATCTAACTGTTATGTAAAACAAAGAAATCATAATGCCACATGATGCACAAAAATTCTTTTTAAAACGTTAGATTTATTACAGAAATAGGATGGATGGATGTTTGGGTTTTATGCCGCAAGGGCATCTATACCAAAACACACCTTAAGTTTGCAGCATTTAAATGTTCTAGGCGGAGGAAACGGAATAAACAACGCTGCTGGAGCCGACATTTTGCCTGCTCTGATTGTTCGCTCCTTTGCGATACGTTCACCCTGATATTCGTGCGTCCTGTTACGTCAAAATCGAAGGAAAAACAATTAATATTTCATTCTAAAATGAGGCAAAAACTAATAAAAATATGTCTTGAAATAACGAATAAATTGGTTTATTGAATGTTAAATACCTTTTTTAATTCGATTCTCGCACTCGAAAATGAGAACTATTTACCCTTTTTTTCTCGTAGAACATTTCTATACTGCAAACTTAATAAGAGTTTTACTGCAAGGCCATACTGCGCCAATTACACAAATGCTTTTCATCCTTATTGCGTATTGAAGGATTGTATTCACGTACAATGGTATATTTGCTCAAGCATCAGTTCTTTTAAATATTACAAAATTCGTTACGATGATAAGATTGTAGAAAACATTTTCTTAAGATATTTGTAATGTTAACAAAAAGTAAGGAGAGTGAAGGAGAAAATTGTATACCTTGCTTCTAAACTTTGTTCGTTTAACAGGATCTGTGCTTTTTGCCAACTTGGCTGCTCTGAAAGCTTCATACTTCTTATGGAGTTCAGCTTTCAGGTCTATTAACTAAAAATTCAAATGAATAATTTAGGAAAATAATAATAAGAAGAAGAAACTTAATCAAATTAAATATATTTTTTCTTTCTTACAGATGAGGGGTTCAATTTTGAATCACCAAGATCATCCATAACTCATTTGCAAATTGAAAACGAATCAGGAGCAACTTTTTTCAAAACAATAACAAAACCAAACTATTCTTTCTGGTTTTGAATTCCTCTTCATTTCAGTTTACACGGAACAATTTGTACTCTCAAACCCATCAATTTATTATAAATCAAAATTGTTAAAATTGAGAATATATGTCAAATGTTGAAAACTATGACCATTTAATACTGTAAATAAATATTTTTGATCAAAATAGTGGTCATAATCAATGATGCTTCCCAGATTTGTGTATCAAAAAAGAATTTAAAAAAGTATCAAAATTAGCAGTAATTTTTCCCGCTAGATGTCACTACACACTTTACATCCCGTTTCATTCAATTTCATTCATAAGAATGTGCAGCTGGCGGACCCACTAGACTAGACAGGTGATAAATTATTTTTTATACTCTTTGTTGATAAAGCTAAGATCAAAAAGTATAAACTTTATCAAATGCCACAATTTATTTGTTATAAGTATCATTTCTCCTGATCTCTTATTTGGGATCTTGAAAGATAACAGTTTTATTGTAGGAATAGAATCATTTTTTAGTGTAGATTGATAAAATAAAAATTTAGTTTTTTCATTCTACACGCTTGTATAATTATTAATATAAATCTTTTGGAATTTAAGGTAAAAAAAAGCCTTGTTTATATTTATCTTTTCATAATTTCTTGCTTAATTAAAACAAGATATGATTGTCAGCTTAAAATATTTATATCCGTTATGGTTTTTTTCTTCTCTTATCCGAAAAACGTGTTTTTTAATACTTAGCATTTTATTTCTATGTGTTACATGATCAAATATTCGTCTAATATATTATTCTATAAATAGACATCTTTATTCAATTATTTAGAATATTTATTAAATATTTAGTAGTTAATGTTACTTAAAATAAGTACTTGTTGACATGTTCGTCTAGCTTTTAGTTTCCGTGTTTTTTAAAAGCTAGTTTCTTTTTGAAATGTGACCTTAGTCATTTGAACATTATAGCTATTTAGGTATAAATCTATTCTTATCTATTAATTTAAATACCATAATATGTTAAACGATTTCTGCTCAAATACAGAGATATAAACATTGTAAAGTACCTAAATTGGATTCATCGTTCTTTTTTAAAGAGTTTCACTTCGATATTGCAATTAGTAGTAGTTTTTAGCACAGCCAGATTATATTTAATAAACATTTTATGACCATTGTCCAATGTCAAGTTTTTCAAGAAAATATTAAATAATGCATCTCTCTGTACTAGACAAAAGTTAATTTGTGTTTTAGAATTTTATTCATCGATTTTCCGAATTTAATGTCTTACAATTATCCTATGAAATATGAAACCACAGGAAAATGTTAGTACTGTACAATTTATGAAGATCAAATTTAGTAACATGAAAATGTATTTTCAAAAGTTAACTAAAGTTAAGATTTTTATTCGTTAAGAAAGATTTTCGTGGTATTCACAAATGGCTTAAAAGCATTTATGAACTATCTTAAATTTGTTGGATAATTGGTTAAAAAATCATCATGATCAGCTGACGCAAACTGTCAAGGCTATAGGTACCGACATAATTATCCTTGTACTTCATGACTTTCAGTTATTACAAGTACAACTGCTATATTCTAGGCATTATTTTATTGTTAACATTGAAGTATGAGATGATTACATAATGAGAGAAATTTATAGGATTCTAATAGACAAGCCTGAAATTGTGACTTAATTTTCAAAATCAGATGAAGAAAAAGTTGTATGATAAAAAAAAAATCCTGCTTAAAATGTTCTTAGAGGGTGTAGCCTCATTGTAATTTTTATGTTGATACACATATAACTTTATGAGTCTAAAAGAATCATTGAAATGTCATATCTAATATAGTTTTTATACAAATACAAAAATTCTCATCCAACAACAGGCCTGAGGCCCACAAAGGTTGGTTCAAAAATTTATTATTTTTTACCAGTCTCCCAATTCTTCTTAAGTTCTTATGAAGTTAGTTCTTCTCTTCGAATAAACGACATATTCAGGTAAAACATTCCACTCATGAAAACGCTATTGTGTAATTTTTTTCTTAACTCTTTTTTCTGCAACACGATTTTTTTAATTTCTAACCATGTCCTCCTGGTTATCTATTTTTGCTTATATTCATGGTTAAATATTGACTGTTCCCACGTAATGTACACAGAGTTTGTGCTGTGTTTTGAAGATTGCAATGAACTAATAACATTCACTCGTAGGTCTTTCAACATGAGCAATGGAAACATTAAGTAGGGTGCCGTAAAAAAAGTATTGGAAATTTTTTTAGCAACCCATTTAAAATTTAAATTGCTCCATGGTATTTCTATTTTTACAAAATTTCGGAAATACTACTTTTTGTTATACTCCTTCCAATTGCAGCACAGGCTTCGACTTTTTCCCCTTAAAAATCGTGCGGTTCTCAGAAAATGACATGAGTGTCACTGTTCTAAACCTAACTTCTTTAAGGTGGGTTAGTTGGTAGGTAGACTTGTATATTTAGGTTTGTGAGCTTGGTCAGAGACCCACTTTTATAAACCTTTGTCAAGTAAGACAGACAACACACACACATATCCATCTAATGGATCCATCTAATTTTTAGAGACAGAGGCCAACTAGAGGATCCACAGAATTGACTTGTCACCCCCAGAGGTTTTGATTTAGTATATGGGAACTTGGAAGACTTTGTGACCACGGCAGATTTAGCATGCACCAGTCACCATTAGCATACACGGGGGTCTTCAGAAGATAGTGGGACTCTACCTCGCAACCTTAGGGATGCCAGTCCAAGACTTAACAGACTAGGCTATCCCGGCCTTCTTTAAGGCTCTGCTGTGGGGTTTATCCTAATTGTTTTCCAAACCAAAGTAGGTTGGAGAAGAAACAAAAACAGTGATGCTCACATACACTCTGTCCCAACCTAACTTGGGTAAAAACAAAGAGTAAAAATGCAGAGGGAAAAGCGTGATTGGTCTGTTAGTTGGACACTCTCGTAATGGTAATATTTACATACAAAATGATCTGAATACAATTTAACGAAAATGCACTTCTCATTCTGATAAAATTGACACATTTTCTCAAATAATATTCAAATCTGTTAGACCTTAAACAAAATTAATGTTTTAAACATGTTTTCTGGATGTATTCACGAATAATTTATGGAACTCTTTACAGCCGCGGAAGGATCTTCTCCATAACATATTACTATTTACCCAACTTAGGTTGGCAATGAGTGTAGTTTCCTAGTAAACCCCACAAGAAGAAAGTGCTTTCAAGGCTTTTGTTTCAATTGGAAGGAGTCTAAAATTTTTTTCATCAATAAGCATCTCATGCTTGTTATTTATTTCCAGGTGAACCTTTACCCGGATACTATACACCATGCCAAGTAACATAGTCGCCACCAACTGCTCCTCCCCAATAACCAACAACGCACCAAGAAACAGCCAATCCAGTGCCACCTCCCCTACCAACATCAGCTCCTTCAGCATATTCCAGCACAGTAGCAAGAACTACGATGACATGACAGTGATCGGTAATGGGGCCTATGGGACGGTATACAAGGCCAGGGACTTAGCCAGTAATGGCCAGTATGTGGCACTGAAGAAGGTCAAGATACCACTGGGTGAGGATGGGGTACCGGTCAGCACTATTAGGGAGATTGCACTGCTGAAACAGCTCACCGCTCTGGAGCATCCGAATGTAGTTCGGTGAGTTTCTTGTTTATTTTTATTTATTTGAATATTTATTTCTTCTTCATAAGCTCAACAGCCTTTTGCAGGCCAAGGCTGACTCGCTGATCCTCCTCCAGTTGGCCCTATTAGCCGCAATGACTCTCCATCGGTTGACTCCTATTATTTTGAGGTCCCTTTCAACATCGTCTAACAAATCATGTGGGTGGTCGTCCCCTACGTCTTGTACCTTCAATTTTGGAAAAAGTCACTTATTGGTAGGAAAGTCCTCAGGACATCTGTACAGATAGCCTAGCCACCTAATTCGGGATGCTTTTATAGTTCTCACAATGTCGGTCCCGCCAAATTTTCTGTAAATTTCATAGTTGTAAAGAATTCTCCACTCATTGTTCTCCTTAATAGGTCCGAATATTTTCCTTAGCAATTTCCTTTCAAATATTAGCAATTTTTCTTCTACTGATTTATTGAGGGTCCAGCATTCACTTCCATCTAGGACAATAGGTTACAAGCTACATATGCATAAAAAAAGCAAAACACACATTGATGGCCAAGGGGAAACAAAACCTGTACAGGCCATAGCGGAAGATTGATAATACAGTTAAAAATTATATATAAATACTAAAGTAAATAAGAAAAGACAAAAAGAAAATACATCTGGCAAGCATAGGCTAACAGTATTACTATTGCTTCATAAATAAATAAAATTAAAATGTATCAATGTCGTAGATTCCACACATAAAATTTTAGATTTCAAGGTTCGAAATTAGCGACAGATACAATATTTTAAATATGTCAAGGTTACCTGTTATAATAATGTGGAGCTAGATAAAAAAGTGTTTGAGAAAAATTTCTTTGCTAAAATTAGAAATAACGTATATTTCATTAGGTCTTCTTTGGGAAACATGTTCTTTAGGATTACAAGCAAGTTTGTTTTGATGTAGGTATAAAACAAAAAGATAAATAAAATTTTCTCTGAAATTCAGCAAATGTAGGTTGTCAAGATTGCCTGGATAAAAAGTTGATTTTATGATTTAAAAACATTTTATACTCGTAGAAGAGTTGGATGCTACCGGCCAAAACCGATTTGCCAAGTAAAGACATTGGTCGCTTTGTAGTAAGCGTAAACAAATGCTCTCAGCAATGTATTTGGCACTATTCTAAGGTGGAGTTAGTATCTTCTACTATATGGACTTAACGATTTGTGACTCATAAAAAGCATAACATGTAAAATAAGTCGACAGGGAAACTTTAGATAAAATTTAGTCTTTCATTGAATCAGTTATGCATCGAGAGATGATAGAGTTATTGTCTGACATCAACGATAGATGAGGACGGAATGCTACAAAAATGGTAAGGAATGTGCAGCGCTCCCGTCCTGGCCAATCAGAAGTTAAGATTTTGTTATAAGAAAGGTTTTAAAAGGTTAACGTGTAGGAGGATGACTCGGGAAAGTTCTGTGGGAACTATTGCTTGATGCAACTGTTTGTCCGGGTGGTTGGGATGTGAAAATGCTAAGTGATATTAATGATATGTAAAAAAGGTAATTTAAGTTAGTAAGTTTAATTGAGGTTAAAAATATAAGTTTTTGAGGGTTTAAGTCAGGATATGTCATGCATAGTTTTCTTACCTGTAGAGGAAATTACACCGTCTTGTTTGAATTTAGATCGCTTGTTTCAGCCTGCAACTGTACACGCAGTCACTTATTGATCTTTAATCAACCCTTTAAAAAAAAAATAAAATTATGTGTTTTACATTGAACTGACGTTGAGTGAGCAGTTTCTCTGGGCCTACAACGGTTGATGATGACAGTGATTGCGCCCTCTAGAAGGGAAGGGTGTGTGCTATATAGCCCATTACCCCGCTTGCCAGAAGAGACAGTCACAAGAGACACACAAAGAAGGACGCCACAAACACAGACAAATAACAACATTTATTGACAAACACAAACATCCATGCCTTAACCGGGATTCGAACCCAAGCCCACCAGCTCCAAAGGCTAGTAAACTAACCATTGCGCCAGTCGACCGGCCCTACAACTGTTACTTGGTGGCTTGACTTTATTGCGGGCTAAGCATCTCCAGCGAGCATCGAAAACACTTTTTTTCTTTCCCCCCATGCGGTTTTCCATGAAACAGCATGAGCATTACTGTTCAAAACCTATCTTGTTCGACGCTCTATTGTAATGTTAATTGCAATTGCTTTCTACCCTAGCCTGGATTCTAAACTAAACTCCTCGGCGCAACAGCCCATTACTGAGCCAAGGCCAGCCGTGCAAATTTCAGCTTTCGTGACGTAGGGCTCTGGGGTGCTAGGCATATGTCCCGGTAAGGTGGTCAGTCAGCCCCATGCGAAACCCCCAGTGTTTAGTTCCTAAGCATGCTTGGTACCCGTTTTATCGACCCACTCATGGGATGGAAGGATGGGTCAAACTCGCCCTATCCTTAATTAGATCCCTGAACCTGTGGCGTGGCAATGAGAAGCACTACTACTAAAACACTGGGCCACCCTGCCCCGATACTCTCCTCATTTACTGGTAAGACCACACATGAGGGTAAGGAACGAAAGTGATTTTGAAGCTTGCATTGTAATCAAAAGAACTTTAGTTTGTTCAAAAATCTAAAGAATGGCACTTTGCTTAGTATGTTTAATGTTTATATGCACCAGGGCTGTATTGGGGGGTATACGGAGTATACCCTGTGGTTTTCTTTGAAAAAATAGAGTATACTCTGTGATTATTTTCCAAATTAGCATATACCCTTTAAATTTTGTAATGAGTTTGACACTTTATTTTAGTTTTTAAAAAAATTCAGCCAGTTGATCGTGTTTGTACCAAAGAGGTATGTGAGGTCATGATTGGAAACCATTCGGGCAGCGACTATTGTCCAATAAAAAAACAGTACAAGGGTGAGAAGAAAAGGAATCTCGCCTTTTTTTTTTAAGATATTTTTTCGGAAAAATAAATAATTTGCTTATTTTTGACATTTCTATGTTATTTACCTTTCCTCTCCATTTCCCTTCTAATTAGTTAAGAGCAAGATTTAAAAGATAAGTTTATTTTATGTGCAGTTTAAATCAAGTTTTTTTCTACATCTGGAATTGCAGTAGCATATTTTTAAATTTTATTACCAAGTACCAACTTATATTAAGAGTATGCCCTCTCATTTTTTTAATTTAGGCACAGTATACCCTGTGCAAATTTTACGAATACAGCACTGATATGCACACTCTTAAAACGAGCTATCGATTTAAACTCAGTCTGTGAGTTAATTTTCACTCCTCCAGTCAAGAAAATACACTTTTCCTATAGGAGTGGATCCTTTGCGTGTTAAACCCTCCGACAGGATCACTCCAAACGAGTTATTTTAACTCAGTCTGAGTGAATGTTCACTCCTTTCCAGTGTCGAAAATGTACTTCTCCTACTGGAGTGGATTTCACTCGTTTGTTTTAAGAGGCATATTTACTCAGTTTTGGGTTTGTTGTAGAATTTGAACAAAGCTAGGCAATAATGGCTTATTTTATATTGGTTATAAGTTGAACATGTTTCTTGTATCTTTGTCAGAACAAAGTTGATGCTTCTTCAAGTTCTTTGTTTAAAATATTATTCAACAAAGTGTACTATTAAAAAGAAACTTTTTTTTGTGGATAAGAATCGTGAAATGCTTAGAACAAATGAAAGTGAAGCTGCATAAAGTTAGCAATCAATGATATGCTTAAACACATCATTCTTTTATAAGATTTCAATCTGAGGCATCATTTCTCTAATGATCATTTGTTATAACTCTTTAAATGACTCCTGTAAGTAGTTGTGTGAGATAAGAATTAATATTAGGTTCCGTTGCTTACTTAACCCTTTCATTCCTAAAATTTACTACACTACAGAAACATCTGATATTCACAAAATAAGCTTATTTTAGGTCAAAATAAGAGTTCCCATAAGAAAAAAAATTGTTTTAATTTTTCATATGTTTTTTGAAATAATGCCAAAAATTTTAAACTGTGGAAAACAACAAAATATATATATATATATATATATATATATATATATATATATATATATATATATATATATATATATATATATATATATATATATTACCTAAAAAAACTTAGAGTTATATTTTTTAAGGTATCTGACCATATAATTAAAAAAAAATTAGTAATTATTTTAACCGAAATAGTTTAAATTGTGTTTTAAATATGAGGAACTGCAGTGAACTTTCAAAAATCTGTTGAAACGCTTGTTAGCTATTTTCTAAATTAGTAAAATAGTAGTTCTGACTTCTATTGAGATTATTGCCTGATAGAACAAAGCGTGAAGAATCGAATGATGTGTGTTTGGATGTCATAACGGGGCATAAACATTTTGAAAAAATATATTGAAAGTGATTATTCCAAATGGCATCACTGGAACTGAAAGGGTTAAAAGTTACGACAGTTACCATACCATGCTGAATTGCATCAAATAAGTGTTGAAGGATTTGGTTTTGGACATATTTTGAAGCAATGTCTATGTTTGGCATTGGTTTTGACTAAACAGTAGTATCTTTACGAAATTTTTACTTAGAAAATGTAAAATTAGGGGCTGAAACTAAATTTATAATTACTGCGGTAGGTTCCAGGTTCGGGTCCAAGCATCGCCAAAATAACTGCCGACTTATAAACGGCCAGTGCAGCCAAAATTTCCGACGAATAATACACCGTGTAGAGGGAGCGCACGTTAAAATATGCTCCAAAGTCCCGACGCTGAGTACAATGTCGCTCTTAACGGTTGTGTTGGGTGCCTATTCAGATGTCGGCCCGCCATCTGACTGTGGTTCTAAATTATGATACCCGTCGTCAATAGCTCTCGTGTAGCTCTAGTGCGACGATAATTTAAACTAAACCTAACATCTTCTAATGTAGATCTATCCGACGATAATTCACACAACCATCTGACAGTAATTTTCCTGAATTTTATTCACTAATTATATTTATCGCAGTTTCCGATAAAGTAACATAGGAGAGGTTATGCACTATCCTAAAGTGTAGCTCTAGTGCGACGATAATTCAAACCTAACCTTACTATCCTAAAAGAAAAATCGAAGCTCGCGCCTGTCTTGAAAAAAATTATTCGCTATTTTTTACTGCTTGCGGAAGTAAAATTATTTGTATTCCTCTCACGAATTCTGAGTCTGATGATGACTTCACGAGTCGCGAATTCTTCTACTCCTTGCTAACTTGTTAACTGGTGTTTAAATGCATACCGGGTGATTATAAAATAACGCTCGCTATTCGCAGAGGTCTGTAGCTTGAATGAATAAACCAAACGCAACAAACATTAAAACACTTACTGATGAAGAAAGGGGGAAAAGAATGGAATCATAAAAAACAAACTTGTCTCTTGACCAGGGGTCTAAATTGCGAGGCTTAATTGGCTGTGTTGGCCATAAGTGGCTACGCCTCGTAATTTAGAACCTTGGTCAAGGGACGAGTTTTTTAAGATTCCACTCTTTTCTCCCTTTCCTGATTAGTAAGTGTCTCGATGTTTGATGCATTTGGATTATTCATTCAAGCTACATACAGCGTTATTTTATAACCACCCTGTATTTATTTAACCCTCTAATGCATACTGTTACCGTTTGGTAACAAGTAACATAATCCACTTTATTCTAAAAAATTAGAGCTCCCCCAGGACAAATCTGTTTTTTCATCTATTACATTTCATTTTTAAGTTTTAGTTACTAATAATCCTCTTAAATGACAGTAGTAAAAGTGCATTCAAAATTAAAGAGTGAGGTTATTAACTTTTGTGAAATTACGTTTTTGGCAGTATTCAAAGAATAATAATATTAGTACTAAAACCAAATACCTACTAATAAATTGTTTTGAAAAATTAATCAAAGTTAAAAAGGGTTATTTTTAAATATTTTTAGTAGTTTTCTAGTCATTATTATCAAAATTGGAATTATGCAGTTGGTTTTTGTCATATGGAAAAAATTTTAAAAATTGAAATTATTTAAATTCTAATGCAGTTATTTTTTTTTAGTATTTTTCCCATAATGTGTGAGTATTAAATATACATATGTATTTTTTTGAGGTGAAAATAAAAAAAGTCTTTGTTTTCCGATGAAAGTATTCATTCGAGTTCTCGACTAGTTTATGATTATGCCACTTGATCGAGCGCGGTGCACCCCAGCACAAAACACTCTCTAGATTCGACCTTGTATAGTGTGTACCGCAAAACCTTTTCCAAGAAAAATCCACATTCCATAAGATGCATGTGGTCTTTTATCCCCTGCGGTCGGTCGGGGGTTCGATTCTTGGAAAAAATTGTTGGTATTTTTGTTCCTTTTTTTCTCGCTTCCTTTTCTTTATGGTTCGAGCTTCGAACCATGGACACGATATTTCTGCTTCTTTTACCAAAGCAATTTCTCAGGTGATAAATTATCTTCAGGCGCTGCTGTGAGTGTTTTTAGGACTGGATTACTATTCTAAATAGAATCGTGATCCATCTGTTTTGGGCACAAATAAGTCTAAATTTTATTATAGTCAATTATAAACTCTGGTTTAATGTAATTTTTTATTGATGGTAATTCTGAATTTTTAAACTTGAGACTTGAAGTTGAGGTCATATCCAGTGAAAGTAAAGTATCGGTTGATCAGGGTTCGAAATTAACAGTCGCTCGCTAGTCACAAAATCCGACTAAATTCTTGAATTTTGCGACACACACAAAATTTAGTTGCGATTATTATCAAGACTAGTTTTTCAAAATGGTCAACTTCTCTTGTATTGGTTTTTAACTACATCGTCGTCGAAACTGATCCTCTTTAAAATCGCAAATTTTCTCCAATCGTAAATTTGTTAAACCCTTTATTTTAGGTTGTGATCCTAAAATTGCAGAAATTTAACAGTCCGGCGAGTTTTGAAACTCCGTTTGTAAATTGCAATACACTATACTATATTAAAATCCCGAAATTGCGGCGATATTAAAGTCTTTAACTCCAATGATCGTAAATTTTCGAAGGGGGCCAACTTAATATCGAAAATGTACGACTATCATAAATTGTGATTTATAAAATTTTGTAACCCCCAAGGACAAGTTACCCCTAAAATTCTTTATAGAATTTCTGCATACTGCGGGCGATACAATTGAGATCAGCTGTGCCTCGTAATTTTAAAATTTAATCCGGATATTCCCTTTTTTTATTATATTCATTTTCGTTAGTTCAGCGGGAGTTAGTTCCGGTCGAACCACCTGTTACATTCAATTGTCAAAAATTTATTCTTTTCGCCATTTCGAACTGACAGATGTTTGATGCGCATTATCATGATTCCGGTCTATTATTTAAGGGGGGATCATAGTTAGCGACGGCAAAAATGACCAATTCTTAGTATTGATTTCGAAAGGCTCTAAATCATTTAAAAATTATAGTACAATAAAAGAAATTGTATAAAATTATAAATTGTACTTTTATTATTATATTTACACCTAAGAATCTTATTTTTAAAAATTATTATTCTTGAAAAAAGACATATTTTGAAACATACAATTACGAATTTTCAAAAATACATGTATTTTTCCAGTACACTTTTCTCCAAATCTATTAAGTATTTCTTCATAATTTCTTTTGTGTGTTATAAAACCATTTTAGATCTAATTAAGTCACCTATTTTTTTGGCCTAAAATAATTTTTAAATTTCATTTTAAAAACATTTTATTCTGAATTCATAAAAATTCTGATTTTCAACGAAGAAAAGTGTAAAATAATAAAATATTTTTTTTAATTTGTAAGACTAAATTAGGTGACTTAAATAGATCTAAAATGGTTTTATAACACACAAAAAAAATTATTAAAAAATATTCAATAGATTTGGAGAAAAGTGTACCTAAGTGTTGAAAATTATAGTTTTGAGAAAAACGCGAAAAACAAATACAGTCGATCCCGTTAACACGAACTCGAAATGACCACCGAAACATTTCTTGTTAACCGAATTTCATGTAAATCGTCAGGAATTTTTTTTTACATTGAGCCAGTGAATACTTTTCAAATATCATCACAAAAAAATCATGTTTTATAATGTAATACATAAATGATACAAGGATACAATTAGTAATTCAAAAGAGGCGTGGCACATTTGTTTATTTTTATAATTTTAATTTTTTTATAAGAAATAATTAGCCGATCGATTCAAAATTGGTCTTATTCGATAGATTGGGCTTCCATCTATCAGAAAATACTGGTTTCAAAAATTCGATTTTTTGGTTTTTGCTAACTATGATCCCCCCTTAAGGTGGACTTGTAAGATATACTCGGTTTTTTTTTTCTCTAGTTAGGTTGTTGAGTTCATTTATACAATTGAAGTACCTTTTGATAGATTTTTTTTTTCAAAATTATTTTAATTTTTTTTTATATTCAATTTTTAAGAAAAAGAATATTTTGAAAAAGCCTGTAACTTTTTTGCATCTTATTTGAAACTTTGTATGTAGTAGCAGTAATTTTTTTTACAAACAATTTAGAATTCAAACAATTAAATAAGTTTTGGAAAAAATATGTATTTGACACTAGCAAAATATTTTTTTAATTGAAATTTTAGCATAACTGATTTTTAAAAAAAATAGGAATTAATTTCATGGAAAAAAAGCATGATTTGTTTTTTGGATACAATAAAAATAGAGATTAAAAAAAAGCATTTAAAGAATAAATGTAACAAAAATACAACAACAAATATTATATAGTCACATTACTGTTCACAAAGAAAGTAATTTTATAAGTATTGGTATTTTACTTAAAATTACCCTTAAAGTAGGGAGAGGGCGTGTAACTTCTATTATAATCTCAGTCATAGAATTTTATCAACACAGCTACTTTTTTTGTTTTAGTTGTAGAATATTTAATGAATCATATAGGACTATCTCAAAGATTTTGAGATTGTGTGCATCAAATGTGTGTGAGTTTAACAGTCACAAATCGTAATTCAATAGTATTTTGATTCTTCTAGCAATGATTCTTTTTAACGATATTTGTGTTTAACGTCTTTAGTATGTACTTTTAATTTGATACCTTAGTGAATAATAATTTTTGTGCTTTATAGGTTAGTAAATAAATAACCACGTATTGTAATGTTAAAAAATTAATATTAATTCTTGTTCAGCTTAACTTATTTCCATTTTATTTAAAAAACAATAATGAATTATTTATATTTGTTTATTAACTTAGATTACTGGATATATGTCACGGAAGGAAAATTGAAAATGAACGACAAATGCTGGTTTACTTAGTTTTTGAACATGTAGATCAAGACTTGGCAACTTACTTAGATAGATGTCCTGCACCAGGATTAGGACCAGAACGAATCAAAGTAAGATTTATTTGTTGAATCTTTACATTTTTAGCCTACTTTTCTTAATTTTCCAAAAAATTAGCTAATTTTTTAATGTTTTAGGGCACTTTGGACTAGTATCATGAAACATTTAAAGATATAAGGTTTTAAAGATTTTATGTTGAATATTTATACAAGAATTAAAAAATTGCATTTAAAGCTGTTACAAAAAAATTTTGGGGACAGATGCTATGATTTGAATAAAGCATTTTTATATATTTTTGGAACTGCAAATACATTAAACTGAAAATAAATAATATTAATTTAATTTCTGAAAGAAACTTAAAGAAATTGAAAATAGTTGATTTAGGCTTTTAGATGTTCAAATTACTACTGGATACTGTGTTTGGTGATTTTTTCGAATGTGTTTAAGTCTTGTGTAAAAGAGGTTCTATGTGACAGTTACTGTAACAAACTACTTGTTTTCTTATAAGAATTTCAATAAGTATTTAAGAAATAGGAAATTAGGCTATTTCTGTTCTCTTAGAACTTCTTGTTTAAGTTCTGCATCCAACCAACTTTAATTATTGTTTTATTATTTTTTTTCCAGGATTTAGCATATCAGTTACTTAATGGTTTAGATTTCTTACATTTCAACCGGGTTCTGCACAGAGATTTAAAGCCCCAGAATGTTTTAGTTTCAAACCAAGGAATCGTAAAACTAGCTGACTTTGGCCTTGCCAGGATATACACTGGTCAAATAGCTTTAACATCAGTAGTAAGTAGTCTATTTTTTTATTAATAAATTATTCTTTGTTGTTGTTTAAACTATATAAGCTTTTAATCACTCAATTGATTAAATACTTAGGTAAATAATTTAACAGCAGTTAAATTCCATATATCTAGAGTACATATTTAACTTGAATATTAATTTGTTTTAGCATTTTGTAACAATAGTTGAACAGTCAAGAATCAAATTTTGACCATAGAAGTAAGCTTGAGAAAATTCACCCCAATTTACTAATGTTATTTTACACCAGCTAATAATAAAAAATTGCAAGTCATTTAGATTTAGTTTTTGAACAGCTATCTAGATATGATATTTGTGTTTGCCAGATAATAAATATTAAAATGGGCGATAGCTTTTATTGCTACATCAAAAAAGTATCTAAGACAGTTATATTTTATCCCTAGACCGCAACATAGTTGTTTGTATTCACCTATTTTTTAAATTGTATTTATGATGTTGTTTTCATTTTAGGTTGTTACTTTATGGTACAGGCCACCTGAAGTTTTACTCTCTCAAGCTTATGCTACTGCAGTTGACATATGGAGCAGTGGCTGCATTTTAGCTGAGTTATATAGGAGAAAGTAAGTACAGTTAATCCTGCTACAATTCACTGAATTGGTTTGACCATATTTTTAACTGTCATTTAAACATTTTTACATTTAAACTTTTCTGAAAATTTATTTAAAAATATGTATAAAAAGCAGCTCTATATGTCTTTCCTTATGTTTGCATCTGTGATCATTCAGAAAGGCACAGGGTTTGTAGCCTCCTGAAATTCCTGAAAAACTCCTGAATTTCATTTTTATTATTTAAGGGCTCTTATAACTACTGAAATTTGTGTATCATCTCCTGATATTTTCCACCCTCTCCTGAAAAAATTGATGACATGGATCATTTTTCTCCTTTCTCAGTCGGTTTGCTCTCATACTTTATCAGGATGTCTACCGGTTGAAAAAGTTATGAAATTAAAACAAAGGTCAAGAAAATTTTAAAAAATTGCCCAAAGAAGACACTTCCTCCAAAAAAGGTGGTTGGTTTTTACACCGAAGCCTCCAATTTTCCACAGCATTTACACCCCTTGTTTCCTTCATTCTAGGTCTAAGTCACTACACTAGACCAATACAATAATAAACACACATATTCAAATTTATTTTGCGATACCTCCTGAAATTACATTGCTGCACTCCTGAAAAACTCCTTAGAAACTCCTGAATTTCACTATCATAGATAGAGTACAAACCCTGAAGGCAGCAAATTCAGAATTCTCTAGATACTTTTTTTATTATGCTACAGAACTTTGTAAAAAATAAAAGATTTTAATTTTGTTAATTGATCATGTTGTTATCAATGGTTTTTCTTGTATTATATTTTTATAGCATTAAACAAATGTTGATTAAGCTATAGGTTAAAACTCCAAAATATTTTGTTATTTGAAAATGATTTTTTTAATTATGTATTGTTTACTTATTTTGTCAATATTTTAAGTTGTATTAGTTACATAAATATGTTTTATTTAATTTTTAGGCCTTTATTTCCTGGTGAAAATGAAGTAGATCAATTAGCTAAAATATTTGAGTATGTATTTCATATCTTTGTAATTTCTTTTAGTTAATTGATTTCTACAATCATTAAATCTTATCTCCTTCATTGAAAATATCCCCCCATTAAATATAACTTTCATAATATTGGTAGATACAATGGTCCCCCTTATCCGAAAAGTACATGGCTAGAGCATTTTCGGTTTATCGAGATTCCATGAGAATTTTCGGATAATTTTGAATCATTCACTTCACACCTATAAAAGCGCTGGCAAAGACAAAATCTGCGTCATAGAGTGTTCTTCTCATTACATAAATCTTGAATCAGTCCCTTAAATACATAGAAGCGCAAAATGAAGCCAGTACTTCAGATTTTCTCGTGTTTAAAAATAGGTAGGGCAAGGCTGCTTTAAAAAAAAAAAAATTGAGCAGTAAAAATAAAAGATTACATATTTTGATATATAAATACAACTTTGTAAGTATGTATTTATTTTTTGTGTAGTTTATTTATGTGTTCTGTGTCATATTTTAGCACACAAACAATTCCGGGGCCTTTCCTTTCTGTTAGGATGATTTTCAGATAAACGGAAATATAGGGTTTTCTTTCATTTTTTAAAGCAAGCCCTGGTGTTTTAGATCTTTGTACCATCTACGTTAATATGACTCTTTAATTGCTAAATAGCCTGAATGTAAAGGCCTGGCGTTAGGATTAATTCTTTCAACATTTCAGTGAAAGAAGCTTGCATTAAAATAATCATAATCAAAGCTTGTAATGCTCTACTCTCATAGTCTTGAAAAAAAAATCTGAATGAATGTACAATGCTTTTTTACTGAATATACGCTACTATACTGGAACATATTTCAGCGTGGTAACAGAACCTGGAAATCAGGGAATTCTCAGGGAACTTTTTAATTCTGGAAATATCAGGGAATTCTCATATAATTTTTCAAATTTGGCAAAATATCAGGAATTTTTTTTCCATTTTGGATTACTTAAACAGAGGTTTGGGCTCTTGTGATCACTATTAACAGGCATTTGATTAAAAAAATATATATATATATATTCTGGTTAATCCAATTTGCCTGAAGGAACAATCAATATCTCTCACAAGTCATGTTATAACAAGATTCTCTGATCACATGATTCCTCTAAACTCAGATTTTTGGAAATATAGAAAATTTAGGTAGGCTAATCCATAACCCAAAAAAAGTCTTAATTCCTGCGATGTCTTGATTAAATTTTCTGTACTGCATTGAATTGTGTGTATTGCATGTTTTCTAAGTAATTGTAAAATCAGGGAAGTTTTTGTGAAAGTATCATGGAAATATCATTGAAATTTTTTTCTAGGATTTTGTAACCACCCTGTATTTGAGGTTACTGTTTCTTAGAGATTGACCCTAGAAGCAAACAATCCATGTTATTTATTGTAAAATTTGCCTATAATGCTTAACTTTAATTTATCAAAATATAATAATTTTCTCCGCAGAGTCATTGGAAGCCCTTCAGAATTGGAATGGCCTGCTGATGTGTCGCTGCCTTGGACTTCTTTCAAATTTTATAAAGGGGTTCCCTTACGAAATATCATACCTGAGATTTGTACAGAAGGCGCAGACTTGTTGAAGGTAAACATTTTAATGTATTTTTAGGTATTTAAACTGAAGAACTACTGTAACTTAATCAATTGTAACTTAGGGAATGTATTTAAACTTATTAAAAAAATATTAAAATATTTAATTAAATAAATATTGATGCAAACATTAATTATCTTTCTGTAATGTTTTTCCGGGTAGTTTTCTTAGTAGCAATTATTTTTTAAAAAATTTTAAACTAACATATGAATTATGAATGTAAAAGGAATTTTGTATTAAAATTGCTTTCTGGTGAAATCAACAGCACATTACTAGATTATAGTTTAAGAAAGTATTGGGTCAAGGAAAAAAATATTTTTAGTAATGGGTGTAGATTTTATATAGTATATCAAACTAAATTCCATATCTTTGTAAAGCTTTTTATTCTGGTTGACAAAGGTGATTTGAGACTAAAATATTTTTTAACGTATCAAATATGTTTTTGTTTTGTCGAATTATGTAGAAAATTTCAACTCGTAAAATGTATTTGCTTTTAGCGCATGCTGTGTTTCAATCCTGTCGACAGAATATCATGCGCTTCTGCCCTCAAGCATCCTTATTTTAAGGACTACACATCTAGCACTCCTGTTTCTAATCATATCACACAAAGTGGATATAAATCGAAAGCCTACAAAGTGAGTTTAGCTTTTTTTTAATACAGTCGAACCCCGCTATAGTGAACCCTCTACGGAACCAACAATTGGTTCACTATATCCGAGGGTTCACTATATCCAATTTTTCTGGAATTTAAAGTATTATACGATATATTTATATATCGCTATATTTTTATACGCTTTTATAAGAATAATTATGATTTTGCATACCTTGAATAAATTGAATAAATAACTTAATTATTAAATTTTGAAAAAAATATTAATTAATTTTTGAAATTTTCTCAAAATAATTATTTTTACAAAAACAATGTAAATTTAAGTAATAATGAATATAATTTGTTACCTCCATAT
The DNA here is from genome assembly GCA_023701765.1 of Hylyphantes graminicola. Classification (NCBI taxonomy): domain Eukaryota; kingdom Metazoa; phylum Arthropoda; class Arachnida; order Araneae; family Linyphiidae; genus Hylyphantes; species Hylyphantes graminicola. The sequence continues at coordinate 14,248,947 of CM043113.1, forward strand.
GCCTACATTCTGTGAAATTAGTTGGTGATTTTGGATGGTTTACGATTAGAGTTCATAAGGTAATAAGAGTAACAGATAAGTGCATGTGAATTGGACAATCGGACAGTTCCACTTATCCCCAGTTTTCAAGAGGTAGTTGAAAAGAAAGAATGCGTAGCTGGGAAGAAGAATGGCTTCATTCAACTCAGGAGGAGAAGAAGTTGCAACACCAGTGCATATTGTCGTACAAGCCGTGACAAATCGTCCAGGAAAGGGTATTGTCGTATTATGGAGACAAGCCTTCCACGAAATTGTGGATGGGTGGGATGTGGAATATGAATAATGGTTCGAAAAGAAAGGGTGGTTCCTGGAACCCAGAGGGAGGGGGGGGGGAGAAAAGGTATGTTTACTTTTAAACAGGTCCAGTTTGAGTACAATAAGAGGGGAAGGACAGGTTGAAATATGACACATTGTTAAAGATTGCTTTCCCGCTGCCACTTGCCATTTATAGTGCATCTTAAAATATGGAGAACTGAACCAAAAAATAATAAGGAAAGGAAATTTAAGTTCACTATAACCGAACTCCCATATTCTAAGTAGTTCACTATATCCATATAAAATAACATTAGTTAAATAGGAGTTCGGAAGGGACCACTAAAAAGGTTCATTATAAGCGAGGGTTCACTATATCCAGGGTTCACTATAGCGGGGTTCGACTGTATAGGGGCTGGGGAGCCCAGTCGGTTAAGCACTCGCTTAGCATCATGAAGGGCCCAGGTTCGGGTCCGGGCATCGCCAAAATAGCTGCTGACCTATAAACGGCTTGTGCAGCCAAAAATGTCCGACGAATAATACCCTGTGTAAGGGAGTTCACGTTAATTATCCTTCAAAGTCCTAACGCTGCGTGTGATGTCGCCCTTAACGTTTGCATTGGGTGCCTATTCAGGTGTCGACTCGTCACCTGACTGTGGCTTTAAAATACGACGCCTGTCGCCAATAGCCCTCGTGTAGCTCTAGTGCGACGATAATTCAAAATTAACCTAGATTTTTAATAACTGTCGTATAAAATTCTTAACAGCAAATAAGACTGAATAACTATGGGTCTCTAAACCAAAGTGCCTCTGTGTTAATAAAATGGAAAAAAAATTATTTTCCAAGTTCCTTTTTTCTGGTTGTATTAAATAAATTTAGAAGCGTTTTTTTATGTGATAAATATTGCTGACAAACATAATCCCACTATTTGAAATTGGTTCGAATATTTTGTAAAATAATTTATTGTGAAAATCTAAATATATTCAGACCAATTTCAAAAATTGTTATTATAGAGACCTGTAAGTCAGCTACATTTATCCTATAAAAAAGTTTATAAAAAATATACAATAGGTACAGAGGCAAAAACAGGGCTTAAAAATAATTTTTTTATTGAATTCGGACAGACACCTTGGTTTAGAGACCTACGGTCATCCTGTCTTATTCGCCCTTAAACTAAAAATACTTACTTACTCCTCGGCACTGCAGTACATGAGAAGGACCTTGGCCTCCCATAACACAGCGCCACTTTTTCCGGTCCTTGGCTTTGACCCTCCAATTTTTAACTTTAATTCTTCTCAGTAAACTAAAAATACAACTTTAAAAATAACGAATATAATAATGTTTTTCTTGCTTTTTTTTGGCAAATTGTAGAAATATTTTTGCTATAAAATTACTATATTTTATATCTTGAACTGTTTTATAAGTCTCAGATTTATTTAGCTGTTGGATAATTTTGCACTAAATTGTCAATGAGTGATTTATACTCACTCAATTGTTGATAAAAAATTGATAGGAAAAGTTATAAAAATGGCTGGTTGCCGACTTGATTGACTAGTTACTAGTTGAATTTTTAAACCTGACCTCAAACTATTCATATATAATTATATAGAAACTTATTAATGAAGTGTTAATAAGCTAAATAAAATATTGCTAAAATTAAGATAGGGTAATTTTAAAATCAACTCTATTATTAAATTAAGCACATTATTTTTATTGTCTTTTTAATTTAAATTTTTTACTGTTCTAGGTTTGATATCTGCTTTTGAATTAGTTTAGAATTATGAAGAACAAGCTTATTTCTGTATATATAAGCTTTTAATCATCAAAGTATATATTGTTAAAGCAGTTTTCACTGGTAAAGAAGTTTTGAAGTGGCCATTTATGTACATAGGGAATTTATTCTTTTAATGTATGGTTGTTTACATTATATATTTATCAATGTGTATGAATAAATTTTATTTTAGGGTCATAACCAATTTAATGTTATTAGTCCGTGAGCTTTGAAAATGTGCTTAGCCATACTTTTATACAACTGTCTTAAAGTACAATGTAATGGGCATTTTTGAGACATGCTACTTTTCAACAGAAACGAGGAATTCCGTAATCCCGTTTTTTTTTTTACTGGCATCTTCATTGTTTCTGAGATTGATTCAGATTTAGGTACATTATTAAAATTTCATGGGAGGGTGACACTTTTGCCAATTTTGAAAGATTTCTGATGAATGAGCAATTTCTTAGAAAAAATCCGATTTTCAAGGTATTAGGTATTTACCGTATTTTTTTTAAAAATAATATGTACTGGGAGGTTACATGATTTGAAAGTTTATAAAATATAGGTTTCCAAACATTTATTATTTACCGAATTCGTGAGAGGATTCAGGGTTTGTGGGTTTCTTAGAATGTGAGATATTCACGATTTGCCAATATCTTTAGATTTACAATTCGCCTGATTTTCTTATATATTTATATATATTTGGGTGTTCAAATGCTAAATTTTGAATTGTAGAAATTTCAAAAGTATGTAAGCCATTATTAAGATGTAATATATAATGAAATGTTGAGCTGTAGCATGTCTAATTTTTATTACCTAGTCGATTAATAAATTGATAACTATTATATTTACTTTTATGTCATTTTTTTAAAACTTTTTTTATTTTGTCAAGCCAGTTGAATCAAAAACTTGTAGCTAAAAAATTAACTGATTCTTATAGTATGTTTGGAAGAAAAATATACTTTTTCATATTATAGTATTGTGCCTTACAAATTTCTCTTGTGCCATTGTAATGTTTACTTATTAACAATGTTGGAAAATTAAGATACCTATATTTATAATGTATTATATTGTTGTACTGCTATTGAAAGTATTTTTAAAGGAAGTATATCTAAAAAGTATTCTGTAACTATAGTGTTGCATCTTTTAAGAAAATCTTTTTTGTAAAAAACAATTATCACAGTTGAACAAGGATGTTGTCTAAATATTTATACTACAGTCAACCCCAGATTAAGTATGCAGTTGCTCGCGCAGCCGTGGAGGAAACGTCGTGAGTAAATAAACCTCAATATCCAATCAGTGCAGGCGACGACATTTTGCCTGCTCTGATTGGCTGCCCCTTTGAGATACTCTGATATTTGTGCGCCTTGTAACGTCAAAATTGAAAGAAAAAATAATTAATATACACTCTAACTGAAAAAAAACCTAATAAATCTAATACAAATATGTCGCGAAATAACGAATTAAGTGGTTTATTGAGTGTGTGAAATACCCTTTTTTATTTGATTCTCTCACTCGGAAATGAGAACTATTTACTCCTTTTTCCATAGAAAATTTACATGCTGCAAACTTAATGCGAGTTTTACTGTAGTAAGAATAACAGAAAAGTTGCATTTTCCCCCTTCCATAGTGCCATAATTAAATGTTTTAAGTTTATTTTTAATATATGTTTTACTTTTGCTACAATGGTTTTTAAGGGTTAAAACATTTTTTTTTTTTCGTATTGTTACATTCCTCTGAGTACTTATAATAATGTGTAGGGGACCACAATTTTTTTTTACTTGTGCATATTTTCGTACAGGTGCAATTTTTAGATGTATGTAGTAATACAGAAGTGCTTCAATTCTACAAAAATGTTGAATTTTAAAATTTATTTTCTCCTCTTAATAAAATTAATTTTTTAATGTTTAAGATATTTAAATAATTTTGTTGTATGTCTGGGATTTGATAAAAAAAATTCCTTGGAACAATTTTTCCTGTACATAAACAAGTAAGTTCATTTCTTTTTTTAAAAAAAAATCTCATTTTCACATAACGTGTTTGTATGGTGTAATTTTTGTCTTCTTATAACTTTCATTCTTTATTTTTTTTGTACCATTGTTTACATGTGAGATTTGTATAATACACGTAAGTGTCATGTTGGTTGCTTTGTATATCTATGAAAACATAAATCAACCTTTTTTTATGTATTTTATTTTGTTATCTGTATGCATGTCTATGCATATACTTGTTCAAAGTATAACTATTACAAAAAGATTGTCTTCAAATTTAAATATTTCCTGATAAATTTGTTTAACTGTTCTATAGCATTTTTACTGCCAAATATTTCCTACCTCTTGTAAACATTTTTTACAAATTTTGAAAAATAAATCAAATTTTGTAGTTATTGCTTCTGTTTATTAAATTTTAGTTTTAACAGTTAAATAATTTCTAGTGTTGCAATTAAAACCTGAAAAATGCAAGGTCCAATAAAAGTTTAGTTATTTTCGCAGCAAAATTATTTTTATCATTTCATATTATCAGAAGTCTTTGAGCATATTTATTTATTGAACTACTTTGGTGTCGGGTATCTAGGAAATAAAAAGATTGAGAATATGGAAAGAGTTTCCAGAATATTGCTAAGATAAGAATCTAAAGATCTTAATAGTGAACATATCAGAGTGTATACATTTCAATGTCACAAATCATAAAAATCGATTGTGAAAACAGTAAATAAATGGTGTTGGTAATCAAGTCTAAAGAAGTCACTGTCATTTAATCATTTTTTTTCTTATGGGGCATTAGTTAAATAAACCCCTAGTTTTTCAAATTTCTGTTTAATTTTTCTTATGTTTCAATATTGGAATAGTTAATATAAGGCTTTCATACACAGTTATACACTGCTCAAAACAATTAGGGGAGCACTTTTTAATTCCAAATTTAACTTCACTCCCAACTTTTTCATTTTTATCCTATAAATCTAAAATTTGTTAAATAGGTTCACTATGCATTCGAAATGAAATAGTAAAAAACAGGAGAAAAAATCTTAAGTTTTTAATACTTAAATTTAAAGGGGGGAAATGGAATAATAACTTTTTAATAAATTATAACAATAATTTTTTCAAAACTTTTTGTTAAAAATAGTTGAAATATATTTTTAAACATCTAAAAAAATGCAAGCATGAAAAATTTAGGGTCAAATATTAAATTCTTCAAAATACGTTATTCTTCCATCTAACGATACATAAGTGTCGAATTTAACTTAGTCAGAAAAAAATCACAAGCTGATGATTCCCAATGTAATCATTGGGAGCGAAAGGGTTTAAGGGGTCATAGGACTCTTAAAAATGTGCAAAGAAGGTACTACAAAACATAGTTTGATCTTTCATGTCATTTTTGAACTACTCAATGCATAAGTATAATTTTTTATATGTAATTCTACAAGATTTATTTATTACAAAACAAGTTTTAAAATTTATGTAACTTTAGCCAAAACTAAAATAAATAATATTAAACATGAAGCTATTTGAACACATTGTGATTAGGCTTGCGCGGCAAATTGTGAGGTCAAAATTGAAAAAATGGCCAAGAAAATGACTTTATATTGTACAAATATGTACAAACAAAGACTTATACCTAAATTCTCAGCTCAATTTTAATTAGAAATAATTTTAAGAACTTTTTTCTAAAAAAATTAATAAAAATTTAAAAATTTTGATTTCAATTTTTTTTAAAAATAATTTCTAATTAAAATTGAGCTGAGAATTTAGGTATAAGTCTTTGTTTGTACATATTTGTACAATATAAAGTCATTTTCTTGGCCATTTTTTCAATTTTGACCTCACAATTTGCCGCGCAAGCCTAATCACAATGTGTTCAAATAGCTTCATGTTTAATATTATTTATTTTAGTTTTGGCTAAAGTTACATAAATTTTAAAACTTGTTTTGTAACAAATAAATCCTGTAGAATTAGATATAAAAAAATTATACTCATTTATTGAGTAGTTAAAAAATTACAATAGAGATCAAACTATGCTATGTAGTATCTTCTTTGCACATTTTTAAGACTCCTGTGACCCCTTAAAACATGTGCTCCCCTAATTGTTTTGAGCAGTGTAGAATGCTGTGGCTGCGAAGCTAATAGATTTGCAGTTTGATTTCAATGTTAAGATGCAAAAGCTTCCAGGTGTTTCAAAGAATGATATTTTTGGTATTAAAATAAAAACTGAATCATGTATATAGTTGTGTAGTTTCAGTCTAATGATCGACCCAGGTCTTGAAATATGGTGCTTACCACTAAGTTTATAAAAAAAATCAAACTATTTAATAACTCTTTTTATGTTATAATGTAATAATAAAGCTCTTGTCTGCCATTTATGCAAATAGTTCTAGTGCAACGGCAATTCAAGATTGAAAGAAATCAAAGTACAAAAATATTACGACAAAAAAAAAAAGTTAATACAGTTCTCTCGATTTATTCTGATTGGATTAAGATATTTCGACATTGGAAATGTCTTGCTTATGGGGAAAAATTTAAATATCACGCAAAATAAATGCAGTGCAAATAAAGTAAACCGGGCGTTTTACATATTTCAGGACTCTAAAACAGAAAATACAAAAAAAAGTAGTACTGCACTGCAAATTCGCCTTACGTGTATAAGGCCGGATGGCCTAGTGGGTTAGATCGCAGCCCATTTTGCCAACAGTATTCACGCTGAAACGGGTGCGGACTCGATTCCCGCCTTTGTCCAGGGTGTACCTTCCTTTTCTGTGTTGGTGAAAATTCTGTCTGTGTCTATCTTACTTGACGAAGGTTTATAAGCGAGTAAGCACACAAACCGGAATGTACAATACAGTACTATTACCAACCTATATGAATGTGTATGATAGTGTATTTTTGTGAAACGGTAAGTTTACTATCTTGTCAAAGCGGACTTCTAGGAGGTTTATTAGCAACTTGAATGAATATCTCTGGGGAAAAGAGAACCGACAGAAGGAAATACAGGAATGAAAGCTGGAAGAAACTTTTTCACCAGAAAGCAAGTCAAGAGATTGTTGCATTTGGCATTTTATCATAAGTTTGGACTCTGAATTATCTCATATGAGAAACAACTTGCGCTATATTCAACCCATAATGAGAATGTTGCTTGTGAATGTGATGCCACACTTTTTTTGCTGCAATGTCATTGGCTGTTTGGTTTCTTCCCTTGTTGCGAAAAACAATGTTTTTCTTTGGTTTTCTTTCCGTACCACGCGAAACAATCCCATTATGTTAATTTTGAGCCTCACTTTATAAACTAAATTCAGCATTATTCCAACGAGTTCTATAGTAGTACGATTACTACTAATATGTATGAGAATTCGATAAATGAAATTATTTTAACAAGTTTTCTTATGAAAAGACAGAAAAATATGCAAAACATTCTTTCAAATGTATTTACTCATTAATGCTGTAATGAAGCCACAATACAATAATTTATGATCCTTTTTGAACAAACTACTCAACTCAACTTCCTTTCCGAAATTTTTGTCAACTCGAAGTTCACCACGTGAAAAGCGTGGTTAATAAAATTAAACTTTTCTAAATTAATTTATTGAAACAAAAAATTAATCATGACTCATTATAACTTTAAAAACATTGTTATGGTTCCTTCGTCTAAGGTAAGGTTTTCACTGATATCGCAATGTTATTTGTAAAGTACTTATTAAATCCCACGCGATTCTTCATACTGATATGTTTTATCTCGATTGCTTTTTCAGGAATTTGTTGATATTGTTTTGTCTAAAACACAAAGAAAAACGCCGACAGTTGTACATAAACAGTACAAAATCACCAGGATCCGGTCATTTTATATGCGAAAAGTAAAATTTACGCAGCAGAACTTTCACGACAAGCTAACTCAGATCATCACAGATTTCCCAAGGCTTGAGGTAAATATTTATTTTGTTAATTTTCATTAATTTGTGTGCGATTATTTGATTGCTGTGCACTTAGTAGCTTTAATAGTTACACCGATTTAATAAAAAATGGGCTTCTAAAAGCGGAGCGGTTTAATTGTAGTAAACTAGCTAAAATGCATGCTTAGACAGGTTTAACCAACTCAAATTTTCAGTTGCTAGATTGTTTTAAGCACATCTATTCTGTTTTTCAACTGATATAGTTGTCAAACTTGCACAATTGTGCTATATAAATAATTTGTTTCTTCTGCTTCAAGTTTGTACTTGATGCCTTTGAAATATCTTAACAATTAATAAAGTATTGTGTTTGAATGAATGGTGTGTTATTGAAGATTATTTATGCTACCACACCAAAATTTGTGGAGGTTTTAAGATGGAAAATTCTGTGCAACCCAAATCTATGATCATTGAAATTCGTTGCTTAACCAACCAACAACAAATTATAAATTTGGCGAGCTTCAAACATGATAAATAACTTTAATATTGTAACCATGTTGTATTGTACCCAAATCAATCGAAGGCAATGTTTCAAACAATGTTGCAGTCATTCTGTAGCTGTTTGAGACCATTTTTTGTGCTACCCCGAAATAGTCTTAAACAACCATTTTGAGAAAATATGGATTTTGAGACATCACAGAGCTCAATTAGTCGCATAATTGACCCTAATCATTTACTTAGATTTTACAGAATTTTGTTTTCTCCATAAAAACATCAATTCTAGCCATTTGTAATTAAAGTTCGCAAAATTAGAAATTTTAATAATTCATTAAAACATAAAAAATGCAAGTTAACTTTTCCAGGACAACTTTGAAACAATGATCTTTCACAGAGATAAAAATCTTTTGTAAAAAAAAATTGTAACTCAGCAGTCAGCAGAAAACCTAAGACATTTTTGATTACGAACCACTCATGCTACCACTAAACTAGAACAGTCCCGAATTAATCGTACTAAAACTGTTAATAAGCCTCGATCATGTATAGCCATACACGAAATGGGTTCACCTTTACTGTACGGTAACTATTGCCGCGATTTTCCAATTCGGCAATAGTTTTTTGTGGCAACCTGTCTGACCTGACCGAAACGCATAATGGTTAGATAGGGTTGCCGGAAAACGTCATCGTTGTGAAGAGAGCATGACGTTGAAAGTCGCCAGAATACGGACTTTTGGCGCGATTTCGGAAAGTTCGCCAATAGTTACCGTACAGTAAATTTCTACCCACGAAATGCTTGTATGGTGCACGTGGACACTGTTAACGAAAAGTTAGCATACAATGTGGCTTTTCCAGATCAAATTTACTGCATGGTAACCATTGGCGCTGTTTTTGGATTTGACGAAAAATAATTTTTTGTGGCAACCTGTCCGACTTTGATTGGTGATTTGAATTCCTTGACTTCGCAATGCTGACATGACGCATTCAGGCAACCCTACCTGACCGTTATTTGCTTATTTCGGTTGGGTTTCTGTTCAGATAAGTCACCAAAATACTGACTTTTGGCGCGATTTCGGAAAGTTTGCCAATAGTTACCGTACAGTAAATTTTTAGCGGCTTTTCCAATGTTTATGTGTGAAATCAGGGTGATGATGAATTAATTTGCTACTCTTGATTTTCATCATGATGATGCAAACTCCACCTAGTGAATTCTGAACTACGATACTTTGTCATGAACTTGTTTAATTATTCCTCGTTAAAGATTTTATTTAGTAATTTAATGATGAATACTGTTTGCCAGTTCTGCTACTGAATGTGCAGTGAAGATAAAAAGTTTCTGATGTGTTTTTTAATTTAACTTGCCTGAATTTAAGGCAATAAATACACTATATTTTTTCTGCTATTTTTTAAAAATTTAGGTGCAAGGTTTTTTTTTGACAAAGGTTTAAAAAAAAATATTAATTTATCTTTCTGGGCTTCAATGCTGTGATGATTTAGAATTTCTTCACCTGAAATGTAATGAAGATATTGAAAAAACTTTGACGACACTATCTGAGCATTATTAGCTTTTCTGTAAAATTTCTACATATTTGACAGTTGTTGATTTATATTGAGTTTTTCGATCCATTTGTTTTGAGGATGAGATAATTTCCTAAAATTTTTAATTTAGATTTGTACAAATAACATTAAAGTTGCAGGCTGTGATGATAACTCTAATTACTTATTTGTAATGCTGATAATTAGAGGCTGTTTCTGGGCTGATTTAAGAATTTTGGTTTTACCAATATTGACATATTTGGTGATTTATTCTTTGTACATAGCAATGGGGAACATTCATGTGATGTCACGCTACCTACACCTCTCGAAACACGTGCTAATGTTATCCTATACAGCTCTCGAACCATGTGCTGTTTTCCTACTGCTCTAACCTGTCAAACCGCTTTTTTAATTTACCACAGCAATTTGGAATTGAAACTCGGGTGGATATGGCAGTGAATGTCCCCCATTAATATTTATGTTAATTTATATTATTTACTGGTATTTTAGTTTCGTTTTCTTACTTGGATCTTATCTAAGTATCATTAAGAGTGATTGGAATCATATAAAAGAATTTTTATCTAGTAATTTGAAAATCTGTGGTGATGATACTAATCTAATTACTTATAAACTATGATGATAATTAGAGGCTGTTTCTGAGCTGACTTAACAAATTGAATTTCAATATGCTTAAAACCTTTTTTTTTCTATTAAATTAAATTCATGTTATTAAACATTTGATATGAATAGTAATGTAATTCTGAAGTTTTCTTTTTAGGACATTCATCCTTTCTTTGCTGATATATCCAATGTTTTGTACGACAAAGATCATTACAAAATTGCATTGAGTCAGTTGAATACAGCCCGCCATCTTATTGATAAGTAAGTGTTGAAGTACTTCTGATTTTTTTTTTTATAAAATGAGGCATTCAGCTTAAAGCATGTCCATTTATGCAATTTACTAGATAACAATTTGATATATTTGTTTCGTGTTACGCTTTATATTGGCCCAGTGGCTTAGTGATAGTTGGTACAGGGATGCCAGTCTTCCGCTTTTTAGCGGAATTCCGCTTTTTCGTTTTTATTTTCCGCCGCAAATTCCGCTTTTTGTTTTCCTTCTCCAAAAACAATTTCCCCTTTTTTTAAAAAAAATCTGTTTTGTTTTTAATGTTCCGAAAATAATCGGTGTTTAATTGATTTTTTTTATTATAACAAACTAAAATAGCTTACTGCTTTTGTCCTCTAAATTCAGCATGCCATCCGGCGTTGATCGCATTCCTGCGCCTTTTCCCCCTTACAGCAAATAATTTAGCCATCGTCAGCTACTGTAGAGAGGGTCGAAACCAGGATTCGGTTTAAGCGGTATCGCATTTGCGGTGCATTTTTTAAAACGATTGTTTACTGTTTCTTTGCACCATACTTGACTGTGGTTCTAAAATACAACGGCCGTTCCCAATAGCCCTCGTGTAGCTCTAGTGCGACGATAATTCAAACCTAACATTTGCACCGTAATTCGGTGAAACTAAACCTAAATTTCAATAAACTGCTAGTTAAAACAACAGTTCCTAATAAGATATATAACATTTTCTATCAAAATATCAAGATGAATTAAGATTAGATTACACAAGATGTCTTCAAATCTGGGCCAGACAGTGCAATCTCCTAATAGAAGAAACTCTATATTGATGAAAACTAAGCTTAAATATTGATAAATAACTAGTTTAAATAATAGATTTTAATAATAACGAAAAAATTTCTATAAAAATTGGGAAGATGAATTAAGATTATACTAAGATCTCTTCAAATCTCGGCCAGCCAGTGCAATCTCCCATTAGAAGCTTTTTATTGCTGAAAACTAAGCTTAAATTTTGATAAATAACTAGTTTAAATAATGGATTTTAACAATAAAGATAAAAAAATTATTAATATCTGAGGATGGATTAAGATTAGATTACATCAAGATGTCTTCCAATATTGATCAACGGCCAGTGCAATCCCCCATTAGAAGACGATCATTTACCGTGACCAAGAATGTGTAGTCCAATAATGCTTTCTGATTTGCTTATTTCGCCGCCTAGTAATTTTTACGAAATCTGCCAATTACTTCACGTTGCATCAGAATGATTGACAGTTCTGTTGCTCTGCGTAATCGGAAGAGTATCTTTTGTAGCTTCGGTTCAGGCCAGTCGGACAACCACAATATTTTTTTGATCAAGTGTCCGTGAGTCGTGATCACAAGTACAGCTTGAAAGTAAAAATTCTTTTTGTTTACGTTTGAACCTTTTTTCTACTTCAGCCTATACTGGGGTTTCACCACCTTGTAGACAATTTTTAGTTTTTTTTTTGTTAATGGAGTGTCGGCTTATGCACTCTTTATATATGTAGGTTTTATGTTGCTAATATATTTCTGGTCCTTGAATTTTTCTGGAAAAGTGCTTGAATTTTTTTTTAACAAATGTATGAACTATGTTGAGGATGTGCATTGAAACACCAAATGTTGGGGATTTCAATCCCAAAGAGGCAGTCCTAAATTTTTAGCCTTATGGAACTGCCAAACTACCAAAACTTGATGGTAATACACCAAATAAACAGTAAATCATGTTCACACACAGACAGAACTGATGAAGATGACCCCGTCCCCCCTAAATAACATAAATAAAAGAAAATTACTTATTTTAAAGTGATTATAAGTAAATTAAAGGTGCATTTAGTAGTATAGTATCATATAAATATTACATTAATATTTGTCATGTCGTGATAATTGCTAAAATTCCAATTTTATCGGTCGCGCTTAGTTCAGCTTTTTTGGTTATCCAAACCACGCATTTGGTTTGGATTTCAGCTTTTTTGTTCAAGAAGCACTAACATCCCTGTTGCTTCGCATGCCATGCCACAGGTCCGGGGATCGAATTCTGGATTGGGCGAGGTTGACCCATCCTTTGAGTCAGTGGGTCGGTAAAATGGGTACCAAGCATGCTTGGGAACTAAACACTGGGTGTTCCCGCGTGAGGCTGACCACCTTACCGGGCATATGCCTAGCCTTCCAGAACCCTAGGTCATGAAAGCGCTGAAATGGGTACAGTAGGCCTTGGCCCACTAATCTGCTGTTGCGCCAAGGAGTTTAGAGTTTACGCTTAATATCAAACTTAGTCTAAAATATTTATGTGCTCATAGCATATGTAAATGGTTGATGCTATGATGATTTTGAATTTCTTCACCTGAGATAAAATGAAGAAGTTATTCAACTTTGACAATTCTATCTGAGCATCATTTCTTGTTAAGAAAATTCAAATAAGATCTATTATTACATTGGAAACATTACTATGATGTACCAAATCTAATGTCATATTAAATGTGATGATAATTAGAGGCTGTTTCTGAGTACTTTTTTAAAAAATTAAACTGTACACTTTAAATTTAAAAACCATTGACCAGGTTCATTGGTAATGATGAATTTATTTGCTACTCTTGATTGTCACATGATGATGCAAACACCACCAAGTAAATTCTGAACTTTTTATGAACTTTGTTAGTAGAATCAAGTTCTTAAAGATGATTTTCATTGCAATGATGAATGCTGTTTGCCAGTTCTGCTACTGAATGTGCAGTGAAGATAAACATTTTCTGAAGCTATAAATTTGTTTTTAAGTTCAAAGTTGCCAGTGGTGACTAGAAGGAGACTATTACTTATGAATTTAACCCTTCATTTTGGCAAAACCCTGCACTAGTCATCTGCATAAGGCTGTAACAATTCTACATCTTATTGTATATTGTTTAATCATTTATGCTAAAAAAAAAAACCTTTGCTTAAAGATATTCCCAATAACTTCCTTTGTTGAAGTTTTTTGGCTAAAATTTTTGCAAACAATTTCAGAACTCATTATTGCAAAATGTTTTATACAATACTAAAAGTATTGCTTTTTCAACGCAAACCTAACACTATTAAAAGAATGAATGCAATAATAGCAATATTCATAAGGCAAGGCACACAAGAACACAACCCCCCTCCCTCCCTTAATTACTAAGCAATAAGTTCAAATTAAAACTAGTTATTTATTAAAATTTAAGCTTAGTTTTCATCAATTATAGTTTCTTCTAATGGGAAATCGCACTGGCAGGCCGAGATTTGAAGACATTTTAGTGTAATCTAATCTTAATTCATCTTTCCATTTTGATAAATAATTTTATCTTTTTTATTAGAAACTGTTATTTTAACTATCAGTTCATTGAAACTTAAGTTTAGTTTCACCTAATTCCGGGCTATCGATCAACGCCCGATGATATTAAATTTAGGATACAAACGCGGTTGGCTATTTTGGTTTGTTAGAACAAAATTAAAAAGTAAATTAACGAAAACAAATGGCTGGTTTGGGAATTTTGTAATACATTGTTAAAATCGAAAATAATCGAATATTTTCCACAAAATTTCCCCAGATGGCTAAAATTTCCCCCGATCTAAGATCGCTGGATCGGACATATTCTGCATCCCTGGTGAACTGTAGAACAAGACGAGAACTCAATAGTGCAATGTAGTGCTAGTTATTTTAAATATAGATAATGCTGAAAACTTTAAATCTTGATTTTCAGTCCTGATACCCCTTTCTCGTCGAGATCCACCACAATAGCTCTAGTGCAACATTATCTAAGAACCAAAATAAAATGTGATGCATCATATTTTGTAAAGTTTTAATTATCCTAAGTCCATCTAATTTGCAATATTATGGTCTTCACTCTACATTGAAAATTTAAAAAACACATTTGACAAGTTGTTGATGACATTTATAAATAAGTATATATTTTATTTATTCTACTTTAAATGGGTAATGATGAATTTATTTGCTACTCTTGATTTTCACATGATGATGCAAACTCCACCTAGTGAATTCTGAACTTTGTTAATGGAAACTTTTTTTGAGATGTTTGTCAATGGCTATGAATGATGAATACTATTTGCCAGTTCTGCTACTGAATGTACAGTGAAGATAAACATTTTCTGAAGTTTTATATTTTATTTAACAGTCCGGGATTTATAGTATTACAACTCTGGGCTTTATCTATACCATTTTTCTAGCCAGAATGTAAGCTTCGAAAAGACTCTCTTCCCCCATCCCTTCACTGGGTTTTCTAGGAAATAGGGAACATCGCTTATCTAATCCTAGCGCGCTTGAGGTGTACAATCAAAGCAGTTAGTATTTCTCCATGTAGGGTGGGGAAAAAGTCAAAACGACTATAAATCACCCCATTTCCAAGAAGACCGCACTTGTGGATGGGGGTGTAAATGCTTTCCAAGCTTACATTCTAAATAGACCTACTATAGTTTAGTTATTAGATGAATCGATATGTATTCTTTTTTTCATTAGTACATGTGCGTTGCTTATTTTTTTTAAGGTATCAAAATATTTAAAAAAAATCCGCTATTGCTTTTAAGCACCAAGGATGACATAAAATGGCTGAAATTGCTATGAAGCTCAACTCGTAAAGTCTGAGGGTGAAATTAGCCTTAGCTAGAAAATATTAAATTATCTTTTTTAGGGATTTTAAATTGACTAAAATACATTCAGTCAAAAAATTTAATTTGCAAGTTTTGTTTTTACAGGGTTCCCACGGGTCCTTAAAAGTCCTTAAAAACTCCTTAATTTGGTCTTTGATTTTTAAGGGCCCTTAAAACTCCTTAATTTTACTTACTGAGGTCCTTAAAAACACCTTAATTTTTAGAAAAGAAATTAAGGAAAAAATTTTGGAAGTTAAAATCTTCGAAAAAACATACCTGAAAAACAAAATGAAATAAATAAAAGTTAGGTTCCAGATGAAACATTCATGATTGTCAATAAAAAAATCGCAGTAGATATAATTCCCAAAATTTGTCACCTACTGGTCTACTATTTTAATAAGACGTGCATTTTTTTTTTTTTGGTTTTATTCCTTTGGATCTAGAGGTGGTCAACTTCAATTTTGTTCTAGTAAGTTCACAATAACATTTAGTTATGTATTCATAAAAAAGAATCAATTATATGTATTCAGTATATAAAGTAGTTTATAGCACAGTAGCTGATGTGCCGGGTGTTACACGGGTTGGAAAAAATGAAATACCAAATCAATACAAGTATTTGTACCATACTACCATTTAATCTGTTACAGTATAATAAACTTATGTTACTTTTCCCGCTCGTTATAAAGTACAGAATCTTGTTACTTATATTTCCTTGAAAATTCAAAATTTAAAAAATGCTATAAAATTAACAGATAATGTCGTAATTATTTCCCGAATAAAAGCATTTTAGCTCATTTTGGCGTGTTTGAAAAATTTGGTGAGGAAAATATATAGCTACCAACACACCCATTCAGTTCTGGTGCAATGACCATCGCACAACCAATCAGCTAATAAAAAAATGCTCATTTTTAGCGTTTTTTGTAATAACTTGGCGAATTTGGCAAAGTATTTAGCGGAAAATGGAAGACATAAAACCCTAATATGCATCTGTAGTGATAGCCTACAAAAAGCAACAAAGTTTAGTATAAGCTTAACTAGCTTTTACAAAATTCATAATTAAAATCATATAGGCACAATAAAATAATAGAATGGAGACTGGTAGGATTACGTCACGTGAAGCATATCAATTATTTTTTCAATTTATTAATTTAATATTTGTTCATTGCTTCAGAAACTAAACATTTTCAATTTCAATTGTTTTCTAAAAAGTTTTATTAAAATTTTTCTGCTCAATAGCATCACGAAAGGGGAAAAAATTATCGGATTTGAGCGAAAGTGGTGTATTTTTTCCATAAAAGGGCACATAAAAACGTTCGTAAACGATAGAAGGAATGGTCCAATTCAAAAAATTATTAGTCTAATGTTTGTTCCGGAGATGAGATGAATTTTTGTTCCAAATTTCGTGACAATCTGTTGCGTGGTTCTTTAGATTTTGCGTCGTATACAAACAGGCAGACAAACAGAAGTCGCCATTTATGTATATAGATAAGAATGTTTATATGTAAAAACATGAAACTTTATGACACCTTAAAAAAATTAATTGGGTCCTTAAAAACTCCTTAATTTTAGTTTGGAAAAATGAGTGGGAACCCTGTTTTATGATATAGTGTTATTTGGTAACTGCTGCCGTATAAATCATACAATGCGTTTTTTCCACCCCCCTGCCTCAATAAACAATTTTTTTGCGGCTTCTTTAATTGAAAGTTCACCGAATGTGGCGACTTTTTAAATTTCAATAGACGTGGTTGGTTTATTTCCTATCTATAGTTTTGTCCCCTGATTGGATAATGAATTTATTTGCTACTCTTGATAATCACATGATGAGGCAAACTCCACCTAGTGAATTCTGAACTACAATACTTTGTAATGAACTTGATTAAATATTCCTCTTTAAAGATTTTATTTAGTAACTTAATGATGAATACTGTTTGCCAGTTCTGCTACTGAATGTGCAGTGAAGATAAAAAGTTTCTGAGACGTTTGCATTGTGATCTTACTTGCCTGAATTTATGAAAAAAAAGAATACAGCTCTGTATTTTTCCTATTGTTAAGCCAGTAATCCTTTCACGCTGTAGCTATGCTGTAGCTGGATTTTGTGACGTAACTGTCACTAGTACGCATGCGCGCGTGGTCAAAACTGTACTTCTGAAGCTGGATTTTTGAATTGTTTTCCAAGCGATATCGAAGCTGTAAATTGGTTTCAGGCATGAGCAGTCATAAGAGTCATTTAGTTTTTAATTGTCCGTGGTTTTTAACTTAATATTCTTGTTTGTTTACTTTTTATTGAGAGAAATAACCCATTAGTCAAAAAACTTCCATCCACGCTAGATACAGCAAATGACGTCACAAAATCCAGCTACAGCATAGCTACAGCGTGAATGGATTACTGGCTTTAACCCGTGATTGATTAACCTAACCCTTAACAAGTGATTAGCAGTCTTTTAAGATCCCTTATTCTGATAATAAAAAACTCCGGAAGTTTTACTTGAGAAATAAGTTCTTTTCTTAAAATAATGTAATAAAATACTTCGATTTTGTTATTTTCTGAAAATAATGAATAAGTTCTTCAAACCAGTTTTTTTTTCCATGAAATAAAAATATTTTGTTTTTCTGTGACCCACACTGAATCAGGTTTTGCCACATTTCACCAATGATGATACAAATTAGCTGAACTTACTATGAAGCTTTACTCGTAAAGTCTGATGGTGAATTTACAAAACTTTTTTTTTAATAAATGTATTTTATTAACTTTTCTTTTTTTTATTTCTTTTTATTTTTTCCACACTGTTTTAGGATATTATTAAATGTAATGATGAATACTGTTTGCCAGTTCTGCTACTGATTGTGCAGTGAGGATAAACATTTTCTGAAGTTTATTATCTGACGGGCCCTGATTTATGGCAGAGCTCTTTGTTCTAGTTTAAATATTAGATAGATTTATAAGCGATCTGTTGTTCATCAATGCCCGTGCATTGCTGAATCTTTAAATCTTTTAATCCAAAATATTTAAGAACTTCTTTTTATTTGGCACATTTCACCAAGGATGATGTAAAATGGTTGAACTTGCTATGAAGCTTTACTCGTAAAGTCTGAGGGTGAAATTAAAAAAATTTGGAATATAGCATTTAGTCCTCCGGTTACTTCATGTTGCTTATCCCAAAGTATGTTTGGTTAGAGGTGCTATTTTATTAGTTTCAGTCGTTTTTTAAATAATGCTATGATGTTTTGAATTTCTTCACCTGAAACATAATGAAGATGCTTAAAAAACTTTGACGATACAATCTGAGCATTATTGGCTTCTATGTTTGTAAAGGTCCTAATATAGGGTAGACTAACCAGTGAATGAACGTTTAAGACGTCACGTTCGCCAGTGAATGAACACCAGGATATAATGATCAGGACTACCAACCTCTGTCAGATAGCTTCCTACTACATGGGAGGAAGTCAGTGTTGCCAATCCATATAGTGGAATGATTTTCAATCCTTATTTTTTAAATTATATTTACCAAATGTTCATTCACTGGGGCCTGTTCACTCACTGGTCAGTCTACCCTACTCGACAGTTGTTGAGTTGTAATGAATTTTCAAATCTATTTGTTTAGTAAAAGATAATCTCACGAAATTCTAAATTAAGTTTTATTTGTACAACATTAAAGTTGCTGTGATGATAACTCTAGTTACTTATTTCAATGCTGATAATTAGAGGCTGTTTCTGAGCTGATTAATGCATTTTTATGTTTTAAATTGATATATAATAGCTGACCAAAGTTTATTTATTGGTTTATTCTTCCTGGTTAGCAGCAAGGGATATTTGTGTTACTTTATCTTATTTACTGTTATTTTGGTTTAATATTCTTATTAATGCTGTGATTTTATTTTTAGTGTAGCTAAGGAGTATTGCCGTCTACTGAAGTATGGAGACTCTTTATACCGTTGTAAAATGTTAAAGAAAGCTGCTTTGGGAAGGTAAGTAAAACTAATTTATAATAATAATAAATTTCATTATTATAACAAAGAAACAATATAATAATTCTATGGCACGCATAAAGGAAGAAATCCCGACAGGCAAACAAACGCATTTAAAGTTAAAATCGAACAAAAACAAGCACAGAAGCAAAGAGTAGTTATTACAGGGTGATAACAGAACCTGGAAATCAGGGAATTCTCGGGAAACTATTTTATTCTGGAAATATCAGGTAATTTTTACCATTTTGGATTACTTATATAGCGGGTTTAGGTTCTTGGGATCTGACGGACGCTTAATACAAAACAATATTCCGATTAGCCTGAAGGATTAATCTTAGAGGACGGGATCAATCTCTCACGAATCGTGTTACAACATGATTCTCTGATCACATGATTCCTTTAACTCAGATTTTTGGAAATGCAAAAAGTTAGTTAGGCTAACCTATATCTGGAAAGTCCCTTGATGTCTGGACTAAATTCTGCAGTGAATTGAGTGTATCGCATGTTTTCAAGGTACAGTAGAACCCCGATTATCCGAGTTAATAAGGTCCGAGACTAACTAGGATAACCGAAAAACTGGGTTTAAGCGAAAATTTCAAATAAAACAATTGTGTGTATCTAAACGTATATTTTAACTAATACAAATTTATATAGAGACACCTTGTGCAATTCATATGCATATATGACACTTTAAGAGTCCTTTAACTTAAAAAAAAGTCCTCAATTGTTTTTAGTTTTGTTCTATTTTGGCGTGTCTCGGCAGCAATGTATCGCCTTTTTTTAAAAAAGGATAATAGGATTGCTGGTGCCGCTTCTTGTTGTTCTATCTATTCAATAGCTTTTAGTCAGAGGCATGGGGTAATAGGGATATTGTTGTTGGATTTCTTTTTTCTGAGGGTTTGTGAGATCGTGTTCTGGTCAGGTTTTTTTCGGTAGTCGTCAGAAAAATCTTAGAACGATTTAAAAGCTCGGTTAAAGCGGATAATCGGGGCTCGGATCATCAAGACTGTACTGTAATTGTAAAATCAGGGAATTTTTTGTGTGAAAGTATCAGGAAAATCATGGAATTATCAAATAACTTTTTTTCTAGGATTTTGTAACCACCCTGTATGAGAAAAAAATAATTAGTACATGAAAGATTTTCAAGGCCTTAAAATGCAATATTTATTTCAATAATTTACGTTTTAAAGAAGCATGTGGTTAAAATGCTAATTTTTTTTTGTTGGTATTCCAGAATGGTAACCATCATGAGACGACAAAACGAAAGTTTGAAGTATTTAGAGGAAGTTCGTCAACATATGTCTCGCCTGCCAGCTATAGATCCGAACACAAGAACTTTGCTAATCTGTGGTTTTCCAAATGTTGGGAAATCTAGTTTCATAAATAAGGTATTATTTTTAAAATAATTTGTGGTTTTGTAGTTTTTAGAACATGTAAAGTTACCAAAAGATGAAAGCAAGAAAATGACCTGTGAAGGTTTTCAATTGCACTTAGTTCCGTTAAAAAAGATATTTGAAAACTGTAAAGCATATAATTCACTATATTTTTATAAATTTGGAAATATTGTTATCTTAAAAAGGGGGTAACAACATGTTCATTGACACACAAATTATTTTTTTTTCCCAAAAATGTCACTTAGCACCTTCTTCCACTAAGCTCTTCAATTTAATTCTCTCTGAATTTATGATGCATGAGCATTTTCAGGTCGTTTATACATATTCTTTCAATTTAAATTACAAAAAATAAAATTTATATGTATACCCTGTTTCCTAATTTCATAGTATGTTGACACCATTAATATCCTCTTTTCCTAAATATTTTAGATTTTAATCTTCTGTTGCACCTATTGTATGTCCAAGTTTCTGATGCCTATGAATAGCATTTTATATTTATCTAACTTTTAAGTTAACTTGAAATTTCATTGAATGTTGATGTGAAACTGGATGTGCATGACAGTCCAGCTTTTATTGTATTTTGTGTACGATAAAGCTTCATATACATGCTATAAAATAAAGTGTTTGAATGGGGAACATTAATGTGATGTCACATGGTTTGTTATGCTACTGCTCTCAAACCACGTGCTTAATGTTATTCTATACAGCTACCGAAACACGTGCTAATGTTTTCCTACTGCTCACACCTG
This sequence comes from Hylyphantes graminicola, assembly GCA_023701765.1. NCBI lineage: Eukaryota > Metazoa > Arthropoda > Arachnida > Araneae > Linyphiidae > Hylyphantes > Hylyphantes graminicola. Next base: position 14,270,515 of record CM043113.1, read on the forward strand.
TCTAACTGCTTTTTTTTCCCAAAGCAATTTGGAATTGAAGCTCAGGTGGATATGACGTGAATGTCCCCCATTATTTCAAGCTATATTTGTACGCTTTTCAAACACAATTAAATGTTAGGTAGAATGTTCTTCTACTGAGTTCTTAATTTTTTACAAATGAGCCATTCCGCCCTCAGATCCTTTTAGGTATTGTTTCTTAAAGGGAGTGAATTTACCAAGGGTTAATAAATGCGTTTTGTTAAAGCCCTGCAATCAGTCCTATATTATCTTCTTGCCGAAGGCTAAAGTAAACAAAGCTCTGGGCTACAATTATGTGTTAACATTAACAATTGGTAGCATATTGGTAACATAAAGTAGCATGTGACGTTTTAATTGAGTGTTACAGTGAAGCTTTATGTGCATGTCAGTCCAGCTTTTATTGTATTTTGTGTATAATAAAGCTTCATCTGCATTCTATAAGATCTTGAAAAGCATTTGAATTGGTTTATTTTAAGCTATATTTATCTGCTTTTCAAACACAGTGGGTAAAACATAAGGTAGCACGTTCTTCCACTAAGCTCTGATTTTAACCCATAGGCTAATGATGCCCAATTGTATAACTGTTCTACTATTATAATGCTTGAAGCTTTGTATGCATGCTATATCAACTATAGAAAGTTTCAATCAGTAGAGTTGAAAGTATAAGTTAAGTTCATTCATATTTCATAAGTTAAGTACAGCAGACTCCCTCTTAACCGACTTAAACGGGACCGAGGGTAAGCCGGATAAACGAAAATCAGGTTAAACCGGAGAAATCAAAGAAATTGAAATTTAGATGCTTATTTGATTGCACTTTTGTTTATTGATGATAATTGCCTTATGAAATACATGTACAATTGACATAAGACGTCATTTTACAGGTTATTTTATAAATTATTATTAGTATTTTACATTTTTGATTACATACCTCAAAAAAAAATGTGACCTTTTTTTGTCAAAGTTTGGACCAACCTCTCACCAACACCAAAAGACAAAGCAATTAATTTCAAACTTTCTCCATTATCAATACTTTTTAGGGCATCTAATCGAGATACCTCACAGACTACTACTACTCGCTTTATTTTCTCACTTTTCGCCATTTTGGGAAAAAATCCTTTTAAACTCTGGCTGAGTTGAGAACATAGAACAACCACTTAAAAATTTTCGACACATGCTCAGTTAAATCACCTTCATTTCCACCCCTCACTAATAGATGGGGAAGATCCAACCAATCGCCACAATCCTACAAGGGCAACAATATAAGCTAACTTGTCATGGGTCCCTTTTAAAATCCCCCCTTTCAACCCCTTGCTAATTCATTAGGAATGTCAGGTCAATCCCCACAGCCTTCTTAGGTCAACAAATACCCCCCCCCCTTCTCCCCAACAAACCACACGTTTGTAACATGTGCGACGCCGAAAACCGATTGAAATAACTACAAACTTGTATTTTTAGCTATTTTTCACATTTTAAGGGTGGAAAATTTTCAGCCCGGTTAAAACGGAGATCTGGTTAAACAGAGGCCGGTTAAGAGGGAGTCTACTGTAATTGAATTCATACCCATAAGCAAATGATGACTCAGATCCAACGCTGAAATTTGATGATTCTGTAATGATCTGATGCTCTACTTTTCTAATAACATTCGTTCATTTAACTAGTTTATAATTAATGTTTTTTGCTTTGGGTAACTGATTGTTTTTCCACTAAACTATGATTTTGACCCATGGGCCAATGATGCTCAAATGTATGTCTGTTCTGCTATTATATTGCTTGTAATGAAGCTTTATATGCATGCTTTATCAGCTACGAAAAAGTTTCAAGTGGTATAGTTGAAACTGTAGTATATGTGTTTCCATAAGTTGAGTAATTAAAGTCGTACCCATGAGCAAATGATGACTCAGATCCAACGCTGATATTTGATGATTCTCAAACGATCTGATGCTCTACTTTTCTAATAATGTCCTTTCATTTAACTAAGTCTGTCCATTTACTATGCAAGCCTCTAAAAGACTTTCTTGCCCAATCCCTTTGCTTGGTTTTCTAGGAAACGGGGGAACATCCCTTTTCTAAACCTAATGCTTTTGAGGTTCTGTTGTGAGGTTAACAATCCAAACAGTTCAAACCCAAGTAGGGTGGGGAAAAACACGCTCACGTTTTTGCTAAGAAAACCAATGCAGGGATAAGGGAGGAAAATGCTTTCGAGGCTGGCATTCTAGATAGACAAGGTATCTTTGTAATTGATATATATTTTATGCTTTCGATAACTGTTAGTGTTATTTTTCTGTACGAATGTGATTTTATGGTTGACTCTAAAATTTTTAAAAATACGACGCCCGTCGCCAATAGCCCTCGTGTAGCTCTAGTGCGACGTTAATTAAAACCTAACCTAACCTAAAATTTTAAAACATTTTTTAGATAACTCGTGCGGAGGTCGAAGTACAATCCTGGGCCTTTACTACCAAGTCCCTCTATGTTGGTCACACAGACTACAAATATCTGAGATGGCAGGTAAGAGAAACAGCTTTTAACTGAATTTTTATCAATATAATATATATCAATATAATATAGTTTTAAGAAAGTAAATCATTAAAAAACATTTTTTTCAGTATTTGTGGAAAGTTATGGTAAAATATGCTTTAAAAATCACGCTTACGCAAAACAAATATCAACAAATCGTTAATTTTTTCCATCCATTTGAAATAAAATATGCTTAAAAAACATTAATGCAGGTCATGAACTAAAATTATTAAGATATCAGTGCCCAAATTTTTTGGCAAAAGTTTGTAGTATTATATCGAAAACACATAGAAATAAGAGTAACAAGCATATAAATAGCTTTAACATATCCAGTTCTTAATAGTTTTACTACACGATTCTAGTTGAAAACCTTCTTCATACTGTTATAAAACTACTCTAAAAATTTGGAAGCAATTGATAATAAAAAACTTCAGTTTTTATGTAATGCGTTTTGAAAAAAAAATTCAAAAAAAGATTTAAAGTGCTATAACCTCAGTTCTATTAAAAACTAGAAACTAAAATGAAACAGATTTAGAAAGCTAAACGCTTATTTTATATTAAAATGCAAAAAACAAATGTTTGATATTTAGTCGATTTTTGCTGAAAAAAGGTGATCGGATACCTTAATATATTAATACTGACACTTTTTTTTACAGGTAATTGATACTCCTGGAATCCTTGACCACCCTATTGAAGATCGAAACACCATTGAAATGTTGGCCATTACAGCACTCGCCCATTTGAGAGCCTGTGTTCTTTTCATTGTCGACCCTTCAGAGCAGTGTACGTTTTCAATTGAGCAACAGGTAAATTTCCCACGATTGTTTTACTATTGTAAGCTATCAGGGTGTGCTCATGATGATTTTCAATCCAACTCTGAATTCTGTTGTGGATAAATTGAATCTGAAGCTTCTATTTTCTTAAAATTCATTCATCAAAGTTTTCTGGTTTTTTTTTTGTGTGTGTGTGGAAATCTTACTGATTTTTGTACCTACTGCGATAGCCAAACAAGTTGTGTACATTTAGTTTGAAAATTGGTCTTGCTATTATGCTATTTTATTTTTGATGCGTCTACTAATATAAATCTCTGTTCTGTGTTTTGTATTTATTTTACTTATGATGACTTTCAATCCAACGCTGAAACTCTATGTGGATAATTAAGTCTGAAGCTATTAGTAATTTTTATTGGTAGTATTGTTTAACTCTTGTGAAATAAGAGAAAGGCTGTGCTCTTTATACATTATTAAAAGTACAGTACTTATAGATTTGTTTATTTTGCATATCTGTTTAACATTTATTTTTGTTCCATTAGGTTGATCTATTCAACAGTATCAAACCACTCTTTTCAAACAAAGTAAGTGCCTCTGTATACATTCACATTTTAATGTGTTTACATTTCCCGTTTTTCATTTAATTAATCTGTATTTGTGTTTTTTTTAGCCTACCATCATAGCTGCTAATAAAAATGATGTGTTACGGTTGAATGAACTTCCAGAAGATAAGAAAGTAAGTGCAATGTGTTTTAATAGATTTAAATCTGTTCAATTTATGTTTTTAACCCATATACTTAAGTTATGAAAAGTTTATGTTTGATGCATCTAAGAATTATCGAGTTTAATAGAAGAACATGCTAAGTGACATTCTTGAAAAGAGTGAGATTTTTGTATCAATAAACATGTTGTGCCCTCCTTTAAAAATAAAAAGTTCCCCCATTTTCATAAAATTTCTTTTAAGTATATTTCTTACCTTTTGGAAGTGCTGCTTCTAACTGCTCAGGTTCTAACCTATTTAAATTTAAACAAAAAAAACTTAAACAGGGTTCCCACGGGTCCTTGAAAGTCCTTAAGTAGTCCTTGATTTTTATTTTCAATTTCAAGGATCCTTTAATACTCCTTGATTTTTACCAATAACCGTTGAAAAGTCCTTGATTTTTGATCAAAGGTACCCCTTAATACTCCTTGATTTTGACAAACTATTGTTTTTGAAAAGTCCTTGATTTTCTTTGTTTGCGACCTTCACATTTTCGAGAAGTCATTTCTTAAAACATTGCTAAAGTCGGCTCTAAATGACTCGCATAGCACTTGCATTCGGTACAGAACGTTGCTCTTATATAAATACTTATATTTTTGCCAAATAGTTCTGTGTTTTCCTCTGATATAGTTGGCCATAACACTGCGTTAGCCGTATTTCAAATGCAATGTTTGTTAGATTTAATAGGTATAGCAATTGACGCATTATGATAAAGGGTCCTTGAAAATTTTTTTGGGAGTCATTGAGAAGTCCTTAAGAACTCCTTGATTTTTATTTTGAAATAAGAGTGGGAACCCTGTTAAAGCTCAAAGTACTAATAATCTTTTGTGATCTTTTCAGCAAAAACTTGACTCGCTTGTGGAAGATGGCTACCCCATATTCGAAATGAGCACACTGACGGGCGATGGTGTCATGGAGTTACGAAACGAAGCATGCGATCGTCTTCTTGCGTTCCGAGTGGACTCCAAACTGAAGGGCAAAAAGGCTGCCGGAGTCTTAAACAGGTTGGAAGTCGCTCAGCCAACACCGAGAGATAATAAGGTGGGTGCATTTAAGATTTGAATTCAGTATTTTGGTAGGATGTTGGCTCTGTGGCTGAGAGATATGTGCTACGATAGTCATTTAGATCCCTGATTGAGTTGGCAGATTTTGAGGGTGGGAAAATTGTCAGCATGCCTGTAAAATGATTATATGGCATAAGAAAGATCCCTTGAATAATTGGCTTGGCAAACTCTGCAAAATTAAATTTTGTTCTTTTTTAACAAAGCTTGGTTTCATTGTAATCTGAACCTTAAAATTGGTTGCTAGAGCGCCTAGATGGTGCCACTAAAAATGGCTTTCGATTCTGGGGAATATGCAGTCTACATGATAGCAGCCATTTGAAGATATATATTTTGTAGAACATGTATACTTTACATACTGCTGTAGGCAAGCAAGCTGGACAGTGGACATTGGTCTAAAACATTTTTGTGGTCACTGTACCTTCCCATGGCAGTGTACCTGCGTATGTGAGAATTGTTTTATTTATGTCAGTGTTTTATTTATTATTGTTGCAGACTTAAAAACAGCTTTTTCAGAAAAACTCGCAGGATTGGTTGGCCGACCAGGCCCAACCAGAGCTGTAATCAAATCTGGCGATCCCCCGTAACGCCTTTAACTAAAAATTATTACGAGACGTTATCGGTGAATGCCGTGACAAAATTACTGGCAGCGAAAAAACTCGTAACCCACTATTTCTTTGCTTACAATTATCCGATATAATGAGGCGAAACCTCTATACTTTTCCATACTTTTATGTAAACAGTTTGTTGTAGCATATTAAAACATTGTGCTAAATATGTAACCCTATTAGCTTCGCCATGATCAGAGTATTCTGCTTTCTGGCCACATAATAGGGGGTAAAAAATTTACTTGTAATTTTTTTGTTGCACATGAGTGTGTGTGTTAACCTAGATTACTTCTAAAACAAGTGTAGTTAACAAGTACTGTTTCACCTTATGCCTGTGTTGATCTTGAATATAATTGTTTTTTCTCAGATAAGAGCACCATACATACCAGATAAAGTTATTGAAAAGAAGCTTCAAATGGAAATTGACTCGGAAAGAAAATTGGTAATTAACTTTTTTTATAATGCATATAATCTAAACACATATGAATAAGAAGTTAATTTGTATTGGTTTTAGTCTGTTTTTGATTCATATTTTTGAAAGATCTACAATTTTACAAAGGCTCTCAAAAATAAATAAAACAAGCATTACCTTATTCAAATGTGAGACATTTAAAATTATTGTAATGAATTGAAGTGGTAAGTTTTTTAATAGGCTGTAGGTAAGATTAGTGTAATAATCCAAAACTATTGCTTTCAATAGGTTTATATTTAACATTTCTTTGTAGGAAAAAGATCTCGAAATGGAGCTGGGAGATGATTATATTCTTGATTTAAAAAGTAAGTTTAACCCCCAAGCAGTTATATTTTTCCTTTGTTAATTCATGTAATTAAAAGTTAACAATTGTGTTGGAAGATTTGTTGTCTTATTTAAACCTTTAAAATATGTTTTAAAAGTTCATTCAAATTCTTTTACCTGCTATTCCATAAATTGGACCTTTTGAATGCATTATAAAGATTTTGTTAGAATCCATGAATTTTTTTTTGCCAATTTTAATTTTTTCAAATATTTTTATAGAGCACTACCTGATTCCGGACCAAGAAAAATACGATGTTATTCCAGAGTTATGGGAGGGTCATAATATTGCAGATTTTGTCGATCCCGACATTAGAGAAGTAAGTTCTATTCACGGATCTTTTTAGGCTTTGTTTTTTGTTAGGACTGAATTTACCAAGGTTTTAACAAAACTATTTTGTTAGAACTGTGCAATCAGTCCTAAATTATCTTGCCAAAGGCTATAGGTTAAACAAAGCTCTTGGCTACAGTTATCTATTTTTTTTTAACAAATAATAATTTGATTACATTCATGAGAGTTAGGTTCCACAGATCTGTTTAAGCGCTTCCTGTTTGGAGTGAATTTACCAAGGGTTAACAAATATATTTTGTTACAGCCGTGCAATCAGTCCTATATTACCTTGCCGAAGGCTATAAGAAAAACAAAGCTCTGGGCTACAGTTTTGGATTTCAAACTATAAATGTGTATGATATTAAAAAGGTTGCATTTTTGTTTTAAACTGCCCTGCCTATTCTGAGTTTAGAAATGCAATCCATATTTAAAATTATGGTAAATTGTGTTTATGGTTGTGGAATGGCAATTTTAATTTGGTTTTATATGGAATGAAAAAATTAAAATATTGCCTTATCAATTGGCAAATAAGAGTGGTATAAAAAAAATTATAACTGTTGATGTGAGATAGATCTAACTCTACAGGTTTTTGTTTCACTATGATGAAATTCAGATAGGGACAAATGATTATGATGATTCATATCTGTTTCTGATTTTCTTTGTTATAATTTGCTTAAAAGGTTTAAATATTTTTTCTGTATCGGATTTGAGACTTGCGTTGCTCGCTTTCTTTCATAGAATTTGGGTGTCTTCAAAGTCTCAGATATAAATTAAAAGAACTGAATTAATTTACTTTCCTGTATGGATTGTAAATTTTCATTTTCTTTTAACAATAGCATGTTTTCGATTGCATGTTTGCCTAATGTACATAAGTCTTTCAATTCTTGTTTTAAATATCTTAATAAGCAGTAATTTAAATATTTAGCAATCTTTTAATCTGATTTATAAGTTAACCCTATTAGCTTCGTCACAAACATATAATTCTATTTGATGACCACATAATAGGGGATAGGAATCTCACTTGTGATTTTTTCGTTACACATGAGCGTGTGTGTTAACCTAAATTATAAGTAAAACAATTACACATTCATGAGAAATCTGATTATTTTGCACAATTCATGTTTAACTGAGACAGTGTCGCCTAATGCTTTCTTATGGGCATGAGGTGCTTTTTTGTCTCTAATATCAACTGAAAGCATGGATAAACTTGTTTATGGTATTTTTCTAAACCAAGCCCCCCATAATTTCTACACTTAATATAGATTAATTTTATTTACATGTATATATTTTTAATTGCCAATTTAAACATTCTTGGTTTGAATTGACAATTATGTAGATAAAACATCCAAGTATAATAATTTATCTTTTGTTGTCTTAACAATAATTTAAATAATTAATAACCTTATTTTCTGATTTATGAACCCTATTTAGCTTCGTCGCAAACAGATCATTCTGTTTGATGACCACATAATAGGGGATAAAAATCTCACTTGTAATTTTTTCGTTACACATGAGCGTGTGTGTTAACCTAAATTATTCGTGAGACAGTTATAAATTTATGAGAAATCTGATTATTTTGCACAATTCATGTATTATTCTAAGCACCAGTTATAAGAATTTTCTTAAGGATTTTTATTGGTTGATAAATGATTTGATAAGGATTGTATTTGATAAATAATTTGTAACGAATGTTTTACAAATTTATATCTGCGTTCTATGTTCTTATTAAATGTAGTTATTGGTCTTATTTTTATAAATCTGATTTCTTATTTTTGGTAGTAAATGTAATGTTATTTGAGAAAGTGGGAAAAACACTTCTTACCAAGAGTGTTAAATTCTGTGCCAGCCCTGCACAATATTGCTCCATGCAAATTTAATTATGCTGCATATCTAGTTAGTAAAATCTTAATTTTTCTTTAGAAAATGGGTAAATTAGAAGAGGAAGAAGGGCTAAGGGAAGAAGCTGGTTTCTATGCTGAGAGCGAAAGTGAGGACGACGACAAAATGAAGACTATTCGAGCTTTGGCTAAAAAGTATGCTCATTTTCTCATCACGCTACACACACTCCTAATTTGTTTTTTAGAAAAAGTAAAATTTTAAAGTATAGTTATCCGTTTAATTGGGTGTCCAGCAAAAAAAAAAATCTTGAATTATATCTGGGAATTTATTAATTCTGGGGAAATCTGGAGTTATCAGGTATTTTTTTCGAAAAAGTTGGAAAATCGGATTTTTTTTAAAGCCAAAATCAACAAAATTTGTAGTTGCTAATCGCTATCATTCCGAAATCTGGCGTTTTTTTTATAAATACTGAAATTTCTGCATGTTAGCAATGGCAGAATATTGTTATGTTGATAAGACTGAATTTTGTAAAATATACTATGTTATGTGCCATAACTAATTGCAGCATACGGGATACATTTGAGTAATTTCAAACTAAATTCATTCTGGACCCTGATTTAAGGAATAAAGAAACTTACTGATATAAAGCAATTATTATTTAAAAGGTGGCAGGTTTTTCATGGAAATAAATATTTATGCCTTTGTTTTATGTGTTTAACAGTTTTATTTTCTATTAAGGATTCGAGAAAAGAAAAGTTTGATGAGACAGGACCATCAAATAAGGAAATCTAGTACAAAAGCCAAATTGCCTCGCACTGCTAAAAAGGTATAGGGTTCTTAAGTAAATTTTTTATATAAAATACCTCTAGTTTCATTTAAGTATTGTTTTTTTTTGTATTTTAATATAATAAATATGCTAACATTTTGTTTTTGTATTGTTAACTTATGCTTTTTTTATTTCAGAGGTCACGCAGTGTTAGCAGACTCAGACAGGAATTTGGAGAACTGGGTGTGGAATTAGGCAATCGAAAAGATGTAAGTTGCTGTTTACTGCTTTTTCTCTGATCATGTATTAGTTGACTCTTAAAAATAATTTAACTCCTGGAAGTTTGGTTCAAAGATATTTTATATCAAATAACACCCTTTGTGTAAACAGTGGGGCAAAAATGTTTTTTAACTGCCTTCTGAATTTCCGGTCATGTACCAATTGCTGGATTTTCAAAAAGGGAAGTAATCAAACTTTATCTTGGCACCTGAAATACATACTACCCAATTACATCCACAGCTTCATATAATTAAGGTAGGCGCATACCCAAAATTTCCCATAATTCTAAAATTTTTACTATTGCTTTAATCTTTTCCAAATTTGGCATAGTGATTTCAAATATAATGAATAATACTATTTAGGCTTTTGTTTTTATTTAAATATAATTTATTTATTTTAAACAGTGTTTTTCTACTAAAAAGAGAGGTTTACGCCAACAAGCCTACCACATTGAATTTTCATCCTATTATTATTATGTGTTAAATTCTTCGTTTTGAACTGACACATGCAATGACCCCCTAGAGTTACATACAAATTACAAGAAAAAAAGTTATTAAGAAAAATGTTATAAATTAACCACAAATATTATGCCACATTATATTTGAAATCACTATGCCAAATTTGGAAAAGATTAAAGTTATAACTTATAGTAAGAATTTTAGAATCTTGGGTATTCGCCTACCTTAATGTTGCATTGGTAGCCGAAGTAGCAGGTGTCTGCAATTTAGTTGATTGTTTCACCAAATAAGGTGCTTGTATTTTTCTTAGTATTAGTTCTCTTGTTAACCTTCATGTTTCGTTTTCTAGGCCCACTACAACGAGGCCAGGGTTGGTCGTGTGGTGAGATCCGTAAAGAGGAAGAGAGAGGACAGTGAAGGACGAGTGCGTAGCAGCTCTAGAACGCCAAGAGACGTGTCTGGTGTCAGAGACGTAAAGGTACGCAAAACAATGTTAAGATCCCAGTGGTCTAAATTATATTCTTAACTTTTAGTATTAAGTTGTATCGGCTCAGTGGCTGAGAGGTTATACAGGGTTGGGAGCGACCGTGAAAACCGTTAAATCTCAGGGAATTTTTCTTTTATGGAAAAGTCAGGGATTTTTATCATTTACCGGGATTTTCGCCATTTGTTTAAAAAGTTTCGCCATTTGTTTAAAAAATAAAAACATTCTTTTTTATTATTGTTCCGTACTTTTTTTGCCGATCGAAATCCTACTGTCATTTTTTAAACTGTTAATACCACATGCGATCTACGAGATTTCCGTGTAATTTTTAAAACGAATGATAAAATGTCTAAAACTATTTCAAGTGGCTCACCGAACTTTATTTTAGCGGAATTCCTCTTTTTTGTTTTTATTTTTCCACTAAAAGTTTTTGTTTTCCTTCTCCAAAAAAATTTCAGCTTTTAATGTTTTGAAAAAAATCGGTATTTTTTTTTTGTTCTAACAAACCAAAATAGCATACTGCTTTTGTCTCCTAAATTCAGCATGTTACCGGGCGTTTATCGCATTTCAGCGCCATTTCTCCTTTGTAGCAATTATTAAGTAAGCCATCGTCAGCTAATGTACAGAGAGTCGAAATCAGGGTTCGATTTAAGCAGTATCGCAAATGCGTTGCATTTTTTAACGATTGTTTACTTTTTCTTCGCACCTTAATTCGGTGGAACTAAACCTAAATTTCAATAAACTTCAAGTTAAAATAAAATTTTCTAGTAAGGAAGATAAAATTTTCTATCAAAATGGGAAGATGAATTAAGATTAGATTATACTAATATGTCTTCAAATTCCAGCCAGCCAGCGCAAACTCCCATTAGAATGATATTGATGAAAACTAAGCTTAAATTTTGATAAATAACTAGTTTAAATAATGGTTTTTAATAATAAAGATAAAATTTTCTATCAAAATGGGAAGATGATTTAAGATTATATTACACTAAGACGTCTTCAAATCTCGGTCAGCCAGTGCAATCTCCCATTAGAAGAAGCTCTATATACTATATTGATGAAAACTAAGCTTAAACTTTGATAAATAACTAGCTTGAATAATGGATTTTAATAATAAAGATAAAAATTTTAATTAAAATTTTAGGATGAATTAAGATTGGATTACATTAAGATATCTTAAAATATCAATCAACGTCCAGTGCAATCCCCCATTAGAAGACGATCATTTCCCGTGACTAAAAATGTGTAGTTCAATAATGCTTCCTGATTTACTTATTTGGCCTCCTAGTAATTTTCATGAAATCTGCCGATGACGTAACATTGTATCAGAATGATTGCCTGTTCTGTAGCTCCGATGATTGGAAGATAATCTTTTGTAGCTCCGGTTCAGGCCAAATCGGTCAACCATAATATTTTTTTCTGGCCAAGTGTCTTTGAGTCGTGATCACAAGAACAGCTTGAAAGATAAAATTCTTATTGTTTCCGTTTGAACCTTTTTTTTTTTACTTTGGTCTCTACTGGGGTTTTTGATTGTAGACAAATTTTATACAAAAACATACTTTATGCAAAAAACATGTAGAATTTGTATTTATGTATTATTTATTTTTTCATCTTTAAAATGTATTTCTGGTTTTCCTTTTTAAAAAAACTTTAATTTATATTTTTGATAATTTGTAAAGTTTTACCCAATAATATCAATAATTTAATGTACATTCCATTCAAATTTCAGTAATCAGGGAAAAAATTTAGTTGGTCAGGGAAAAGTCAGGGAATTTTGGAGCTCAGATTCACTCCCAACCCTGTTATACGTGTCCACCTTGTAAGCACAAGTTCACAGGTCCCAGCCCTGGCTGAGTCGTCCGATTTTCTGGATGGCAAAATCATGGGCACGCATTTCGTCTGATTTTGAGACATGTAAAAGATCCCTGGAGCTAGGCTTACCCATTTGGTTTGGGTTTTCTCAGCAAAAATAAATCTTGTCAAACTTAACATCCACGGAAACGTCAGATTCATTGTAATCTGAGCATCAAAATTGGTAACGAGAGTCACTTAGATTGTGCCTAAAAATATGGCTCTCAGTTCTGGGATGCGGAGTCTGCAAAGCCTTGACCGCCAAAATTGCAGCCCCATTAGAGAAGAAAATTACTAAGTGACGTGCATTGTAGTTTCTGAACTTTGTCCCCCATACTCTCTACAGTGCCACCGTTTAATATGAATTAACATATGTTTACTTTTTCACAAGTTGTAAATAGCCAATTATTAATTACGTTTGGATGCGCCTAAGGAACAGACATTTTGTTTCAAGACAATTTTATTTCTGATTTATTCAAGTGAGTTGTTACATAACTAGCACCGTATCGCCCTCTACTGGAGATATGAGACATAACATCATTTTTTACAATGCATATATTTTTTAATAATCAATTTACACATTTAATGGGTTGAAATTCTTGTCTGGGATTGTAATTTAAATTATATTTCCTCCAGTTTAATAGATAAACCCTATTAGCTTCGTCACAAACGAATCATTCTGTTTGATGACCACATAATAGGGGATAGAAATCTCACTCGTAAATTTTTTGTGACACACATGGGCCCGATCGCAGGAGCTCCCAGAGTTTTGGTGCTCTCTGAGCTCGCGGGGTTTCGGTGCTCGCGGGGTTTCGGTGCTCTCTGAGCTCGCGGGGTTTCGGTGCTCTCTGAGCTCGCGGAGTTTCGGTGCTCTCTGAGCTCGCGGAGTTTCGGTGCTCTCTGAGCTCGCGGAGTTTCGGTTCTCGCGGAGTTGCGCGACTCTCGGAGCCTCTACTACTGGGCGAACCTGTGTGTGTTAACTTAGATTATTTGTGAGACAAATTAAAGAATAAAATTTTTTTAACAAAAACTTTGCACATCTGTTGTCATGCAAATAATAGGGTGATTCAATTTTGCCCTTAAAAAGTTAATATCTACCTACAGTCATACTCTGTTACAACAGCAACTTGTTCATTACGGCATATATGTTCAGTCCCTTGAATTGCCCATAGACCTTAATATTATTACAGGGTTGCCACATTCCTTGAAAAGTGCTTGAAAAACATTATCAACCTTGAAAAGTCCTTAATTTTATGCTTGCAGATGACTTGGTTGAGTTTTCTTTAATTGTGTCGGCAAATATAAACAGTGGAAGGTTATTTTAGCACATTTAAGTTCATTTGAAACTTAAAAATCTTATTCGTTTTCAAATTATTTTTTTTTTGAAACTATCGTGAGATTTAGGAGTTGTATGTTCCTTAATTTTTTTTTAACTAAAAGTGTGGCAACCCTTGTGATAATATCTTGCTTGTTGCTTATAATTTTTTTTTATTTAACTCCTCGGCTATAAACGCTATAAATTTGTTTATATGATGCTCAAACTGCTCTCTTATAGACACCATTCTTGTAGAAATTAAAATAAATTGTTTTTCACTATTTAAATTTTATTTCAAGCCAAAAGCAGGCCTAGGAACTAGTCTCTTTTCTAGCTATTAGTCTCTATTTTTTTAAAGTGTCTCTAAAAGTATCTTTTTTCAAGTCAAAGTCTCTAAATTAGCTATTTTTCACCCTAACTTTCACCGAGATTTAACAAGAACATTGCTGGCATATTAAGAACTTTTTCTCATGCAAATACATGTCTTTTGCTTTTCTATCGGGGATGTTACAACTCAACGCTACAGGATTGCCGCGTTTTGTATTAATTTTCAACAAGGCTCATTGTGACATCTGACTTTCCAGATTTTGGCTGATGCCTGCACACAGAATTGTACTTGAATTTTTTTAGTGACGGAAAAATCGGAATTATGCTTGAGTTTGTTGACAATTCTGGTTTGCCACTTACTGGAAGTTTCGATTTATGAAGATAAGCTTTTTGTATCGTTTATTTCGAGGTTTAGCGATCAGCCGATTTTTTAATAAAATCCCCCATTGTAAATTTCAGATTTGCTGATTTCAAGAGTTCTATAATTTTTCTGCAAATGTCCAATTCCTTCAAAGTTGCAAGATTTTTCTTTTAAGATTTAGAATTTTAAATTAATTGCTCGAATTTAAAAGTTATTTGTTATGTAGGGTTCTAAGATTCGCGGTTTGTTTGCTGATTTTCAGATATTCTCAATTTTCCGTCTTTGCAGTTAACCTAGATTAATTATTTGGGTGGAATTTAAGATTATGGGATATGCTAATTTTTTTAGGTTTGTTTATTTTCAAGAGTCTTCGATTTCCATTTTTTTTTTAAGATGCCCGATTTACAAATTTTCAGTTTTGCAATTAAAATATTTCCTGCTTGTAATTTTGCTGTTTTTACTGATATTTGAGGATTTTTTGAGTCATCGATATTCAAGGTTTTACGATTAAGCGATCTTCAAATTTTGTTGTAATTTGTAAGGATTAGTGATTTTTTGACTTCAAAGTTATGAATTTCAGTACAAAACAACAAGTTTAGTTAATAAATTTTAATAATAAAAATTTGATTAAAATTTGAAGATAAATTTGATTAATTACACTAAGATGTCTTGGAATATCAGTTACCGCCTAGTAAAATCCAACAATGCTTCCCGATTTGCTTATTTTGTTGCCTAGTAATTTTCATGAAATCCTCCGATAAGGTTGCCTTGCTTCATAATGATTGACAGTTTTTTTGCCTATGCTGATCGTAAGAGCGTCTCGTTACTTTTGTAGCTCCGGTTCAGGCCAAGTCGGACCAAGCAGAATATTTTCCGCTGATCAAGAGTATGTGAGATATGGTGACCACGTTAGATATCACAAGAAGTGCTTGATTTTTTTCCGTCTTTTAAAACTTTTTTGGGGCATTTTTTCTACTTCGGCTTATCTTAGGGTTTTTGATTCTAGTCATGTTTAAGTTTAAAAAAATAGTAATATTGCCAGAATTTAAAAGTGTCCGGAATAGAACATTATGTTTGTCTGGTTCTGTACTTCTTTATTAGACAATTTCCAAAAATTCACTACTTTAGTGCTGTTTAGTTTTACATTTTATAAATTCGTAATTTATGGATTTTCAAGGAGTCGTAAATTGCCAACCTGATGAAAGATTTTTTTTTTGCAGAAGCGATTCGCAGAACGCTTATTACCCTAGTCTACTTTTAGTCTCTTTTTTTTTATTTGAAAGTATCTTTTGTCTACTTTTTTTAGAGCATTACTAGTTCTGAGGCCTGCAAAAGTTACCAAACTTTAAGTTTTCCTGTCTGAAAAATATTGAGCAGAAAAGAAATTAAACTACTAAGTAGCTCAGAGGTTTAAAATGTATTCTATGATTTTATTGAATAATACGAGACATGAGTACATAATGTATATTTTTCATTATTTACTACACTTTTATTTTTTATTCAACCTCATTGACAACATTTTCGGTTTTAAGATTGTAATTATCCCTTAAATGATGCCATTTTTCTTTTATTATTCATGCCAGTTGGCTAGTTCAATCATGATGTACACAAATGACCCTGGGGTGATAAAGGATTTGTCCAAATTCCAGCTGGAATATCTTGTGATGCTATTGCTCTTAGGTGAGGCACATAAAAGCGCCATCAGTCTAGAGATAGGAATACGTTGAAATGCTTGGAGAAAAACTCTTGAAGCGGCCTGAAACCTATTTTTGCATTGGTTGGATCGGATTATCTTCACATTAGAGCTACTCATAGTTCAGATCTTGGTTCTTATTGTATGAAGATGTCCTATAATGCAAATTTTGTGTCTTGCAATCAATTTAGACTATTTTGTATTAACAAATACAAAAAGGCCCGATTCTCTAGGATAAATAACGATCGTAATAATCACTAGTGGGAACTTTTCTTGATCAGCTCTACAAACTTTGTTTATATTTAATTTTCACTAGCTTCTCAAACCATAGTGTAGTTGCCGGCAAATAAGTCGCCAAGCGTTTGCTTGGGCTTAATATTAAAGCGATCAATAGCTTCAGTTAGCAAACCTGTATTTGTATTGGTTTTTTTTTTTTTAAACTTGGCAACATTTCTGTTGTATACTTATTTCCACGTTGGGGCCACTTTTATTTGCCTCACCCTGGTATATATAGTTCTATAGAATATTTAGTAATTTAACTTGACAACTGGTCAATAAATCAACCTTTGTCTTACACAAAACCTTAGGCCATTTTGCATTAAAAATGGCGTTGATATTTAGATTTTATTTACTTCCATTAACTGAGTAGTAATTTAATAAATAGCAGAGCTATTTTACGTTGCTATTTCTGCATCAAAAGAAAAAATCCTCTAAGAACTCCATTTTAATATGCTCATCCTATTTTTCTTCTCCAGATGAGGACCAAGGTCAGGAAACTGGACAAGATTTCTCAGCGACCACGCAACAGGCTTGCGAAGAAGGGAGAAGGCGACCGAAAGATTCCGAACATGAAACCCAAACATTTGTATTCCGGAAAGAGAGGCATGGGCAAGAACCAGAGACGTTAATAGAACTTTTTTTTGTTGTTGTTATGGATGTATCGAGATCCTGTGTGTATATATTTATCTAAATAAAGTTATCTTTACGTTAAACTGTTTTCCTGTTTTTGAAATTGGGATAATATGAAGACCGTTCACTGTTTTGAAAATCAACTTTCAACTTGTTAAATCTACTGATATATGTATACTATTGATTATTTTTTTAATAAACCTGAGCAGGGAGTCTGAATTCTCTCCAAGTGTTGTTAGGTAATTTAAGAAATTCCATGTAAGTAAATTATCTGTCCTTTTTTTAAGCAAAAGTGTCTTGTGAAGGTTTGATTTATTTTGGAATAATAATGAAGAATAACGTTATTCCATATTGAATTATATTTAAGAAGGACTTAGTTTAAGATAATTTTTAAGACAAATATTATTTGGAGGTCATTGTTTTAAATTTTAGGGGAGGGAATGGGGAAGTTTTATAACACAAAATTCTTGCCTTCCCCTCAATCTACACTGCTCAAAACAATTGAACCGGTGAGTGCAGAAACAACGCCAGTCACAAATTTCAAATTTTTCAGGAGGGAGAAAAAACGTAATAACTCCTCCATTATTTCTGCACTCAACACTCGAAACAAACGTCCTGTATTTACGGAACTACTCAACAGACTAACGTAGTTTTTGCACCCAACACGCATCCTGCCTTTCTACGCTTATTTTCATTGAAAACAAGTTTTTGGATTTTTTGGACTGAAGTGGTTTCTGCACACACCGATTCAATTAGGGGAGCACTTTGCGTACTTTTGTTGACCCTTTCAGCTCAATTACTTATTTATTCAAAAAAATCTTAAAATTTGTGAAATATATATTTCATTCATCCATAATTAAATGGTAAAAAACAGGAGAAAAATTCTAAATTTTTAACTAAAATTTAAAGGGGGAAAAATTTGAACCAAAAATTTTAAATAAACTTTAGCAATAATTAAAACTTATTTATTTAGAAAAATAGTTAAAATCAATTTTTAAACACATAAGAATGCTAGCTATGAAGAATTTATTGATTGTCAATTTATTTCTTATAAGTTTTTGGGAGTGATTTTTATTTTACCATAATTATATCATATTTTTATTTAATTGAAGCAAACATTTAATTCTGCTAAAAATATGAATCTTCCATATAACGATAAATAAGTGCGAGCTCAACTTAGTAAAAAAATCTCAAGCTGATGATTCCAAATGGAATCATTGGGGTTAAAGTTTTAAAAACTATGAGTTCCCATAATTGTTTTGAGCAGTGTAGTTAAACAATGCATCTGCCCTTAGGGTTAGCCGTTGACTAATAAAAATATAATATGCTCTCTAATAATGTTTTATAAACCCGGCTTTGTTCGGGTGTACCTTTTAATAACTGAGATTTTTTTTTTACATAAAATACCCTCCACTGTTCAGAACGAACCCCATCCTGATTTAATTTAAAATTTAAATGGATGCCGGATTGTATCCAGGCATTTCCAGCAGTAAAAGGGCTTTCCTTGAGCCCTTGTTTGGTGTCGGCTCGTCACTTGACGATGGTTTCACGACGCCGGCCGGCATACATCCTTAGAGACTGTTTTACTATCTGTGTATGCATCTTGTTGTATGCACACTTATTCTTTTTGAGAAATTGGTTCACGTTTTGCCCTCCATACCCGTATAATTAGTATAATATTTATCAAGTTTTTGCTTGTCTCTTGAAGCGCGATGTAACGAGGAGTTGCTGAATCGCTTTTTAACTGATGCCTTCAGTACAAAAGGAATTAACTCCTAAAACCTGGAATATGTGCCTCTAATAGTTTCGCTTGGCAGGACCTCATCCTTCTTAGATACAGATTTTCAAGATGTCTCGAACTAAAAATAAACAAGAACTTTAAAAAACAAAATAAAAACGTAAACCAATGTAATTAATTCATTGATTATATAATTATTTTAGTCGAAATGGTTTGATAAAATTTTTAAAAAAAAAATACCCAACCAGTAAATCAGAAATGAAATTTTTAGAAAATTTAGAATTTTCACTGGTTACCAAGTTAAAATTCAAAAATAGTTAAAAAACGAAAGAGAAACAACTTTTAAAAAAATAAGAATAATTTTTTTTATATGATAATCTACGTAAGTGGGACAAGACGAGGTGGCCGAGTGGTTAAGGCGATGGACTGCTAATCCATTGGGCTCTGCCCGCGTGGGTTCGAATCCCATCCTCGTCGAACGTAACTTTTTCGGAAATGACAATTTTACAATAGTTAAGAAACAGGAATTATTTGAATTTACGTGATGCTCCGAATACTAATTACTTTAATATCAGATTTGTAGGTAATTCTGGAGAATACTTCATAAATAAAATTAAAAATATTTATCTTTGATTCAGCTATTGACAAGTTGGAAGATAACAGAAATACTGAAAGAAAATAAATTCTATCTCGAACCTCGATTGGTGATCAATCTCAAATGGGAAATGCGGGTTTTAATACCATCCATAAGAAAGGAAATCATTTACTATTATTTTAAATTATTGCAATGTAATCAGATCAATTATTATAATACATATTTAAAAGGCATTAAAAAGTGCCGGCTAAATTTTTCATAGTATATAAATAAAGTAAAAATATACGATAAAATATTTAATGTTTTCACAACATCACAAAAAATATACATGACCTACCGTTTAGGTTTTAACCTTAAATTTGTGTCTGTTTTAAAAGTTATCCAGTAAAATTACATATTTAGTGCAGTGTACGTCGTATAGATGACACCACTACAATAAGGGGAAGACTCTACCATCAATTTTGTAGTGCAATGGATGTAATATAGATGGCAGCACCACATTAAGAAAGATTTTTTGCTTTGGGCGAATAGAGACAATATTTATATACGTAGTAGTGTATATTTTACACTTTTACATATATGGGGCGGGGTGGGGGGGGGGGGGGGGCAATTAAGAAGTTTTAACGTTGGTCTTCAGTAGTGGAAGTCTGCAAATATTTCATTTTTTAAGCCCATTCAATTAAGATTGCTGAATGAATAAATTTATAACATATAATTCCCTTTCATAAGATTAGGAAAATTCTATTTGAATTAACTAAACAATAACATTAAATCTTAATTTCTGAAGTTTGGGGAAGATGCTTGTTCTAACCTTGCAGTAATTGTCTATTCCAAGTGGCCTGTCCCTGTTCAACGATGAACCCCGTCAAAAATTATCGACCTCCTCGTGTAGCTCTAGTGCGTTGTTAATTTAACCAAAACCAGTTCAACATTATGCACTCAGGCTGATTGACCCTCGCGACTCGTATACGAACCCTAGTCGATGGAATGGGAGTCAGTCACGCTAACCACTACACCACCTCGACAACAACAACACTATTTACTACTTAACGAAATCATTTTTCGAACAGTCATTTTCGTATCCACATTCAATACATACCAATGTCAAACTCTGTTATCGGAAAAAAATATCCAGTGAAATCAGATCCGGTATCGACATTATCCTTTAGATATACGTTTTATTTCACATTATCATTATCATCCGTAAGAAATTTATGATGACTCTTGCTTCCGATTGATGACCTTGAAATTCTAAGAAGTTTCGACTTACATGACAGACAAAAATAATATATTTTTGTTGTTGTGATATATTAATATTTCATAATTCAAAAAGTTTTTACAAGTAAATGCAAATATTCTGTTCCTTATTAACATATAAAATTTTATGGCTCAATAAGTTATATTGAAAAGGCAAATGCTGACTCGGTTTTGATCCCTGTACCTCATGCATGCGAGCCCAATACTGAACCGACTGCGACAATGTAACTACGCTGTATGATTTGTCGCGAGGGCTAATATTATATTGGGTATGTGTGTTAACTGTAACAATGCGATCACACAATTTTCGTTTATAAGATTAATTACAATTTTGTAAACATTTTTTTTACCTCTAATGTTATAACTTCTCGTGTAGTTATGGTGTTTTTTTTCTTCCAAAGCATATGCTGACAACAACAGACAATACTTAAACCGTGGGAAAAGCCGGTAAATCCATTATGATTATCCATGATGCGGAGCCGTGGGTAGCCTAGTGGTTAGCATCTCGGTCTCGGAAGGTCCCGCGATCGAGACTCACTGAAGACCCACCGAGTAAATGCGGAGTACGGGCTCGTTAAATCTGGGGGTCTGAAAGTCCTGTGGGAGGTCTTGGCGCAGTTTCCCACGGTCCCTGGAGACTATTTTCCTCCCCTTCAGGGATATGTCTAAATTGCGCTGGTGGCGATAGATGGCAGCATCTGTCACATATGTGTCAGATGCTGCCACCTGACACATGAGAGACAGATGGCAGAAAGTGCACCCAGGGCGAAGGCGGGAATCGAACCCACACCCGTTACGGCGCACAGACGACTATCGTAATGGTCTACAATCCAAACCACTTTGCCATCCGGTCCCCCATCATCAACACCTTTGTTATCATCCCCGTAAGAAACCGATGATGACGCTTTCTACTTCCCGATGATGCCCTTGATCTGCGATTCTGAGATGGTGTTTTGACATCGGATTCGGAGACGAAGGTCGAACGCACTCAAATTGTACCCCAGACTGATGCGCAGAGTTAAGAAGAAGACGGAGGTGCTGTCGGATAAAAAAAACCCATAGAATACTAGTTTGCCAAAAGAAGCCATCGATCGCCTCGTAGTAAGCCCAAGCAAACGCGCTCGGTGAAATACAGGGTGGTTATAAAATAACGCTCCCCATTCGGAGTGATCTGTAGCTTGAATGAATAATCCAAATGCATCAAAAATGACATACTAATCAAGAAAGGGGGGGGGGGGGGGGAGAGAGAGAGAGAATGGAATCATAAAAAATATAGAATCCTAAAAAATAATCATAAATAAGAATAATCATAAAAAACCAAACTCGTCTCTTGACCGGGTTTCTAAATTACGAGGCGTCGTCAATTATGACCAATTACGGCCAACACAGCTAATTACGCTTCGAAATTTAGAACCCTGGTCAAGAGACGAGTTTCTTTTTTTCAAAAAGAATGGAATTATAAGGAAAGAAAGTCGTCTCTTGACCAAGGTTCTAAATTACGAGGCATAGCCAATTATGTCTAATTACGGCCAACGCATCCAATTACGCCTCGTAATTTAGAACCCTGGTCAAGTGACGAGTTTCTTTCCTTATAATTCCATTCTGTTTCCCCCTTCTTGATTAGTAAGTGTCTCAATGTTTGATGCATTCGGATTATTCATTAAAGCTACAGACCACTCCGAATAGCGAGCGTTATTTTATAACCACCCTGTATTTGTCAAGTGAAGCCATCGATGTCATTGTAGTAAGCCCAAACATACTACCATCTTGTGTAAATTCAGACCATCAGTGTTGGGCATTAATCAATTAATTTGTCAATGATCTTGTAAATTGACTAAAAAGTAATTGCAATTAAATTAATTACAATTAAATTAATGACAATTGAAAATTAAAAAATTGTCATGTAATTAAATTAATTACAATTGAAAATTAAAAAATTGTCATGTAATTAAATTAATTACAATTAAATTAATGGGAATTGAACTTTTAAAAATTGCACCATGCAATTAAGTTAATTACAATTAAATTAATGGCAATTGAACTTTTAAAAATTGCACCATGCAATTAAGTTAATTACAATTAAATTAATGGTAATTGAACTTTTAAAAATGGCACCATGCAATTAAATTAATTTGATTTATTTATGTGGATTGTAACTCGCAATTAAAATGATTGCAATTAACTTTTTTAGTTTTTTTATGAAACAATCAGAACTAATTTGATTAACTAATTGATTATGAAACAATAAGAATTAATTTGATTAATTTATATGGATTGTAACTCACAATTAAAATGTTTGAAATTAACTTTTTTAGTTTTTTATGAAACAATTAGAACTAACAATTAATTTTATATATTAAAACGAAATGAGTAAAGATTTAGGAAAATTAAGTTGTCAGTCTTAGACGACGAATAAAAAAGTGGTTAATTGTTATTTATAATTAAAATTAACAAAACAATTGAAAATTTATTAATTGTTAATTGTTACTACTACAGTTAACAAGTAAATAATTGTTAATTGTAATTTTTCACAATTGCAATTTATGAATTGTTAGTTGTTGTGGTTACATTTACCAATTAACTTATTGTTAATCTTTAATTGTTCTTGCAATTAAAATTTGCCCAACTCTGATTCAGGCCTTTTGCTACAACTTACGACTGCGCAAACAGTCATTTTTCATTACGAAATGTTTTTATAGTGATTACCTATTTAAATAAATGAAGGCAAAAGAACATCCATTCTAAGAATGTTTTTTTTAACCACAACGTATGCAAACACAATGTCGCAAATTCACCATATACATCAGACATAGCTTAAAAGGACAAAAGACGTTCGTTTTTGAAAGTAGTATTAGGGGAGAGTGTTGTACCTTGGGACAATTTTTACATTTTAATTTTTTTCTTCGATAATTTTAGTCAAAAGAAAAATTTTAAAGCAGCATTTTAACACAAAAATATATTCCTCTATAATATATTTTTTTAAATTCTGGCAGCTTGAAATTAAAAAATTGCCACTCATTTAAAGTAGAGAGGATAAACTGTCCCTAGGTACAACATGATGTTGTACCTTGGGACACACCTTATAATTCAGTCAATAGTCATACACTTGAGCTAATTTGTGTCAGGAAACAAAACTATTGTTTTTTCAAGGAAATACACAAATAAAACTTCATAATTCAAGAATAGTTTAAATTATACAGCAGAATTGCAAGTCCAAATTATTTAACATTATATGATGATACAATATGCTTTACTGTCCCAAGGTACAACACACTACATGGTTTAAATAAAAGCAAGATAGTGGCCAATCTAAATGCATTATCATTATTTTCTCATAACCAAAATATTTTAAAATCTTCTCTTTTATGAAGAAAATAAAATGCAGTCGACTTTTTGAAAAAGTACAAAGGTAAAAAATTATATTAGAATGAGAAAAATATTTACTTTGGGGCAATGAAATATTATTTTTTGTCACCATTTCATCAATTCAATGATGCTAGTGTTAAATTTTATTATGATGATGTCTGTTGGTTAAGGCTACTATTAGAAATAAACAATGTATGAATATTGCCAATAGATTCTTAGAAATTGTCAGTGTCCCAAGGTACAAGCGTCCCAAGGTACAACACTCTCCCCTACATATAATTTTTTTAGCAATGTTTTTTTCAGGTTTTAGGTTAGGTAGGGTTTGAATTATCGTCGCACTAGAGCAACTTGAGGGCTATTGGTGACGGGCGTCGTATTTTAGAACCACTTTCAGGTGACGAGCCGGCACCTGAATAGGCACCCAACGCAACCGTTAAAGGCGACATCGTACTCAGCGTTAGGATTTTGAAGGATATTTAACGTGCACTTCCTTACACGGGATATTATTCGTCGGACATTTTTGGCTGCACGGGCCGTTTATAGGTCGGCAGCTATTTTGGCGATGCCTGGATCCGAACCTGGGACCTTCCGCATGCTAAGCGAGTGCTTAACCGACTGGGCTCCCCAGCCCCTTTTTTTGGGTTTTAGTCTTTTAAAAAACAATATCTATAAACAATAAATCTCCATCGATGTAATGTGATATCCCATAACAGAGACACCCTGTATATTACACTAAACTGACTGAACACGCGTTTTTTTTAATGGAAAACTCACCCAAAAAATTATGTATCCGAATGCAGTTTTAGATTTAGTTATGCTATTAAAAGTTAGTTAAATTGTGTATGGCATTTGTTTATTGCGAATTGTGTTAGTTGGTTGTAGACCTGGAATATATATTCAGGTTTGTGTGCTTGGTCAGAGACCCCAAAATAAAACTTCGTCATGTAAGACAGACACAACACGCACAAACACATAAATTACAGATGCTGACATCTATCGCGCGCCACCTCCACAAGTTAGACATGTCCCTGAAGGTTAGGGAAATAGTCTCCAGGGACCTGTACCCGTTAGAAACTGCGCCATAACTGACCACAGGACTTTCGACCCCCCCCCCCAGATTTAACTAGCACGTACTCCGCATATACTAGGTGAGTCTTCAGTGGCATCGGGACTCGATCGCGGGACTTTCCCGATTCCGAGAACGAGGCCTTTACCACTAGGCTACCCACGGCCCCGAATAGTATTTTCAAATTATGTTTAAATCTAATCAACCTTTTTAAGGAATGAAATAATTCTCTCTTGACTGAAACAATGTTGAGTGAGCGGGTTTGTTTAGGGTTGCACTGTAAAAAAAAACTGTAAATTTACGGTCATTTGCCCTTCAATTTTTACGGGCATTGGCCGTATTTGATGGAATACGGTCTGACCCACTAAATAAACGGCCACATCCCTTAAACAGTTAGAAAATAAGGGCAACCCCCGTATTTTTACAGTTTCAGCCCATCTGTTAGCAAAATTACTGCACACCACCGTAAATTTACATCGGGCAGGGGAAAATCCCTTCATTTTCAGAATGACGTCACACGTAAACTGCAACCGTGATGTTTTTCATCCCGCTAAAACCAAAACAAACAATTGAGCGAAACGAAGCTGCATGGTTCTTCTAAAGAACAGAATGCTAATTAAAAGTAAGTAAAATATTATTGTTTCTTTCGTTGAATGTGTCATCATTTTAAATATTAACGATTGTGTAAAAATTGCCCCTTTTTTGTTTTGTATCTATGAAGTTTAGCAGTCAACCACGTTCCCCAACAGCAACTATCATTCTAAAACGAATACAATTACTTATTCGTTACAACTTGTTTTACTGAGATTTTCGCATAATATTTTCTTTTTAGCAGATATCGCTATTAAATATTTATAATATTCGTAAAATTCCAATGATTATAAAATTCAGTTTAAAAATATAAATTAAGTAAGAAAGTGTCTGTCCTTGAAGATAGCTGATGTCTTGGTGTAGAAATGAATTCGCTTGTGCAGATTACAATTTAATGTTAACATCGTTCCAAGTTTTTAATAGTTTAATCTGATTTTTATTTGTATAGTTTGATCAGTTTTAAAATTCAACAGTTGCTAGAACATCGGTAACCATATTATTTCTGACTTATTACAATGTAAATTCTAAAAGTTGGAAAAGGCTTAAGGCAATATTTTGCTCGAGTGAAAGTTCTAAAATATCATTCAAGCTTGCATTATGAAGTGTATTTTAAAATGTGATTAGTTTTTTTTTTCATATTTCGCGCATGTGACATATATTCACAATAAAGCTAACATCTTTTGATATTTTAATATAGTTTGAAAATATAATTTTCCCCTATTTTTACGAATTAAATTTTCTGAAGAGGATGTGCTGTTCTGGGAAAAGTGGAAACGTATCTTCAATTTCCCAAATTCTTTTTTTGTTGAGTGCCTTATGTGGGTTTTTTTTTCAGATTTAAATGAATTTTATTACAGTTGTTTTTAAATATAATTTATTGTTTTGTAAACATTCTAGGTCAAAATCAATTTTTCATGCAAATGTGTTTGTAAAGCACAAAAAGTTAAATTTAAGTACAAAATTTTAATTTAACAAAACTATCAGATTTCAATAATTGAGTAAATTTTTATACTTGAATTATTTGTTATTCTTTTGAATTATTTTTTAAAAATAATTTTTTCAGCAATTAAAAAAAGACCTATAGCGGCTAGAATTTTTTTTAACGCAAAGCAAAGCATGTTTATGACCCTTATTGCTTGGAAACTCTTACAAACAAATTAAATTATTCTTTAATAAGATTATTTTTGACAGCAACGGACAAACACAATTCTTGGTAAATGCAATTCACAGTTGATTTTATGGTTTCCTTAACATATTTATTTTAAATTACTGCTAATTGTAAATATTCATCAAAATTTATTGTCGCCCTAATATTATATTATTAACAGAAGTGATTATTAGATTATTCTAAACAAATGTATATATTTAGAATTATTGTTGTTTCTCAGCTCCCTGGTGAATGAAAGCCTACAGCAGGTCCAAGAGACCCGGAAGATACGATCATCGCAAGTTTGACAGTTCACGATGGCCAGGGTTTTCCAATTTCTAATCATTTTTTATATATATAATCAAAGTTATGGAATTTCAGCACTGCAGAATTTTATTTGTTTTCATAGAGAGTTTAAGACACAAGACCGGTGAACTAGAGCAGTCATAGTACAGCGGTGGACTAATTTAGGATAGGTGAACATTAACAATTTTAAGAAAAATTTTGGTGAGATTTTTCATAACCAGAAATAAAAAAGTTGAATTGAGGATTTTGATAAACTTTTTACATTAACTGAGATTTAATTTAGTTTGCTGTTGCATTATTGGAGGATTCATTCGCATTTTGCGACTAGCGACCTTCAATTTTGAATTCTGTTTACTGGGAGGATAATTCAACCTAACCTTTAACTTATCTCATTATATTTAGGGCAAGATCCTGTGTACTAACATCTGCAAGTGCATTGATTGCACAAAACTTGAAGGACAGCTAAGAAAGGAAGACTCTGATGCACCTGGCAGATACTGCGAAGTCAGGATCCAACAGCAAACTTCTCTTTGGACATCTTTGATTTCCCCAACAAGCCACCTGTGCTAACAAGGAGTTGAAGAGGTATGAAATAATTATGTTGTTGACGTAGATTTGGGGTAATGCCTTGGACTCGTAAAAATGAGTTCACCAGAGAATTAGTTGGCACTCCAGGGGCGACAAGAAACTCTAGGAGAACTAAAATAGCTTGCTTTTCTATTAAGTACCTACTGAAATTCTTATAGAAAAGCAAATATGTTTGCAACAGTAATTGCCATCTAGAGATTTTTACACCTCAGAAAAAATCCCCAAACACAGCCTCCAGTTGTAATTTAAATACCAAAATTAACTAATTTCTTTCACAAATTAAATTAATATTCATTATTGTTTGCCTAATTTATTATTATATTGTTCTTTCAAATTCAAGATAAAAGGAAGGTAAACTAAAAATGTCACCTGAAATTGTTTTCAGATCGCCTATTGGATTTTAATTCCTGCTAACAATTTTTTCCTTTTATGATCTTGATTACCATTTATGAACCACTGTTGTATGGCTACGCTGTGACAAGTAGTTGTTGAGCTCATGTTACATAGGAAGGTAAACTTCAGTAACCACAACAATGAATGGACCATTTTTCACTGGAGTTATTAACTTCAGTTGAGGAACCCTCAGTCAATATCTGAGAGTGCTTCTGGCCTAGAGTTGTTTGAAACAGCTATAAAGGTTCTGTTCTAATTAAGACATAGTGCAGTAAAATCATACCAGGTCATTCGTAAATCAGCTAAGAGCTCTGTCAGTTAAGACATTTGCCTTGCATGCAGAAGGTATCAGGTTCAGGTCCACGCATCCTCAAAATAACTGCCAACGTATACAGCAGCCTGAACAGCCAAAATGTCTGATAAATAATACCCAATATTCATACTCGGTTATAGCTCCTGTACTGTAGATCTGTTAGTCTAGGTTCGATTCCTGAGTAAGACTTGGTTGTAAACTGTACTATCTCAAGTCTTGTAATTGGTGAAAACCTTTTAGGCTGTGTTTCATAATGAACTATTAACCATAACCCTAAATCAACCACTGTTCTGAAGGCTTTTTTTATCCGATTTTTACAGATTGTCCTGGAATGCCTAGTGGCTAATGCAAGTGAAGCAGAGAAGTCTCACTCGCAGAAAGTAGAAATCGAAAGACTGGTATTGGAGAAGTTAGTTCAATGTCTGGTTCCGATCATCGACTGGGCTAATCAAATCAAACAAAAGGTAGGGTGGTCTATTTTTATTTTTTATAATGTATCTTTTATAAACAATATTGAATTTGGCTATGACTATTGGCAAGAAATAAAGAGTGGCCAAAATGTTGATGTCTGGAATAAAAGTTAGGTTTCAAGTTCTTTTTGTGAAGGTTTGAAACATAGACCCAAAAAATGAAACCACTTAGAATAGTCCTCCAAAGATGTTATAAGTAATTGTAACTCAACATTTCAGAAAATTCTTTTTAAAAAATAAATTAACAGAATATAACATTTATTAAAAATGTCAAAACTGTAATTTTTCATATTTAAAGAGTACACAGGAAGAACCCATTGATTTATTAGGCGGACGCCCACAATTGTCTGCTTGGAGGACATTGGCGGCAGAAAACTGGTTTCTCTCTTTCTTCGTCGCTTAGTCTAAGCGTCGGGATCGTCAATCGCCTGAATCTTGGTTGCTAGGAACCACAGAGAAGGTAGTTAAAGTATTAGAGTGGCAGATCACGTGACCAACAACACTGGATTCATTGGGGCTCTTGTGGGAGCTCCTTGCGCGTCCCGTCTGTCGTTAGCATTGGAGATCACGTGATCTGCCACTCTATTACTTAAACTATGATCTCTGTGGTATTAACTGATTTCCTTACACAAGTTTAAGCGATCACTCGCTATCATCGCCTAAGTGGCCTGCTAAGAAAAATTCTCTACAAAATCATTCGGTTTTTCCCGTGTACCTGCGTATTTGTTTAAGCTATGAAACTTGGAGAGTCACAATGAAATAGATAATTCTATTAATGCAGGTTGTGTGTTTGAAGGGATTTGATAGCTTAGGGGCGTCCATATTTTACGTTAGACAACTTTGGCGATTTTGCCCCCCCCCCCCCCCCCCATCACTCTTCTCTTGGTTATATTTCATGGCTTGACACTCGCATGAGATTTGTTGATACTATTATGCTGAACACCCAAAACAAATCACTGCAAGCAAACAATAATAATTTATGGACTCCCCCTTAAAGTGTCTTGCTTTCAAAATCTTCTATGATATGCACTTTGTCAAAAATAAAATATATTTCTATTATAGTTTCAAAACTGGATATGCAGTGACATTGAACTAATCTTTTATCAACATTCATTTTGGAGTGGAGCTAGTCATGAAACACCTGAACATATTTTGTAAATAAGTTTTATCATCATAAGGAACTGCTTGAGTTTTACCCTTTTTTGATCCAAATTTTAGAATTGACTTGTAAAAAAGTTTTACGATAAGCATATTTAGAATTTGATATTTTTTTACACAAATAGTGTGACTTTTAAACAGCAAACATACTTTACAAATCTAGATGATGTATAAATTTACTATTTTAAATGCTCATTCCATTCTCATTCTTGTCATTCCATTTGACATTGTGTTGTTTTACACAAAAGCATAGAATTTCCATAAATCAGGGACTGATCTGATGAATTCACATGAGTTTATAATAAAAAAAAAAGACTTTAAAATTTGAATAATTAAATAACATAACTTGTTTATATCTTTGTAAATGCTACTAAAATATAAATAATTTACAGGGTGTAGGACTTAAGTAAAAATTTTAGTTCTTATAATTCTTCAGATGTTTTATTAATTACATTTAAAATTCAAATATTTATTTAACTGATTAAAATAATTAAATATTTTATAAATGTGTGTGGATTTTTTCGTTCTAGAAATTTATTTCCATGCTATACGTCTTGCGAGTGTAATACTTAGATGTTTGTTTTTTAGTTAAATTTATTTTATAATTTAATATGTGAAGAGTCGAGGGGAAGAAAACCTTGATTTGCTTAGGAATCTTCCCATAATTTGGTCTGCTTGCAGACATTGGTGATAGGAAATCAGTTTCTCTCTTGGTACAAACATGGACTTGTGTCTCGCGTGAACTGGGGTTGCTGGGAGAGAAGAACCAAGTAAGAAACGGATTTCCTTACACCAGGTTAGGCGATGATTTGCTAAAACTGCCAAAGAGGCCTGTTGTAGACAGATTCCTATGCTATGAAGGGTTTTTTCCCCTGCATTATTCATGTGTGCTAATGTACTATTTTTTAAGTTAATATACTATTCTTGAAAATTGTTCTACTTGTAATTTCAATGAATAAAATTAAATGTTTGATGAAATTGCTATTTTGTATTTTGATTTTTTTTATGCTATGAACACATCGTTAATTAATTTACCTAGACCGTCAGAAAACGGTCAGATATATACAATTACACACTATCAGTTTACGGTTAAACCGTAATCAGTTAGACCATATATTTACATTCAAGGACTGCAGTTATACGCTTGATACCGTTATTATGGCTGTCAATTTACGGTCTATGGTCGTTTAATTACGCTTAAATAGTAATTAGGCATACTGTAATGTTACGTTTAAGGACCGTAATTTCACAGTTGTTACTGTATTACTTTGGCTCGTTAAATTACGGTCTGCAGGAAATTATGGGCATGAGTGTATTTTAACGGTGCGTGGTTGGAAACTTTGTTGCCGTCCCCAGCCCGTAATTTTACTGTGATTTTTTTAACAGTGTGCTTGGCGATTTTCAGACGGTTTCCACTTTGTTCCTCGCCAAAAGCATCTCGATTTTCTTCTTAACTTCTTCTATGGACTATGATGTAAGGATGAGACAAGGAGGTTTTGTAACTGTCATTGAGAGCCTTCACAGGACGTAAACACTTCAAAGCATAACTTACAGAAATCATCGTTTAAGTATATTCGATAAATTTATACGTTCAGAAAAAAAATTAAAACGGAAGAAACTGATTAACTGATGGAAAACTTCTCCGGTTGTCTCCAAACATACCAACTTTAATGCTTCAGGATTAAAAATATCATTATTTAAGATTTTACTCTTTCAATCATTGTGAACTTTCTTTTTAAATATTCTGGCGGGTAACTTTCTGGCGGTAACTATATTCTGGAACAATGAAATAAAGTGCATAAAAGGAATTTCAAATGTACTTGAAAGGAATAGTAATTATGTATTTTAATATAGTAAGATTATTTTAATTCTGAACTATCAAGTAAAATTGGATGTGAATCTCGCAACTGCCTACTCAACTACTAGGGGTCAAAGGCGTTCTCCCAAACACGCACGGGGACGGAAATTTTGACGCCGTAGTTCCGAAGAGGAAGAAAACCTGTCTCGGAAACCTGTTCGGATCCACTGGTTCTCGGCAAACTATATTTTTAGGGTTCCGAATGCGTCGTGAATATGTTGTTTCTCGATCTTCGGCACTCGGAACATCAGTGACGTCAAAAATTCCGTCTACGATCATGTTTGGGAAATGTGTTTGATTCGTCATTTTTATGAGGATTCGAATTTCGTCTATTCTAAAGAAATATTTCGTCATTTTTTAATATTTGAGTGCAGTAATGAGATTCAATTTTCTCAAAATCAAGATACAGAATCGTCAAATCAAGATCGTTAAAGTGAGGATTCGCGTTTACTCAAAAGTCACGTGATAGTTTGACGAAATAATCCTCAAAATTAACGAAATGAGGCTAGAGGATTAATGAAAGTGTTATTTCTGAGAGTGTATGATACGATTATAAAAAAAGCTTTAAAATACATATAAAAGTCACGATTAAAATATACTCGTTTAATTAATTATTATCCTCGTTTATTTGAAAGAAAGTCGGAAATATTGAATCATTATCTAACCTATGCATCATGCAATCCATTACTAACAATTTTCATAACTCACTGAAACAAAGGCTAAAACAAGTCGTAACCAATATGAAACTGCACTTTTCTTTATGAGTCTGAAATGACATGACTTTTAGGAAATGGGTCCAACGTGAGCATAAATAAATCCAATAAAATATAATTGGCAAACTAAAAGAACTCAAGTTCCCGTAAAAGACATTGTCCTCTGGAGAGCAGCTGGTTCTACAATTCGAATCAAGAATGGAATACGTTCTGCCCTATATTTGTCGCTCATCGTTTTTCCTATATTACTCTCTGAATCCATTACCTTACAGCCCTGTTGGGCCAGGAGAGCCCAGTTGGTGAGGCGTTTGCCTTGCTTTGCATGCGAAAGGTTCCAGGGCCGGCCCCGGTAATCGCTAAAATGATTGCCAACCAATAAACGATCTGTGCATCTAATACGATTAATACTCAGTGAAGAGGGAGTGCACGTTAAAATATAGCTCTAAAGTCCCGACGCTGCGTGTAGCTCCTAAAAGTTCAGTCCTTTTCAGGTGTAGACTCATCACTTGACTGTGGTTCTAATTTAAAAGCCAAGAGCCCTCGGGTAGTTGTAGTTCTAGTGCAGGGATAATTCAAATCAACACAACTCATAGTGACGAAGTCAACATCTGAAATGGCAGTCAAGACATAATCATAACGCAAACGTTTCTTCACGTGAGCTTAAATAAATCCACTAAAATATAATTCGCAAACTCTCTCTAAAACTGGAAAACAACTCAAGTTCCTGTAAAAGACATTGTCCTCTGGACAGCAGCTGGTTCTACAATTCGAATTAAGAATGGAATACGTTTTACCCTATATTTGTCGCTCCATGTCTCTTTTTGTTAGTAAACGTTGCTGACTCAACAAGCGCTCACATTTGAAGAGCTTAGTGGAAGACCGTGCTATAGGAGATTTTTGAAAAATTGCATTTACATTTAGTTTTTACAAAGGCATATTAGCCACCTACTATCCAATGGAACTTTTTTTGACGATATTATAATAGTAATTTTTTTGTCGGTTTTATATAAACTTTGACATATGAGTGAATAATTTGAGTGAGGATTCACTTGAAAGCTGTGGCGAATATTAATTTTCAATCAGTAATTATAAATAATTAAAGGCCGCATTAGAAAATTATTTCTGTCTTTTTTTTGTACAACGCAGTGCAATATCATGTGTTTTAAACATCGAATTTTTTTCTAAAATAATTCCAAAAATTTCGCATGCAATATTTACAAGAAATAATCGTTTGATTTAGAACATCTTTCAACGATCGTCATGTTATCGGAAACGCGCTTTAGAGGTTATATTCTGTATCACGTGATCCATAAGAAAAAGTAAACACAAGAACAAGAGCAAGGGGGAAATATTTAAACAGCGGAATAAAAAGAACAATCGTCTCTTATCACTAATATTTTTCGATCTGGTTTATGACATTCGTCATAAACGCTCTTGAGTGCGTTGTAAGATTGGGTTATTTGGTATTGAGTAATATTGACTTGTCACTGTTTGACATCATTTTATGTCACTGGGGTTATTTGCTAATGCGTTCAATATTTTCAGACAGTTTCGAAGTTTGCATTGAAGATGTCGTCTCAATAATAATTGTCAAATTGTAGGCATTATTTGACATAATATTATGTCACTCTGAATATTATGCTTATTCTTATTTGCCAATGCGTTCAATATATTCAGACAGTTTCGAAGTTTGTCTTGAAGATGTCGTTTCAATGGCAATTGTCAAATTATACATTGAAGATGTCGTTCCTACAATTTGACAATTATTATTGAAGATGTCGTTCCTACAATTTGACAATTATTATTGAAGATGTCGTCTCAATAATAATTGTCAAATTGTAGGAATTATTTGACATCATTTCATGTCACTCTAAATATTATGCTTATTCTTATTTGCCAATGCATTCAATATCTTCAGACAGTTTCGAAGTTTGTCTTGAAGATGTCGCTTCAATGGCAATTGTCAAATTATACATTGAAGACAGGTATTGGTACACTACTTATTGAAGATGTCGTCTCAATAATAATTGTCAAATTGCAGGCATTATTTGACATCATTTTAAGTCACTATAAATATTATGCTAATTCTTATTTTCCAATGTGTTCAATATCTTCAGATAGTTTCGAAGTTTGTCTTTCAGATGTCGTTTCATTAACAATTGTCAAATAATAAGAATCATTTGACATCATCTGTATACTACGTACCAAGGTTATTATGGTGAATGTACACTACTATAATATCACAAATGTATGGTATTGGTAAACTACTTATCTATACACTACTATGGTATTTCATTGCCAATTCATACAATAGTTTAGGCAAACAGAACATTGGATTGTTGATTGTTGAGTATAGTATGAATTTTGTCATTGTTCGAGTTCATTTGAATTAACTTAACATTTTAATTATTTTAATGACTTAATTACTATGGTTTTACTTTGAATAAAAAGAATAATCGGTCCTTATCACTATAATATTTTTCGATCTGGTTTATGACATTCGTCATAAAAGCTCTTGAGTGCGTTGTAAGATTGGGTTATTTGGTGTTGAGTAATATTGACTTGTCATTGTTTGACATCATTTTATATCACTACGAATACCATGGTTATTTGACAATGCGTTCAATATTTTCAGACATATTTTAGAAGTTTATCTTGAAGAAGTCGTTTTAATTACAATTGTCAAATTATGGGCATTGTTGGACATCACTTATACACTAATATGTTTATATGCCAATTTGTACAATTGTTTCAGACAAACAGAAGATTGTTTTTTTTATTGTTGAATAATATGACTTATTATAGTTTGACATTATTTTATGTTACTATGAATACTGTTATTTGCTAATGCGTTCAATATTTTCAAACAGTTTCGAAGTTTGTCTTGAAGATGTCCTTTCAATAACAATTGCCAAATTATAGGCATTATTGGACACCACTTACACAC
This sequence comes from Hylyphantes graminicola, assembly GCA_023701765.1. NCBI lineage: Eukaryota > Metazoa > Arthropoda > Arachnida > Araneae > Linyphiidae > Hylyphantes > Hylyphantes graminicola. Next base: position 14,306,161 of record CM043113.1, read on the forward strand.
TAATATGTTATTTGCCAATTCGTACAATTGTTTCAGACAAACAGAAGATTTTTTTTTTAGTTTTGAATAATATGACTTGTCATTGCTTGACAATATTTTATGTCACTATGAATATTATGTTTTTTTGCCAATGCATTCAATATTTTCAGACAGCATAGAAGTTTTCCTTGAAAATATTGTTTTAATTACAATTCTCAAATTATAAGCACTATTTGACATCATTTGTACACTACTATGGTTATTATGGGGAATGTATACTACTATATGATACACTACCATTGTATAATAATGGTACAAAACCAATATAAGTACACTACTATGGTATTTGCCAATTCGTACAATGGTTTCAGATAAACAGACGATTGGGTTATTTCGTGTTGAGTAACATTGACTTGTCATTGTTTGACATCATTTTATGTCGCTATGAATACCATAGTTATCCTACTATGCATTCAATATTTTCAGATAGTTTAGAAGTTTGTCTTGAAGATGTTGTATTAATAATGTATGAATGAAGATGTTGTATAAATGATTATGGCTTTTGTCATTGTTTGACATCATTTAGATGTTTGTCTTGAAGATGTCGTTTTAATAACAATTGTCAAATTATATGCGTTATTTGGCATCATTTGTGCACTACTATGGTTAGTAGAGAATGTACGCTACAATGATATAACTACTAATGTATGGTAATGGTACACTACTAATGTATGCACACTTTAAGGTAGGCGAATACCCGAAATTCTAAAATTTTTACTATAACTTTAATCTTTTCCAAATTTGGCATAGTGATTTCAAATATAATGAGCAATGCTTTTTGGGCAAGTTTTTTTTTTATTTAAATATAATTGATTTATTTTAAACGGTGTTTTTCACCTGTTTTTCACCTAAAAAAAGGGGTTTACGCTAACACTTCTAGTATAAAAACTTTTACATTAATTTACCTGAAATTTTTTACAGATGTTATTTCAACATGTATCTGTGCTATAAGCCTCTAACATTTGGTGCAAATATAGTAGTTTTTTTTTAATGTTCAAGTGTTAGTTAATTGAAAAAAATATTTTTGTTAGTTAAATTCATGACATTTTTCAGAATAACTTCTTTTCTTGTAATTTGTATGTAACTCTAGAGGGTCATTGCATGTACCAGTTCAAAACGGAGAATTTAACTCATAATTAATGTTTATAGGAGGAAAATTCAATGTGGTAGACTTGTTAGCGTAAACCTCTTTTTTTAGTAAAAAAAAACACCGTTTAAAATAAATAAATTATATTTAAAATAAAAAAAATGCCTTAATAGCATTGCTCATTATATTTGAAATCCCTATGCCAAATTTGGAAAAGTTTAAAGTAATAGTAAAAATTTTACAATTTTGGGTCGCCTACCTTAATGATATTTTGGCAATCGTACAGTAGTTTCAGACCAACAGAACATTGGTTTTTAATTGTTGAAAAATATTGACTTGTCATTTTATATCACTATGTATACCACGGTTTTTTGATAATGCTTTCAATATTTTCAGACAGTTTTAAAGTTTGTCTGGAAGATATTGTTTAAATAACTATTGTCAAATTATAAGTATTATTTGACATCATTTTACATTACTATGGATATTATTGTTATTTGTTGATTCGTACAGTAGTTTTAGACAAATTCAATGGATATTTGCTAATTAATATAATATTTTCAGATTGTTTATTAGATGGTCTGCCCAAAGATGTTTGATACAATAGTAATTCAAAACTCTCCATCTAGTGTTCAAGAGGACTGCAAAGACTTCAAATATTAGAATGAATGGAAAGAATTCACAAACCTATAATTTGCATTGCACTCCGTGCCAACCCAACTTGGGTAAAAACAAATAGCGAAAAGGCAGGGGGGAAAACGCGTTTTGTGCGTTAGTTGGAAATTCTTGTAAGGTAATAATTACATACAAAATGATCTTAATACAATTTAACCAAAATACACTTTTCATTCTGATAAAATTGCTAAATTTTCTCAAATAATATTCAAATCTGTTCGACCTTCATTGAAATTAATGTTTTAAACTTTTTTTCTGGATGGATTCACAAATAATTTATGGAACGACTCCTTACATCCGCGGAAGGATCTTCTCTGTGGCTGCACTAAGACAATCGTCACTGCACCACCATTGCGCTGCGTTTCAAAGAAGAGCTTGTGCAAGGTCGCATGAACCACCATCGACTTATATCATTTCAATGCATTCTTACAATTTATGCAAATGTTTCGGCTTATATAAAGCTCCTGCAAAGTCCTCTGAATTCAGATGCTGAGACGCTGCTCTCAACCTCGTTGCTCTGTTCCTGCAATAATTAGTCCTTAACGTGTCTTTGTAAATACTGTAAATATGTTTAATTAAACTAAGTTATTTTAATTATGCTCCAGTTCATTCTAAAATAGTAAACACCTTTCGCCTGCCCGTCACAAGTGGTGACTCCGCACTCAACGAACTAACCTGACCTTCTGCATAGCTAATAGTCAGAGCCCTTCCCACCGACATGTCCAGTGATAACGAGCAGGTGAACGGTAAAACCGAAGATGACTCATCAAAATCTCTCCCTGGTGTTGAAGGTGCTGCGCCTACCGACATTCAACCTGCAGTGTCCCGCGTAGCTTTCAAGGCTCCACCCTTCTGGAAGCAGAATCCCACGCTGTACTTCGCCCAGATAGAAAGCCATTTCATCATCGCCGGGATCACTCAAGATGAGACCAAGTACCATCACGTGGTTTCCGCGATCGAGACTGACGTCATCGCCCAAGTGAGTGAAATCATCATCAATCCACCAGACACCAAAAAGTATGAAACCCTGAAAAAACGATTGGTTGAGCAGTATGCTGACTCCGAGACTCACCGGATCAAGATGCTTCTACAAGAACTGCAATTAGGAGATGGAAAGCCAAGCCAGCTTCTGCGGAAGATGCGTGACCTCTCCCCTACAGTACCTGAAGACCTCCTCAAGAACCTGTGGCTCCAGCGGCTACCAACAGCCGTACAGCAAATCCTGGCCGCAAGCACCGAGAAGTTGGATGCCATGGCGACTATGGCCGACAGGATCCTGGAAGTGACTGATTCCCCTGCCATCCATCTCGTCGGCCATGCAAGAAACCCATGCAACGATTGCCAAGACCTTCAGAAGCAAGTTGCTGAACTGTCCAGGATGGTTCAAGATCTCCAGCATTCCAGGCCACGATGGAGAAGACCATCCAGAAGTTCTTCTCGAGGAAGGTATTTCAGAACCAGATCCAGCTCCCGAAGCAGATTCGATCCCAGTTCAGGAGTATGCTGGTACCACCAAAAATTTGGAAGCAAGGCAAGAAATTGCGACAAGCCCTGCCAATTTGTTCCGGAAAACTAACAGGGCCGTCGCTTGAGGCCACAAGCGACCACGGCCAACCCAAAAGACTATTCCTGGTCGACAAATCAACTGGATTGCGTTTCCTGATAGACACAGGTGCCGAAATCTCAATTGTTCCACCTCAAACCTCTCAAGAAAGAAACAGACCACCTGGGAAAATGAAGTTGTTCGCCGCCAACGGTACGTCCATTCCTACTTTTGGTGAGAAGCTCCTAACAGTGGACCTCAACCTCCGAAGATCACTACCTTGGCCGTTCGTGATAGCAGCCGTATCCCACCCAATCCTTGGAGCTGATTTCCTGAAAAACTTCGGCTTGCTGGTCGATATGAAGAACAACCGCCTTATCGACACAAGTACCGGAAGAAAGGTTTCTGCTCCAGTGATAGCCTCATCATACGGAAATATCTCTTTACTTGCCCAAGATTCCAAGTACAAAGACCTGCTGTCCGAGTTTCCTGAAATCACTAAAGTTTCTAATCCTGTAAAGATCAACCATCAAGTGGAACATCACATTGAGACTACTGGACCACCAGTGTTTTCAAGAGCGAGAAGGCTTACACCCGAAAAACTAGCCATCGCCAAGCAAGAATTTCAATATATGATTAACCAAGGAATCTGCAGACCATCAAAAAGCAGTTGGGCTTCGCCGTTGCACATGGTACCCAAGAAAGACGGAGACTGGAGACCGTGCGGAGACTACAGACGTCTGAACAACATCACCAAGCCGGACAGGTATCCCATCCCTCACATCCATGACATAGCACACCAGCTTGAAGGAAAAACCATATTTTCAACGATCGACCTTTTCCGTGCCTACCATCAAATTCCTGTGAGAGAAGAGGATATACCAAAAACAGCTGTCATCACACCCTTCGGTCTTTTCGAGTTCCCGTTCATGAGTTTTGGATTGTGCAACGCAGCTCAAACATTCCAAAGATTCATTCACTCCATTTTACAAGACCTTGACTTCTGCACAGCCTACATTGATGACGTTTTGGTGTCTTCTAAAGATGAAAATGAGCACATGCACCATCTTCGTCTGATCTTCCAGAGATTCCAGGAACATGGAATTCGAATCAACCCTTCGAAGTGTAATTTCGGTCAGCCAGAAGTCAATTTTCTGGGATACAAGATTACAGCCAAAGGAACCCAACCAATGGAAGATAAAGTTTCAGCAATCGTCAATTTTCCCAAACCCTCAACTGTTCAAGAAATGCGAAGATTTTTAGCCATGAATAACTTCTACCGCCGTTTCATCAGCAGAGCTGCAGAAACCCAAGCCCCGTTGTTCCAGTTTTTGAAAGGCGCAAAGAAAAATGATAAGCGACAAATAGTCTGGACTGAGGAAGCGGAAAAAGCTTTCCAGCAGTGCAAGAATGACCTGGCTACCCATCCACTTTTAGCCCACCCTTCATCTTCCGCTACTATCTCACTAGCTGTCGACGCCTCAGACTCGGCCATCGGAGGAGTCTTGGAACAGACCGGAGAAAACGGTAAACAACCTCTTGCATATTTTTCAAGAAAGCTGACAACAGCAGAGAAAAAATATAGTGCCTATGACAGGGAGTTGCTTGCAGTTTACGCAGCCATCAAGCATTTTCGTCACATGCTGGAAGCCCGCCAATTTGTTGTCTTCACAGATCACAAACCTCTAACATTCGCATTTCAACAAAAATCAGAAAAAGCTAGTCCTCGACAACTCCGCCATCTGGATTTCATCAGCCAATTTACAACCAACATACAACATATCAAAGGAGAAGCCAACGTAGTTGCTGACACACTAAGTCGAATTTCAACTATTGACACCCCATCTCCAGTCGATTACCAAAAAATGGCGGAAGACCAGAAGGAAGACGAAGAGTTGCAGGACTTGCTAAACAGACCTGAAAGTACGAGCCTTAAACTTCAACCCATGCAGTTCCAGAACTCCAACCTCTACTGCGATACATCTGCATGTGTGCTTCGACCATTCGTGCCAGCCAGTTTCAGAAAAATTGTGTTCAACCAGTTTCACCAGATATCTCATCCAGGAGTACGAGCGACGCAGAAATTACTGGGAGAAAGATTCGTCTGGCCATCCATGAGAACGGATGTTGCAACCTGGGCAAGATCCTGCATAGATTGCCAGCGCAACAAAATTTCCAGGCATACAACATCACCTCTCGGATCGTTCCAGCTGCCTTCCGAAAGATTCGAGCACATCCATGTGGATATCGTAGGAAGACTTCCCCCATCAAGAGGATACTCTTACTGTCTGACTGTCATCGATCGGTTCACAAGATGGCCCGAAGCATTTCCCATCCAGGATATCACTGCTGAAACAGTGGCCCGTACGCTGTACGAAAATTGGATTTGCCGCTTCGGAGTCCCATCGCGAATAACCACGGATCAAGGACGACAGTTTGAGTCAAGCCTTTTCAAGTCATTAGCTGCATTACTAGGCGTTGAGACAATCCGCACCACACCGTACCACCCGGCTGCGAACGGGGCCATTGAAAGAATCCACAGATATCTTAAATCTTCTATCAAATGCCACGCAAACCAAGGATGGGCCGACTCGTTACCGACCGTTTTGATGGGTTGGCGTGCAACTTACAGGGAAGACTTGACAGCTACACCTGCACAGTTGACGTACGGAACCAACATCAAATTGCCTGGTGAGTTTTTCACAGAAAGCAAGATGAAGACGGACCAGTCAACATATGTTGGTAAGCTACAGAAAATAATGAACGATCTGCAACCAGTACCAACTTCAGCTCATACGCGACGAAAAGTGTTCATCCACAAAGATCTACAAACCTGCACCCATGTTTTCGTTCGCGTAGATTTAGTTCGCCGAGGATTGCGATCTCCCTACAAAGGACCGTATGAAGTTTTGTCAAGAACTGACAAGGTTTTTAAGTTGAAAATTAATGACAAGATTTCCTTTATTTCCATAGATAGACTCAAGCCAGCCTTTCTTTTATTTGAATCTCAGCCAGAGCCGGAAAGACCAATTTCAGCAGAACAAGAACCAGCAGTGCCAACTCCGGTGACTACCAGGTACGGCAGGAAGATACGTTTCCGCTTTCGTTGACACTGGAGGGGGAGTAGATGTGGCTGCACTAAGACAATCGTCACTGCACCACCATTGCGCTGCGTTTCAAAGAAGAGCTTGTGCAAGGTCGCATGAACCACCATCGACTTATATCATTTCAATGCATTCTTACAATTTATGCAAATGTTTCGGCTTATATAAAGCTCCTGCAAAGTCCTCTGAATTCAGATGCTGAGACGCTGCTCTCAACCTCGTTGCTCTGTTCCTGCAATAATTAGTCCTTAACGTGTCTTTGTAAATACTGTAAATATGTTTAATTAAACTAAGTTATTTTAATTATGCTCCAGTTCATTCTAAAATAGTAAACACCTTTCGCCTGCCCGTCACATTCTCCATAGCATATTTCTATTTACCCAACGTAGGTTGGCAAAGAGTGTAGCTTGCAAGAGATAATGAGGAAGTATTTGAAAAAAAAAATAATTTAAGGCTTGCGTACAAAAGTTTTGCAACGCTACAGAAGACTTACAGAACATTTTATAGAACACATACAGAACATTCCATGATCACGTGATGCATCGAAGTCCGTTCCGTGATCAGGCAATGGAATTCTCGTGTTGGTCTCATGCACAGGAAACTAGAGAAGGTATTATGCAGGAAATTAAAAATTCCATTTTAAGAAAAAAGTGCAGGTGTTTTTTGTCGTTAATCTTTTTTGGGCCAGCTCAAAAATAATTATAGTGAATCGTTAGTAGATAGATAGTAGTTAAATTATGTAATTACACGGTACTGAAAAAATGTAATTGCATTCGGTTACTTTTTATTGCCTTAGAAATGTTTCTTAAAATGGTATTCTTACCAAAGTAATTATTTTCTGATTCTTGCGAAAGACAAACTGTTATTAATCGGTGTATAAGAATCGAAAAAGTAAAGAAAATTTAGAATTAAGTATATAAATTTGAGTAAAAAACACCTCAGTTTTGGTGACTGTAAAGGTAGAAATGTATTAAATCTCGATATCATCGATATATTAGCTCATCGAAAAAGATTGAATAATCGATATTTCAGTGTATCGATTACAATTGATTAATCGTTATTTCAGCTTACCGGCATTAAAACTAATATAGATGTAAAGCAACATCTACAAGAACTAAAAATAAGTTTTGAACACCCCAGTTTCTGTAGTGCCATAAGAAATTCGAAAATCAAGCGGTAATATACAATTTAAGCTTAAAACAATAGGACTTGTTGAAGTAGAGCTATGAATTAATATTAAGAAATAAAAGAGTTTTATTGTATGACAGTATGCCAACCACCACAGGATGTATAAAATAAAAAATAAAATTTCATCAAACTGAAAGAAGACCTTATTCCCGTTTATTTTCGAAAAAGAAAAAAAAAGTTGATAAAACTTGATGACACATTTAAGTATCATTAACTCAAGCGAAATAAACATAAGCTGCCTCATGTGACTCAGAAGTTCATTATTTGGAACAAAAATATGATGCTACATGATAAACAAGCAAGTATTTCTTAATCAAGTTCATTTTTCAAATTAATATTTCTAGCATGTACGCCTTTAAAAAAAAAAGTAGTTAAAATAATCTGTGCTTATTTGGAGGTAAAAGTATAACGAAGGGTTTAGATGCAATCATGAATAGTGGCTTGTATACATTATGGGTAGTGGCTTGGATGCATTAAATTTTTTTATGACATTTTACGAATTAGTAACTCCAGTCAAAAATTATTGACGCTAAGAGGGACTGTCAGTGACTTAGAGCTAAAGCATTAGTTTTGAAATCACAACTTTTGCAAAAGAATTGCTTTTTCATGTCATCCTATTTTCACTAGGTATGGGAATCATCATAACATCAATTTAAAACAAAATTAAAAAGAAATTTTAAAAAGAAAATAACTCCCGGTTATTTAAATATAAATCGATAAAGTATTAAAATCGTGCTGTCATCTTGTTCTGTATATTTTTCCAAAATTTCCAAAGTATAAGTATCATTAAGTACCTAGATAACATTTTCGTTTCAAATTTGTTTCATTTCGATGTTTTGTTGATTCCTATACCTGGGGGATAAAGGATTAGCATGGCAAAGCAGTACTTCTGCGGAAGATGTGATTCCAAAACTTATGCATTAGCTCTATGGGACTGACAGTCTTTCTTAAAATATTATGAAGAAGAATTATAGATGTAACCATGGAGTCATCATCACGGAATACTTCTACAGGTATTTTTTGCATTTTACGAAATTTTACCCCAACGTCACGCTTGTATCATTTGTTGACATTGTATCCTTAATTTTTTTCAATAATAATGGAGCTTTTGACTAATGATAGGGCAAACTTAATACACTCTTAAAACAAAAGAGCGAAATCCACTCCGATAGGAGAAGTGCATTTTCGACACTGGAAAGGAGTGAATATAAACTCAGACTGAGTTAAAATCACTCGTTTGGAGTGATCCTGTAGGAGGTTTAACACACAAAGGAACCACTCCAAAAGAAGAAGTGCATTTTAGTGAAAATTAACTCAGACTGGGTTAAAATCGCTCGTTCGTTTTAAGAGTGTACACCTTTGAAAAATCTTAAAAGTCCAGGTAATTAAACTAAAATTCATGCTCTATATTTTTACACTTGTTAGTTTTAAATATTCTATAATAATTTATGCGTTCAAGCATTCCAAAAAGTGCTTTTACTCATAATTTCGAAAACCACAGTTAAAATAGCACTGTATTTCCTTATTTGAAATACAAATCCACACACTCTTTCGCAAACTAAATCTTCATTGAAACTGTAAACTAAATTTTAATGTTTCTCGAATTTTTTAGAAGTCAAGGTTTAGGTGTTTCACAATGAATTTGAATGGGTAACGAAATATTACAAACAAGTAGTTGTACTTAAAATATTTCATGTTGATGTGTAAGATATTTTCTTGTTCGTTTTGATGGTTCTGTTTTTTTTTTAAAAAATATATACACTCTTAAAACGAACGAGGGATTTTAACTTGGTCTCTGAGTTAATTTTCACTCCTTTCCAGTGTCAAAAATGCACTTCTTCTACTGGAGGGGATTTCACTCTTTTGTTTTAAGAGTGTATATATTTAATTTCTGAAATTAAGTAATATTATCGAAAAACCTTAAATATGTGTGTCAAATATCTAGTTTGTAGAACACCATATCGATATACAATTAATTTTTAAGATTTATTAAAAAAAACTTATATTTCATATAAAAACTGGTTGATGTTTTAAAAATGATTTCTTCCCTTGGCGGTACTTAAAGCTATTAGAATAATAGTTTCAATGATTGTACTTTTTAAGCAGAACATTACAATATCAATTTAAAAAAAGCACACACATATTTTTGTGAATACGGTGCTGCACTAGTAATACTAAACCATTTTTATGTGAAAAGAGTTAAGAAATAAATGTAAAAAAAAGCAATATTAACTCAGATGTTTTGATATTACTTTATATTAATAGAAATTCAAAATTACTCTGAAATCTTACCTCAAGGCATTTTTCCAAAAAACTACAATAATATTATTCAGGACTAACTCTTATATTTACTCTCTCTCTCTTAGTAAAACCAACCGGTGAATCCTTACGAAATTATTAATATGTAAGTGACATAATATAAATAACAAATAAAATAATTTCGTTAAGTAATGACGTGAAAGAAATCGAATTATGAGTGCGTCGCATTTGTTATGATGTTGGTCATTCCCTTTAACCTTAACCTTGGCTCTAGTTCCTTGGAAGAAATCGTGACTGTGTTTACAATTTGAATTCAGTTATGTTAACCCTTTAAGTCCTAGTGATGCCATATGGCATCATCATTTTTCTTATCATAATTTTTAAAAAAAATAAGGGGACTGACATCCATTGGGATTAATAATAAATATTTTCAGAAAAAAGTTTGAAGAATCGAATATTGTGCTTTTTGATATCATAAATGGCTATAGACGATCAGAAAAAAAAAGTTAGATGATGATGCCAAATTGTCATTGTGACTGAAATGGTTAAAGTTTTATTATTTTACTATAAAAATTGCTTTAAAATCAATAATTACATTTTGGACAATTCTGTCTTGAATGAAAGTTGTGGGCAACTCGACTTTTGAATCAAAAGATACCATTCAATTCAATAAACAACAACCTTAACTACATACAAGCATTTGATCTACTTTTTCACTTAAAAATCAGTGTAGGTACTCCAAAAAATGAAAGCTATCAAGAGAGTAAACACCAAACCTTATCAAATGAGCACAACCGGTGCTTCAAAAACTCCTTGAACGACCTTTCAAAAAAGGGAGAATAAATTTTTCATTTGACACTCCCAATAGAAAAATAATGCGTTTTCTAGTAAATGCGTGTTTTAAGTGTGATAAGACAAGAGTGTGAAAGAAAAGAACAATTTGTTATGTTTATTAGGGTGGGCCGAAACAACCTTTTTATTTGATCTCGAATCGCTATAGTGCGGAAAAGTTGCCATTGGTAAAGACATGAAAAATGCACTAATTATTTATCATATTTGTAGTACTTTATCTTCCGTTCGCGCAATGCCATCAAAGCTGGGGAAAATTGTCAAAAAAAAAAAAAACCCGAAATTTTTTATAATTTTTTTAAAGCACGATAGATGTTTTTAGTTGCAATCCTATTCATGAATTAACTACTAAAAGTACGTAAAATCAAAATATATGCACTTATTATACATTTGTGTCAGATCTTCCGGCCACCAAACGAAGTACAAATTGAGGAAAATTCTTAGTTTTTGCAAAATTGACACATCTGACGCAAATTTATGATAAGTGCATATATATTGATTTTACGTACTTTTAGAAGGTAATTCATGATACAATAACGCAAATATATAATGATATAATAACGCATCTATTGTGTATAAAAAATATAAAAAAATTGCGTTTTTTGACAATTTTTTCCAACTTTGATGGCGTTGCGCGAACGGAAGATAAAGTAATAAAAAATTAAAATAATAAATTAGCGGATTTTTCATGTCTTTACCAATGGCAACTTTTCCGCACTATAGCGATACGAAATAAAATAAAAAGTTTTTTTCGGCCCACCCTAATGTTTATTTATCATTATTTATAAAACCACTGTCTTTCAATTGTGGTGTAGTACTTTTTTCTTGTCAGTCGCTGTCTCGGTTTTAAACATTTATTTCAATTCGAACAATTAACTTTTTTGTAAATAGTATTTCAAAGGATATTGTGTGCGAAATGTTATATTTAACGTTTTTATTAGGAAATGCTATTTTCGCGAGGGGAAATGTTGAATTGGGGGAATGACTAAGTGAATATTATTAATTTTCAAAAGAAAATAATTCTGTAATATTCGCATTCACGTGCAAATAACGGTGCGTGTATAAATAGAAAAAAACACACCTTAAGTCATAATATTTTTTAAAAAATCATTCAATTAATCTTGCAGCGTATTTTTCTGGTTCAAAAGCTGTTTGTTTGTCCCCTCTCCTTTATAGGTCACTACACTCCTTGCCAAATAAAGTAGGGTAAATGAAAATATGCTATGGAGAAGATCATTCCGAGGATGTAAAGAGTTTCAAAAATTATTTGTGAATACATCCAGAAAACATGATTAATACATCAATTTCATTTAAGGTCTACAGATTTGAACATTGTTTAAGAAAATTTGGCAATTATATCAGAATGAAAAGTGTATTTTGGTTCAATTGTATTCAGATCATTTTGTATGCAAATATTACCAAACAAGAGTTTCCATTTAACAGACCAACCGCTTTTCCCCCTGCCTTTTTACTCTTTGTTTTTACCCAAGTTAGGATAGCATGGAGTGAAGCCTTATAAATTTGGCGCTGTACGGGTGTACTCTTAACAATGGTGGTAATTTTTTATATTTTATTTTATGCTAATTGATCCCTCTTCACTTATAAGCACCTTATCAGGATGTTAAACTCTCCTCCCATTCTGATTATAGGGGATGTCCTATTGTATCCAGGCCCTTCGAAAGGTTAGAAGCGATTTCCATAACATTCCCTGTTAAAAATGCCGCAACTGGTATGATATAATAATTGGCGACAAAACATCCTTAAGTTTAAACCCTATTTTAGATTCTGACCAGTTTCTACACTCTTAAAGCAAAAGAGCGAAATCCACTCCGATAGGAGAAGTGCATTTTCGAGACTGGAAAGGAGTGAAAATTTACTTTTAAATCGCTCCTAATCGCCTTAAAATCACTCATTTGTTGTTAAGATTGTTGGAGTTTTAACAAAATAAAAGAGTGAAATCCACTCCTATAGGGGAAGTGCATTTTCGACACCGAAAGGAGTGAAAATTAACCCAGACTGAGTTAAAATCGCTCGTTTGTTTTAGGAGTGTATCGAAAGATTTTCGTAAAGTTTATCAGACAGTGTAATCAAAAAGAATAAGAAATAGCTAAATTAATGGTATATTTAAATAGCAAAAATAGACATTTGATGACGTGAATTTATGCTATTTAAATACCATTTATTAAGAGCAGTGAAAGCAAACGAATTTTGCAAACATTCCTCTCCCCAACCGAAGTGCCTATACCAAAACCGACCTTAAGTTTGCAGCAGAGAAATGTACTACGCGGAGGAATTTGCGTAAACAAAGCGGCTGGCGCCGAAGCTTCGCCTGCTCCGATTGGTTGATAATTTAACCCTGATATTCGTGCACCCAGTTGCGTCAAAATCGAAGGAAAAAATAATTAAAATAACACTCTAACTGAAGCTAAACTAATAAAAATAATAAATTTATATCTTGAAATAACAAATAAATTTGTTTATTGAATGTTAAATACCTTTTTGTATTCGATTCTCGCCCTCAAAAATGAGAACTATTTACCCTCTTTCTCGTAGAACATTTGTATACTGCAAGCTTTAGGTCGGGAGAGGTATAGTATAAATTGATATGAGTAAGTGGTAAGTGTAAAAAATAAAATAAAATGAGAAGGATACGATTTTGAACTGTTTTATGAAAATATCATCAATTTTAAATCTTGGCGATAAGGTACGTTTTTTGTTTTGAGCACGTGAAGAATGGCTGTCCAATTCATGATATCAACAACCTGGATACCATAGAAAGATCATCTTAGAATGTAAAGAGCTGATAGAGTTGGAAAAAAAGATGGCGATACTGTCTACTAAAATCCAATACAAAACCCGGGTTGCCAAATGAAGGCATCTATCGCTTTTTAGTAAGCCCCAAACATACGCTCTCGGAGAACAATTTGGCACTATTTTGCAGTGGAATTTGCATAGGGTTACTGCATCGACTTGGCGACTTTTTGACTCTCTAATAAAACTACACTCCTTGCCAACCTAAGTTGGGTAAATAGAAATATGCCATGGAGAAGATCTTTCCGCGGATGTAAAGAGTTCCATAAATTAGTTGTGAATCCATCCAGAAAACATATTTAAAACATTGATTTCGTTTCAAGTCCAACAGATTTGAATATTATTTGAGAAAATTTGGCAATTTTATCAGAATGAAAAGTGTAATTTTTGTTTAATTGTATTCAGATCATTTTGTATGTAAATATTACCCTACAAGAGTTTCATAACGGACCAATGTCACTTTTCCCTCTGCCTCTTTACTCTTTGTTTTTCTTTTTAAGAAATAAAAGGATTCGCTTCAGCATGAACGAACATAGAGTGAGCCGTTTGTTTGGGTTTACTAGGGTTAACTTGGCGGCTTTCTGACGGCTTCCACTTTGTTTCTCGCCAACCATTTCTATATTCTTCTCAACTCTATGAATATTTGTCACACGAATGAGGCATGGGAAAAAGGACCTTGAGTAATGAGTACATCCTTGTGAAAAGGGGATGTCAACAACCATATTGAAGTTCAGCGGATAAATATTTTCAAGATCCAGAAAACAGACGAAGTATTTACAGACAGTATATTATCTTCTTTTAGGCTGGAAAATTATCGAAATGTAATTTGACACCTGTTTAAACATTTAATTATTGTGTCCAAGGTTTTTCTCTGAAATGGTAGCTCTGTGACTTTACAAATAAGTGCTTGTGTTGTAAGTGATAGCTTGAAAATCCAAAAATAAGGTTTATTCTACTTTTACAGTTGATGATGTTGAAAAAGTTTTTTAAAAAAGGTGTTTCACTTCTGGACGGCAACAGTTTCAACGGTTTGTTTTTATTTGTTGCTTGGAGTTAGTTTGCTTTTGGTATTCGAGAATGAGTTTTGTAAGAATATTTTACTAATTAAAATTTCAAAATGCCATGCTGTGTTGTAGGTTGTTGAAAACATTCGTTAAAGAAAGCTTGCATAGAAACAATAACATTCTTTTCATATATATTGGTCATTTTGAGAGTGAAACTGAAGAAACCAATTAAATCGCAGTACAGATAAAATGAAAACAAGAAAGGTACATCACCTAAAACATTCCCATTCTATTAATTACGAAAAATATTAAATTTTTGGAAAATAAAAAATATTCAACTATTTTTATACCTATGCTTTTAGCTCATGATCGTTTTAAGATAAATTTATGTGTTGAAGGACATTTTAATAATGAATATTTGATTTCAAACTTTTTTTGAATAATAAAATAATAAGTGGGGTTCTCATCCTGATAACCTTTCTTATCTTTATGTGCCGTATTCGTTTTATTTCCGTAGAAAAACATAATCTTATCTTCGAACTTTTAGAATCGATTTTCTTGAAGTATCGTCTGATGTGGCTCACGTAAACAAAATAGCAACGGGCATGTTTCACGTCGTGAGTGGCAACAGTTACTGCGGTATTGTTTTCATTATTGGTCCTTCTGGTATTTCATTTAAAAAAAATACAATATTTTTTTAGTTTGGTTTAGTTTAGTTTAAATTATCGTCGCACTAAAGGCTACTCGAGAGCTATTAGCGTCGTATTTTATAACCATAGTCAAGTGACGAGCCGACACTTGATTAGGCACCCAACGCAACCGTTACGAGCGACATCGATGTTTTTTTTAACTTACTGAAACGAATGAGACGAATGAAACGAATGAGACGAATGAAACGAATGAGTACAAACTTTTATTTCAAGGGAACCTATAGCTCCTCTCTACTAAGTTAATCCTGTTAAGGGGCCCAGATGGCTGAGTGGTTCGGATAGCAGACCATTACGCTAGCAGTCTGCGTACTGTAACGGGTGCGGGATCGATTCCCGTCTTCGCCTTGGATGTATTTTCCTTTCTCTGTGACAGGAAAAAAATTTCTGTGTCTGTCTTACTTGACGGAAGGCTTATAAGCGGGTCTCTGATCAAGCACACGCCTACCCTACCCTTAATCCTGTTAAATTGCCGTCAGACAATTTTGCTTAATTTTTCCTCATAGGGAAAAATATCAAGTCTATCTAAGTCTATCTAATAAATGTCTATCTAAGTTGAAGTTTTCTAACAACTTTGACGTTTGGTAATGCTTTGTACAGTGGTGGAAATTGATTTATGAACTAACATTCTTTTCACCAGATATCGCTTTGTATTAAGTGCTAACAATTCAAATTTTGTGTGTTGGATATTCAGAGCACAATAAAGGAATTTCACACATAATTTTTTTCAAAAAATGATATTAAATAAAAATATATCTAATTTTAGTTTTTAAGCATGTCAAATGATGGAAATTGATTTATGAACTCAAATTTATTTTGAACCCAGATACCAAATATTTTAACTAGTTCTTCATTTGAACTTCAGAGGAGCTTACTATCAGTGTTTATAAATAAGATTAAGGCCAAATTTGTTGAAAGTTATCTGTTTTATTCCCATTTTACTAAATAGGAAAGCTTGCGGGACTGCCTGAAACCAAAAAGGTAAAAAATGACCCTTATATAATATTGTAACAAATCTGTAAGAGAAATTAGCATATTAATTAAAAGATCAATAAATATAATTCATAAATATTTGAAGAATCATTCTGACTTCGGCAAAAACCATCATTAAAAAAGGTGTAACTCTCGTGGGACGAGGGACAAAAGCAGGATTACTGGACTGGTATCCCAAAAAGTTACCATTTGTGTCAGCATTTGTGCATTACAGGGCGAATTTGTTATGAACAATCACTTCCTGTAACTCCCAGAAGAGTAGGACAAATATTGATATCGTCGTCGAACTTGAAATGTTCCAAAATGAAGGCTGGTCCAAAGCTTACTCTTCACCATAAGAACAGGCTATTAAAATATAGTCGTAACTACATGAACATGGATTGGGTGGGGGTGGAGGGAGAGAAATGAGAATAAAGTGACATTTGCTGATTAAAAAAAGTTAAATTTGGATGGACGTGATAGTTTAAAATGTTATTGAAAGGATCTTCGGAAATAACCAAGATCTGCCTTCAGCAGAAATGTTGAAAGGATCTTCGGAAATAACCAAGATCTGCCTTCAGCAGAAATGTTGACCCTTGGAAGTTTGATGGTTTAGGCCCCGATATCTTATGATTGAAGAAACAGGGTTATGTTTCTGAATTGCTGACAAACATAACTTTATTGCAGATTAGTTCTAGAAAATTCTTAATTCCTTTTTGCGTTGCAAAACTATGCTTTTGATTAGACTTTTATGCATGATAATGGAAGTATCCACATTTCAAACGAAATCAAAAGGCTGTTTAATGAACTAAGTGTTGTTCATTTAGATCATCCTGCCAATAGCCATGACTTAAACCCCAAGAATAATGTCTGAGATCAATTGGTTTGAATAATTTACTCAAATGGAGTATGGTTTTAATGAAGTGTGCATCAGTTAAGGAATAGAAGGACTTAATCATTAAAAACTGCAAATTGCTTGACCAAAACTTGACCCAAAGTTTTGTGTTGTCTATGAAAAACAAAATCAAGGAAGCATTAGCGACAAAAAATAGTTTTAGCAATTATTAATTGAGATTGAATGCAAAAGTTCATAAATCAATTTCCCTATGCTATAACTAAAATGTCAACAAAATAAATAGTTTACGAATTTATCTAAAATTTTATTTACGTGTATTGTTTATAATGCAAAGCCGGTATAGTATATAAAATTTAAATCGATAAAAATGCATTTAATAAAGAAATACTGCTAAAAAACTGTCAGTTCATAAATCAATTTCCACCACTGTATACTTATAATTTAATCGAATTAAAACTGATAAAACTTTAATAAATAGGAGGAATAAAAACGATTTCAATGTAAATAACTATGTAATCATCATTAAATGTTCACTTATTATTTTTTATCTGTGTGATTTTGTTTTTAAAAAAACTATCAAAAATAAAACTAATACTCTTTGCACAATTTTTATAGCTCCAGAATTAAGTAACAGGCTAAACTATACCGCAAAACTTCTATTCACTCTAAATGTAGGCATAACTTATCACATCCTTATAAATGGTCATTTTCTTATCACTTTTGCATTGCTGGATACAATGCGTCTTTCCTAATTTTAAGTAGATTTATTCATAATTTTGCTCATATAAAACCAAGACAAATTCAAATATTAAATTTGCAAAGACATTGTTCGATTGTTCTTAATTTTTAATACTTCCTTTTAATTCGAAAAAAAAAAGTTTGTCTTCTTGAGCCCTGGAGTACAGAGTTTAAACCTTTATCTGATCTTAAGAGGCAAAGTTTAGAAAAAACGGCTCACCTCTTAGAAACCAGAAGAAAAATATGATAATCCATAAACTTATTTTTTATTCCTTTCGAGATAGTGTGTAGGTTATCTCTATTGATATCGCAAACAGATCTTTTTATCCTTTGATGACTCCACTGATGTTAAACCAAAGTTCTCCTGATAGCATCGGTCTTTGGAATATTGATTTATAGAGGTCAAGAAAAACATGAGACATTAAATTTTGACGTAAAAAGGCGTCCAAGTCGTGCTCTTTTGACGTCATAATCACTTAATAAATTTTGTGCGTATTAACCTCTTTGCTGTATTTTTTTTGCATAGAAACTAGAATTTAATTTCTTTAGTTTCAACAGATTAATTCGAAAATTATTAAAAATTCTTGGTTTATTCTTTGACGCCCAAATCTCTGATTTATATGAAAAGTATTAAACTAAAAATAGTTCAAAATGTGAAAAAATAACCATGTGCTAATATTTAAAAAAACCCACTGGTTTAAGGCTACACGACACAATATATATATTTTTTTACAAAATCACTCACTAGATGTGTTACTACACTCCATGCCAACCTAACTTGGGTAATAACAAAGAGTAAAAAGGCAGGGGGAAAGTGCGGTTGGTCCGTTAAATGAAAACTCTTGTAAGGTAATATTTACATACAAAATGATCTTAATGCAATTTAACCGAAATACACTTTTCATTCTGATAACATTGCAAAATTTTCTCCAATAATATTCAAATCTGTTAGACCTTAAACGAAATTAATGTTTAAACATGTTTTTTGGATGGATTCACAAATAATTTATGGAACTCTTTACAACCGCGGAAGGATCTTCTCCATAGCATATTCCTATTAACCCAACTTATGTTGGAAAAGAGTGTAAATGATTAAAAGCTTATTAATAATTGAACTTTTCAAAATTTAAATAAAATAAGTTATTATAAAAAATATTCAAATTTTAAGCTTTGACATTTCCGTACCCTGATACTATTCCAAAAACTGATACCGATTTGTCAACACAAATTAGTATCCATTGCGAGTTATGTTTTATATAACTGAAAAGACACAACACTATGTGCATGCACCTGTAAGGTTCTTCATTTTTATTACTACAAATTCCCTTTGTAAATAATATTTTATATCTATTTTACAATACCTTTTGAATTTGGGAAATAATTGTAGGCTTCTTAACACTACTTGATTTGGGTAAAATTATATAGTATCTTTTATCCTGTAGAAGTCGTTTTACCTTTACCCTACTGTTAGTGTAAGAAAGATTACGCTAGTTATTCGGAGTAAAATAAAGTAAGAATACTTATAAACAAATCATCCTTTACCCTGTAAAAGATGCTTTACCTTTACCCTACTGTTAATGTCGGAAAGTTTATTTCATCACTATTCGGGGTAAAATAAAATAGGAATACTTATAAACAAAGCATCCTTTACCCTGTAGAAGTTGCTTTACCTTTACCTTACTTTTAATGTCGGAAAGTTTAAGCTATAACAATTCGGAGTAAAATAAAATAGAAATACTTATAAACAAAGCATCCTTTACCCTGTAGAAGTTGCTATACCTTTACCCTACTGTTAATGTCGGAAAGTTTACGCTTTAGCTATTCGGAGTAAAATAAAATAGAAATACTTATAAACAAAGCAATCCTTTACCCTGTAGAAGTTGCTTTACCGTTACCCTACTGTTAATGTCGGAAAGTTTACGCTATAACAATTCGGAGTAAAATAAAATATATACAAACTTGTAAAAAAAGCATCCTTTACCCTGTAGAAGTTGCTATACCTTTACCCTACTGTTAATGTCGGAAAGTTTACGCTTTAGCTATTCGGAGTAAAATAAAATAGAAATACTTATAAACAAAGCAATCCTTTACCCTGTAGAAGTTGCTTTACCTTTACCCTACTGTTAATGTCGGAAAGTTTACGCTTTAGCTATTCGGAGTAAAATAAAATAGAAATACTTATAAACAAAGCAATCCTTTACCCTGTAGAAGTTGCTTTACCTTTACCTTACTGTTAATGTCGGAAAGTTTAAGCTATAACAATTCGGAGTAAAATAAAATATATAAAAACTTGTAAAAAAAACATCCTTTACCCTGTAGAAGTTGCTTTACCTTTACCCTATTGTTAGCAACGGAAAATTCACTTTATCACTATTCGGGGTAAAATAAAATAGGAATACTTATAAGCAAAGCATCTTTTACCCTGTAGAAGTTGCTTTACCAATTTTAATTCGAAATTATTTTAAGAACTTTTATCTAAAAAAAGTGATTTAAATTTTTTTAAAAAAATAATTTCTAATTAAAATTGAGCTGAGAATTTAGGTATAAGTCTTTGTTTGTACGTATTTGTACAATATAAAGTCATTTTCTTGGTCATGTCTTCAATTTTGACCTCACAATTTGCCGCGCAAGCCTAATCACAATGTGTTCAAATAGCTTTATGTTTAATATCATTTATTTTAGTTTTGGCTAAAGTTTCATAAATTTTAAAACTTGTTATCCTGTAGAATTACATATAAAAAAATTATACTCATTTATTGAGTAGTTAAAAAATTACATAAAAGATCAAACTATACTTTGTAGTTCCTTCTTTGCACATTTTTAAGACTCCTATGATCCCTTAAGCATCTATTCAGCGCTTAATGCATGGTGTTACCGTTTGGTAACAAATTTAAAAAATGAAATTATTTAAATTCCGATGCATTTAATTTTTTTTCCGTATTTTTCCCGTGATGTAGGAGCATTAGAGATACAAATATATATTTTTTGGGACGAAACAAAAAATTGATGCATTAGAGGGTTAATGTCAAAAAGTTTACCCTATAGCTGTGCGAGGTAAAATAAAATAGGTAAAATTATTAATAATATTTTACTTCGTGGAAAAAAATATGATTTATTGCATGCAGTACAGATGTGAAATTTTGCAATGTAGTTACTAAATATTTTATCTTAACATCAAATTCATCTACTGTTGACATCTAAGGTACACTACAATTTATATAAGTTTATGAACTCTTTTATCATGATAAAATGCAACATAACTTACAATCAATAAGAAATGTGAAATTGAGAGTAAATATTTATTAACTACTCGCATATTTTTTCTGTGTTTATAAACAATTATGTCGGCCAATAAAGATTACAGATGCATATTGCATAAACATATAAAACTGGCATCTGTAACAATTTTTTAAATTTGCACTTAGAATCTTTTAGATGTTTCTCACATCGTCTATTTGTTCGTATCTCATTTAACTGGTGGTTACTAGATAACATTTCTTAGGCCAACCCGGCAGCACAACGGTTAGGGAGCTAACTCTGAATCTTCTGGGTTCGGGTTTGAATCCCAGTAAGGCATGGATGTTTGTGTTTTCACCGAGTATATGCGGAGTCCGTGCTGGTTAAATCTATTAGGTCCCAAAGTCCTGTGGGCGGTCATTGCGCAGTTTCCCCACGGGTACAGGTCGGTCCCTGGAGACTATTTCCTCCCATTCAGGGACATGTCTAAATTGTGGAGGGGGAGGCGGAAGGTTCGGGTCCGGGCATCGCGAAAATAGCTGCCGACCTATAAACGGCACGTGCAGCCAAAAATGTCCGACGAATAATACCCCTTGTAAGGGAGTGCACGTTAAATATCCTTCAAAGTCCTAACGCTGCGTACGATGTCACCCTTAACGGTTGCGTTGGGTGCCTATTCAGGAGTTGGCTCGTCACCTGACTGAGGTTCTAAAATATGACGCCCGTCGCCAATGGCCCTGTGTAGCTCTAGTGCGACGATAATTCAAACCTAACCTAAATTGTGGAGGTGGCGCGCGATAGATGGCGGCATCTGTCACGTATTTGTGTGTATTATGTCTGTCTTACTTAAAGAAGGTTTTAAGTGGGTCTCTGACAAAGCACACAAGCCTGAAAATATATGTCTAACGACCAAAATTTCTTAGGAGCACCTGAATCTATATGTTTTTCGTATCTTTTCGACTCTATTTAATAAAATACTTCTGTTTTAAAACTATTTATTAAGTTAGAGAAATTTCTATATTGAAGTACTTCAACTTTTCTATAAATATAAATTTAAATAAAAATATATAATTTTTTTTCTATAAATATAAATTATAAGTTAAATTAAATAACAAATGGTTTTTCTGGACATTCTTTTCAACTTATTCTATTGGAAGTTTTTTCGATATTTTTTTAACATAAGAAGTCCATAACAGTCACAAGCAGACCGTGGATATAATATGTTCTGGATTTAAACAAAAATTTTTGATTAATTTGCGAGATTGTTCATAAAAACAATTTTTGTATTAATAGAGCTCCCGTTTAAAACTTTCCATTCCGTCCATTTTTAATGATACTCTGGTTCTTGTCATCTTAAATCAAGATAGTATTTTGTAAAAAACTAAAAGAATTGAAGATTATATTATCAAAATAATAATCCATATTTTTATTGCTTTGGCATAAAAATTGTTACCATGCTTAATTGTAAATCAAATTTTACTTATGTTTTTTTTTAATTAAAAAAATTTAATGAATTGTGCATTTTTCTAAACAAAAGAACGGACACACAATCAAAGAGTCGTATTGTTAAATATATTATGCCGTCATTTAAAAATTAATTTATGTTGAAAAATTTAAGCTACTGGTATCGAAAATAACACTTTACTAAGCGAGTGAAATAATGACAAGAGTTTAATAAAGTATTATTTGACAAGTGCTTGCTTACAATATTTTTTATAATAACGTGCAAAAGCGTGAAATTTGTGTTCTTACTTTTGTCGTATTTAATTTCCTTTAATAAGTTTTGTAGAACTTGTAGTTTCCATGGAGATATTAGAAAATGCAAAAGGAATGAACCACAGAAATAAGTGAGTTTCATGATCATTTAGTTTCCATGGAGATATTCATGACATCATTTTGTTTTTCTATCAATCAGATACTCTTATTTACTTTACCGCACTAATGCCGAAAGTCCCATTTTCGCCACTGTCTGTGACGCAAGAACGTAAAGTGTCCTTTTCGAAACGATTTATGAATGAATATGATATAAAAAAAAGTGAACTTTTGCACCGTTGTTATAAAAATATATTTCTTTTAATGGTTTATTATTTTTTTTTTAAATAAAGTTTCTTATGCGAATGCTGTGAGTGGCAATGATTACTTAATTCTAATAAAAATGGACTTCTTATGATTTGTAAATAAGCATTAAACTTGCAGTCATCTGAATAGTTGAAGTAGTTTGTATTCAATTTTTTTTCTGAGATTTTCAATGTCTCTAATTTCGATATTCTAAATATATTGACGCACCAGACTTATCAGTAGCATTTGTAATTTGGGTTATGAAAGCAAATGGCCGATAAATAGACCCGACTGACTAAACGTTTATAATACCTTGCCCTTTATAATTATAAACGCAGTGTGGAAGCGAAAAGCAGATTTTTCCCATTCCAACTCGAACACAATTCCGTTCTTTTCCAACCCTTTCCTACAGCGGAAGAGCGTAGTACTCCATTTTTATCAAACCGGAAAGCGAATTCGAAGGAGAAGACGATCATAACAACATTTATTTAAAAAAAAACATTAAAAGAACGTTTTCATTCCATCTTCGAATGAACAAACAAGTCTTATCTATGCGTTGAAAAGGAACAATAAAAACATGGCTGAAGAAGCGACGACTTTTATCATAAACGCTTGAGATCAATGACGTCATGGAAAAACGTTGTAAACATTGCGGCATTTTTATATAAATACCTGAGCTGGATACCAGTCGTTATTTTCGATCGTGGTTTGATATTCGAGTGGATAGCAACTATAGTTTGATCTAGAGAAAGTTTTTTTTTTAAAGCTTAGTTTAGTGTGGCGGTTTTTATTGTATTTACATTGGTTTTATGTCAGCCATCATGGCAGGTAAATATGATTTTTGAATATATTTGTTTAAATAATTAATTACAACTCATAATAGCCTTGGTTATTTGTCCTATACTTTATATAAATTGGAAAGTTTTAATTTTATCTAAATTTGAAATGCTGTAACTAAATGTTGCTTAAAAGTTGTCAAATTTTTATGAATGTTGCAAATGTTTTTAATTATAAACTTTATTAACTTTGGAATTCTGTTGTTTAGTTGTTTAGATGTAGATTTTATGTAACAAAAACAACTTAAAAAAACTTATTATGTTTAAAATAGTAAATTTTCAATGGCAGCTTAATTCTATCAATTTATGAAAAATATCAGTTAATATTTATAAAATGTACTATTGATGTAATTTTTTTCTAAAATTTTAATGGTACGAAAAGTATTAATGAAATTCTTAAAAAAATATTGTGCATTTTTAATGAACATTAAAATTTTTTATTCCCATTTTATTGTGTCATTTTAAATTATTTAGTAGTGTTATTCATATTGTCTGAAAGATTGAAGTAAATATTTTATAGCTAAACAAATTCTCGAAATAGAGTTTTAAACTTATTTTAATTGCGATTTTTTTTTAGCTAACTTAATGAATGCATAGTTTATTGATTCATAACTTTTTTTTGTGAAATATAGTATCGGAATGATAATTTTTTGTATTTAATCTTTTCTAAATTATTGGTTGCATTTCTACTAGTAAAAAATTCTAAAAGTTAAAATAGTTTCAAGTCTATGGTACTTCGCCTTTTGTGTGTATCATTTCAAAATGATATCTACCAATAACACAAAGAATATGTAATCATACTAGTACTTATTTCAATATATTCAAATGAATAGAAAAAAATATTTTAATATTTAATTTTATAACCACACATTTTTTTAATGAAATAAAGTATCGGAATGATCTATTTTGTATTTAATTCTTTTCAAATTATTAGTAGTATCCTTACTACAAAAAAAATAATTAAATTAATTCCAAGTCTATAATTATACGCTTTTTGTGTACAATTTAAAAATATCTACCAATAACATAATGAATATATAATGATACTAGTATTTATTTAAATATATTCGGCTGAATTTATAAACATACAAACATACATTTTAATCTATTAAAATGAATGAATACATAAATATACTAATATTTATTTTAATACATTCTAAGGATTGTACAAATTATTTTAATTAATTAATTTAATAACCATATTAGAAAAAAATTATTTGCACCAAAACACACCTTAAGTTTTCAGCATTTAAATGTTCTACGCGGAGGAAACGCGCGTAAACAAACGGAATTTTGCCTCTCTGATTGATCGCTCCTACGCGATGCGTCAGGCCCTGATATTCGTTCGCCATGTTACGTCAAAATCGAAGGAAAAAAAATTAATATTACACTCGAACTGAAGCAAAAACACATAAAAATAATAAAAACATGTCTTGAAATTTCGAATAAAGTGGTTTATTGAGTGTGAAATACCTTTTTTTATTCGATTCTCGTACTCGGAAATGAGAACTATTTACTCCTTTTTCCGTAGAACATTTACATGCTGCAAACTTAATGTGAGTTTTACTGTAGAAATGTTACTTGATTCTTTTTATGTTTATCTTTTCTAGCCATGACGAGTGTTTTAACAGGAACGATGGATGTTGTTTACGAAAATAGTGTTTCTGCTATAGAAGGTCTTCAAGGAAGGTGAGAAAACGTGTTCTGAGTTGCACCATGTTATTCTTTAGATTAGAATAATATTATTATCGTTAAAAATATTAAAATATATTTATGCTTTATAATTTAATTGTTTACAATATGTTTCTTAGATATTATGCTCTTAAATATAGTTGTTTTATTATGAATCACATTTGGTTATAAAGATCAAATAAGATGTACGCTTCTTAGATTAAAAGGTTAGATAAACGTAGCTTCTATAAAAATCCATTTTTTTAAAAAAAATAATACACTGTAAAAAAAAAACCTTGTTTTTACAGTTAAAAACTGTCAACTTTGACGCCAGTTAACGACTGCTTTTTACAGTTTAAAACTGTAATTTTTTGCAGGAAAACTGAATTTTTTTTGCAGAAAAACTCTAATTTTAACAGGAAGAAACTGTTAATTTAACAGTTTTCCCCGGCTAAAATGAAATATCCAATACTAGCCCTCGTGACCGAGTAATTACTTTATCACAGACGGCGCAATATTGGGTTTGCACGCAGGAGGTTCCTGGAATATGTATGGACCTGCCCGGTTTTGATCCAGGAACCTCTTGTATGCGAGCCCAATACTGATCCGTCTGTGACAAAGTAATAACTCGGTCGCGAGGGCTAGTATTGGGTATTTGTGCTTAACGATGATCTCAATCACATGACTCTTTGCACTTCTAATGTAACAGTTTCTCCCTGCTAAAATAACAGTTTCTCTCTGTTAAAATTACAGCTTTCCTGTTAAAAAATTCCAGGTTTCCTGCAGAAAATTACAGTTTTAAACTGTTATAATAAACAGTTATTAACTGGCGTCAAAGTTGACAGTTTTTAACTGTGAAAACAACAGGTTTTTTTTACAGTGTACATTCTACTTTCAGATTTCTTTTTATTCTATTTTGCCAATTTTCTCTCACACGTTTTTTCCCTCATATATTTTAAATTTTCCACTGAATAATGGTTTGATTGTGGGATATGTAGTTCAGAGTGCTATCCAACTTACCAAACAGCGAACAGTAATATATTTTTTGGCAATAAAGAGTTTTTTGAATATGCCATTGTAATAAGTTTAGGTTTTGCATCACACATTTACTATAATGATACACACTTTCTAAACAGTTTCTTACGACTACGCAAGCAATAGTAGTGGTAGTGTAATCGTTTCCGGCTGCCTATTTATAGCCTCCATTAGGAGCTTTAACACGCCTCGTAATTTAGAACCCTGGTCAAGTGACGAGGTCGACACCTGAGCGAGCACCCAACGGAACTTCGAGCGACATCGTACGCTGACACCGTTGGGACTTTGGACTCCACAGATTTAACGAGCACGCTTGTCTCAGTGTACTCGGGTCCATCCGTCGCTAGTTGGATTTTCTACTCTTTTCTAGTACAGACATCCGATTTATAGGATGACTGGCAGTAGGTGGGATTCGAGCCCCCGCAATCTTGAGAAGGCTGAATTCTGAGGCGGATGCCTTAAACCACTCGGCCACGGACGGGCCTTACAACAACTCAATATGTTGTTAATGGTTAACAATGTCTTCATGCAGTGTGTTCACTCATTTACTAATATCATATTCAGATTTACCTATGTTATCCACAGGTTTATTAACGTTATCCACAGATTTACTAATGTTATCCACAGGCTTACTATTGATATTCCCAGATTTACTAATATTATCCACATATTTACTAATGGTGTCTTCATATATACTAATGTTATCACATTTTTCTTCACAGGTTCTTGCAACAGAGCAATGTGATGTTCATGATCTCCAATGTTTTCGACCCTAGATACGCATTTCTGGTGTATTCTCCGCTGTTCTTCTCTCTCGACTGGAACATTGGAAAAAAGATTATGTGGGTCACCTGTATTGCGGAGTGGTTAAACCAAATGCTCAAATGGTAAGGTTTTATTTCAGTTTTTACGTTTAAAAAAGAACTTGCGAAAACTCAGATGCCTTACCAAGGCCAAACTAATTAGAGTATCAGGCCTTGACAACAAGCGGTTAAGTAATGACATTATATGAACGGGATTACACCTTTTGAAGCGCCATTCGAGAGAAGTGGTGGAAAGGGTTATTCAATGAAGCTTTGTTTGAGTTAGCAGTACCGATTTTTCCCGCTTCACTCGAGTAGCGTTTGCTACGGTGAAAATCCGTCCAATTACTCTCAGCTGTGATACCACTAACACGTCGATGTGATTTTCTATACGATTTTAAGTTTAAATATAAAAATTATGTCCAAGCCTGATACTCTATTCGGTTTGGCTTAAATCAGAAACTCATTTTTGACACATACAAAACGTACCATGACCCTGTTTCTATTTGGGTTGTTGAAACATTTAAGAAACAACTTCAAATTAGGAAAAAAATGTTAGTATTTATTTTTTAAAGTTATGAAAAACATAATAATTTATCATAATTTAAACTTGTAAATAGCAGAATATTGTAACAAAAATGTAATGGATAAAAGCACAAATGAAATAGTCTTTTAGTAAATGAGCTATATTAGTGGAATTACTTGCAGTTTTATTTAACTACTTTAACCCTCTAGTGCATGAATTTTTTGTTTCGTCCCAAAAAAAAATATATTTGTATCTCTAATGCTCATACATTACGGGAAAAATACGGAAAAAAATTAAATGCATCGGAATTTAAATAATTTTATTTTTAAAATTTGTTACCAAACGGTAACACCATGCATTGCGCGCTGAATAGATGCTTAATGTTCGGGGTACTAATATTTATTTTTATATAAATTATTACCTTTTTTACTTAAGCTAATGAACTTTTTTTTATATTTCTAATAAATTATACTTAAAATTAAGCTTATTGATAATTTTATTGCAATATAAGAAGTTGCAGAGGCACACAGACACATTAGTTTTAGGTATAAAATCTTTAATGAAAACGTGTATAACAAACAAAAAAGAGTATTAATATTTAGTACATTTAGATTTTGTTAAACAAGAAAAATTAGTTATTAAAATAATTATGAATAGTAGTTACTTTTGAAACAAAATTAATGTACAAATAGTAGGCAATAGCAGGTTCAGTACAAATAGCAGGTATTTATGAATAAAAATATACAAAAAAAATCATTTTTAAACATAATCTTTTAAAATGGCAGAATGATACGACATAAAACAGTTATTTTTACTCTTAAAACCAAGTGGTACCAAGCATTTTAAACACTGAACCCTTGTGAATCAGTTACAGAGATACACGCACATTAGCAGACAAAAGTTGTGCTTAATGTGCATGATGTTACCAAACGGTAACACGTGTAAAAACCAACTACAAACTACCAATTTTGAAAAAAAAAAAATGATTAGAAAACTACTAAATATAGTTTAAAATAACCCTCTTGAACTATAATATTTTTTTCAAAGCAATTTATTTGTATTTAGTACTAATATTATTACTTTGAATACTGCCAAACACGTAAATTCACAACAGTTAGAAACTTCACTTTTTAATTTTGAATACACTTTTACTACTGTCAATTATGAGGGTTATTATTAACTAAAACTTCAAAATGGAATGTAATAGATGAAAAAAAATACAAATTTGTAGAGAGGGAATAGTCTATTTTAAAAGAATAAAGTGGATTATGTAACTTGTTACCAAACGGTAACACTATGCATTAGAGGGTTAATACAATTAGTTTATTTCAATTACATTAATACTATTAGCGCCGCATCGGTGGCTGAATGGTTAGTGTACTAGCCTTTGGAGCTGCTGAGATCGGGTTCGAAACCCGGTCAGGCATGGATGTTTGTGACAGTCAATAAATGTTGTTATTTGTCTATGTGTTATTCATTTCTTTGTGACTGTAAAATTTCTTTTTGTCTGTCCCACTTGACGAAAGCTTATAAGCGGTTCTCTGAACAAGCACACAAGCTGGGATATATATGTATCATACCATACCATACCATACTATTAGTCCTCTTGAGTACCCGAGTGTAAACTAGCATAAAAAATACACACGGATTTATTATTTGTAAAATAAAATTGATTGTTTTCCCCTCAGGGCCCTACATGGCGAACGTCCATACTGGTGGATACACGAAACTCACGTGTACAACAGGACCGGTATCAATACTCCCGATATCCAGCAATTCCACATGACCTGTGAAACAGGACCAGGTAAATGACTAGAAAACTTATTGTTAAACTTTTTTCTTAAGCATTGGATTTTAAAATAGAAACATACGTTTACTAAAAACACTGTTTGAGATAGTAAATTTTGATTAGGTTAAACTTGTTTAAGCTTGTTAAGCTAGTATGTAATAAATATTGCTTTAAAAAAAACTTCAAATTAATTTCCCGTGCAAGAGCTTATTGCTGATGAATAGATTTGTTTCAACTAAAGGCTATGGGGATAATTCGATTCTCCAGAGGCTAGAAGAACTGTTTGAATAACTTTTGACTTGGGCACACATCCGGAAAACCAAATTTGAGAAATTTGTATATTTAAATTATGAATGTGAAATGTATTGAACAGGTCAATAAAATAAGTGCTCATGAGGCTTGCAACAACATAAAAATGGCCAATGCCAGCAAAGAATAAAATTCTGCTGTTAAAAAACATATAAGCATTCTTAGAACGAACTGGATTTAATAGCGTTAAAACTCTACTACTGATATTTTCTAAAATTGTATGGTTCAGGTATCAATTTAGATTTAGATGAAGAAAAGATGCAGTTTATCATTAGCCCTATATGCACTGAATTAAAATTTAGTTTTAGTTATTTGCCGTTGCCCATTTTAAAACTATCTATGCAATTAATAATAATATATTACGGTTAAAAAAATAGATGCACTTTATGATAAATTTATATTACTTTTTCTCCTTTTCTAATTATAACAATTAAGTACTAATGTCCAACAACGACATTTTGTTCAATAAATACCATTTACCATTTTAGTTAGGATCATTTAATACTTTATGTACACATCGTAATGCACAGAATGACGTGTTCCAGGTAGTCCATCCGGCCACGCAATGGTGACAGCAGCGGTTTGGTATGTCATCCTGGATTCCTATCTGAAAAAGTACAACTTTATCAAGAAAGACAGGTAAGAACTATGCTCCGGGATAAGATTAGATATGACATTTTACTACACACACTGCTGCACATTGACCGACTGATATTAAAAAAAACGGCATATTTTATCGGATACGTGTTGTGTAAGAAAGCGTAAGAGAGATTTTTGTTAAGAGGATCCAAGGGTTGAGGCGAAAGTTCTTAGAAATGAGGATAGCGCTGATTAGATCAACTTCTTCAGATTATGAAACGTCGCAGAATGAGACCGTTTGTTGTCAAGATATTTGTTTTTGAAGATAATATTTTGAAGTAGGATAAGAATGTTGAATGGAATTGGCATTATGATTGACGAAAAGTTACATGGAATTTGCTTATTTATTGTTAAAAGATTTTAAATGACATTATTCGATAATTCGATTTGCCAATTATTCGGAATCGAAAACTATTTGGAATCATTCGATAAACGGAGTTGGAATTATTCGTAAACTAGGGAAAAAGTTGCAAAAGTTAATTTTTTCTAATGAATTAACTTTACCATTGTAGGCTTTAAGGCGCTAAAATCATACAATCGAATAAAAAGTATCTCCTTGCCCCCATTTTTTCCAAATAAATAATGAAAAGTAAAACAGCGTCTTTTTAAGTGATATTTGTAAGGGCTATCTACCGCCAGTAGATAAAGAGTTAAATACTCATAATACACAGATTTGATTTTGAACTTGTGTACACTCTTAAAACAAACGAGCGATTTTAACTCAGTCTGAGTTAATTTTCGCTCCTCCAGTGTCGAAAATGAACTTCCCCTTTTGGAGTGGATCCTTTGTGTGTTAAACCTCCGACAGGATCACTCCAAACGAGTGATTTTAACTCAGCCTGAGTTAATATTTTCTCCTTTTCAGTGTCGAAAATGCACTTCTCCTACTGGAGTGGATTTCACTCTTTTGTTTTTAAGAGTGTAGTCTCTGTCACTACTTTATGGATAACATTTCTATTTATTGCAGCAACAATTTCTTCCCGAAGTTATGCTGGTTGGCGTATCTAGTACTATTGACGACAGTGAGTGCATCTAGGGTCTTCATCGCAGCACACTTCCCACACCAGTGTTTCCTGGGAATGTCCATTGGTGAGTTAAAATTTTCTTCAAAATCGTCACTCTACGCTAAGTACAAAGACCGCAACTTGTGTTTTAAAAGATTTTTGAAGACAATATTTAAGTTTTTTGTTCTATTGGGTCTGTAACATTGGCAGTCAAGCCTTTGCAGACTCGGCATATTCCCCAGAACTTAGAGCCATTTTTTGTGTCACCATTTAGGCGACTCTCGCTACTAATTTTAACGTGCAGATTACAATGAATCTGAGCTCTCCGTGGATGTTAAAGTATGCCGAGAGAACCCAAGCCCTACCTTTTTTAAGATAATTGTATTAGTAATGAATAAGTCAATACAAAGGTTACTGAAATTACAAAAAAGTTCTGACAAGCTCTTAAAATGAATAACTTTTCAAATAAAACTAATCATGAAAACATTTGTAACTTTTTAGCATACTCTGATGCATTGTTTTTAAAGTATTTTAAAACCAGAAAAACTGTCATTCTGCATTAAATTGGCTTGCAGAATCATCATCTACTTCTTTGTGGATAAAGTAGTAGAATCCCGTCACACGCATAAGCTTTGATAACATCTATACTAAATGGCGCTGATTTAATACTACATTACTACCAGTCATTTATATTATAACAGATATTGTAGTATATAAGCCGCGAAGCAACTTGACCTTCACCTTAACCCTTTAACCTCGAAACCGGCCCAGGACGGCTCTACCAGCAAACATCGGGAAGGCCGGTTTCGGCCGTTTCGTTTCACAAATAGGGGTGTTGGGTATGTTAAAAATTAAGCGTGCTGTGGGAAAAAAAAGTATCCGCTGGTGATCATTTCGGTCGTTAGTCATCCTATATAATCGGACCTTTTTGACTTTGTATAAAAATAACATTCTGAGTTAATTGCATGACACAAAATTTGCTTAAGGGGCCGTCTTCATATTAAAAATGTTACTAACTTTAAAATTTCCAATAGCAACACCCCTTTTTGAGTCCATATTTCTAATCTATGACGTACTGTAATACGAAATGCCAAATTTTGTTAGTTTTTAAGCATTATTAGGGAAGTTAGAGACGTGCAAAGTTTAGGTCCCATAATGTTAAATGAGTTGCACATAAAAAACAATCCCAATCTATAAATAATTAAGATAATGAAACGAATTTTTTACTGAAAAGAAATTATAACAACCCAAACAAAATGCTTTCAATATTGGGGTATTTAAAACAATTTTTATATTTTAAAATAATTATTATTTTAATTTTTAAAAAAATTATGAATAGAAACCCCTTAATATTTTTACAGAAATATATTTAAGACAGGAAGTTTAAGCGAAATCCCAATTTTTAATTTCTTTTATTCATAATTTGCTGAGTAAATCACAAAATACTTTTTAATTGCGCTTCAGGGGACTGTGTATAAGATTATAAATGAACTTGATAAACAAATACGGCTTTGGAAAGGAAGATAAACATCATTAAACCAACAACCTTGAGATGGTCCCCCATAGGACATCAAGTGATTCGATAGAATAACTCGTTAAATATTTATCCAAATGTAACAAAAACTAAGATTTAGGGGTTTTCGAGGATGCTTAACATTTCTAAATAATCAAATATGGGTGTTACTATTGGAAATTTCAAAGTTGTTAACATTTTTAATATGAAGACCTCCCCTTATGTAAATTTGGTTTCATGCAATCAACTTAGAATGTTATTTATTCACAAAGTCAAAAAGGTCCGATTCCATAGGATGACTAACGGCCGAAATAATCACTTGGGTATTTTTTGATACAGGACGATTCCATTTCGCTTTTTTCCTGCCTAGAAAAACTCGTATTTCGGGGTTGAGAAATTCTCCTACCTTGTGAGGTTAAAGGGTTAAGGTATCTTTTAACACGGGTTGAGTAATTTTTTCGGTAATTCTAAGAAAGTAAAGTTTTTTTTTTACAATAATAATTACTTCAACAAACATCTTCAGTACTCTTAGCTGTTGTGTTAACGTATTGTTTTATTTTTAGGTTGCCTTGTAGCATTGTGGCTGGACAAGATAGACCAAAAGCAACTGAACACTTTCAAATATTGCGCCATCACAACCGGCATGTTGGTCAGCGCTCTGTCCATGTATTCCTTACTACAGGCCATCGGAGTCGACCCAATGTGGTCTGTCAGCAGAGCCCTCAAGTGGTGTGCCAAACGAGAATATGTCCACCTCGACACTTCCCCATTCTTTTCCATGATGAGATACGTCGGCTTCTTCTTCGGCATGGGCCTGGGATTCAACAGCGAGAGCTTCAAGCGGATCTCCAAACTGGACTTCAGCCTCGTCATGAGAATCGCCTGCGCCATATTGTCGGTCGGCATGTGCAAGTTGTCTGAAAAAATAACTCTGATAGGCGGCAGCAATCTGTTCATCTATGTCCAAGCCTTCCTCATCAATGTCGTTCTGTCCTACGTCATGATTGCCGTGGTCCCGAACATCGTGGCCAAAGTATGGAACAAGAAGCAGAAAGCTCAATAAAATTGATTGAGATTATTCCAAGAAGAGACACTTGTCGGAGATTGTTCCAAGAAGAGACACTTGTCGGAAATTGTTCCAAGAAGAGACACTTGTCGGAGATTGTTCCAAGAAGAGACACTTGTCGGAGATTGTTCCAAGAAGAGACACTTGTCGGAAATTGTTCCAAGAAGAGACACTTGTCGGAGATTGTTCCAAGATCACTTGTTGATGTTGTTACATCGAATTATGGCGCCGTGAGTTGGTGCTTGAAGATGTGTGATGCATAGACAACTTCGTACACACAGAAATATCTTGTCGCAAGAACCATACCAAAGAAAAAACATAATGGTCTAAGTTTGTGTCGAAGTGATAAGTCCGGTTTGATAGTTATGTATATTAAGGTTAAAATGTACAGTACTTGACTAACGAGTTCCCTATGTTCTAGTAAGAAAAACTTTTTAAAATTCAAGAATATTCTTTTTGCTAACCTTAAGCACTTCTATAAAACATTGCACTTAAGTTTCTCAAGTAGGTTAATTATTTTAAAAATTTAATATTTTAACGCGTTTAAAAGGTAGAACTTTACACGCACCTACTAAATGTAATTCCGTTCAAAGTAATATATTTTTTCATTCAGTAATATAATATTTAATAAAGGATAATATCTTATTATAGTACTGAGCATATAAAAAGTATATATGAGACCACATTTTTTTTTAGTTGTGATAGGGTGAAACTATTTATATTGAATGTTGTCTAGAGAGCTGAATGTAAGATATTGAATTGTACATAGTGTAATTATATTTAAGTGCTGGATGATAAGTTGATATTCGTTAATATAATTTACTCAGATATTATCCAAAATTGCATTTGCCATGTACAAAGATAATACAAGTCATTTATGCTTTATTGAATTTGTATTATAATGTAAATAAAATTATTATTTTAATAACAAGTTTTAACAATTCTTGATGAACCAAGATTACATATCATTGCATAAATTTTACTTTTGTAAATGTTCATAATAAATGAAGATGTTATTTAAGCTTGTTGTTATATGTATTTTACGTAGTGCTATCATATTTTCAAAATATGTACGAGGGGGTGTACACTCTTAAAACAAAAGAGTGAAATGCACTTCTCCTACTGGAGTGGACTCCAGTAGGAGAAGTGCATTTACGACACTGGAAAGGAGTGAATATTAACTCAGACTGAGTTAAAAACACTCGTTTGGAATGATCCTGTCGGAGGCTTAACACACAAAGGATCCACTCCTCTAGGAGAAGTGCATTTTCTAGACTGGAGGAGTGAAATTAACTCAGACTGAGTTAAAATCGCTCGTTCGTTTTAAGAGTGTAAGTGTGGTAACCTATGGTACTTTGACTGCTGAATCTGTACCCCTAGTGCTGACTGCCGTAAAAAAATCACTCTTGTGTTTCAAAAAATTCTTAAATTTAGGTGATTTGTGGCATATTGTGTCTAACTAGAATATTGTTTCACAGAATTAAAGAAAAAAGATTGACAACAAAGGGTGTTAGTGGATTACAATTAATCATAAATTAACATTTTTTAACTCTTTATATCCAGTTTGGGTACCAGTGCAGGTAACATATGGTATGGTATGGTACAGCTGTGGAAATAAAAAAGTACCCACTTGAGGTTATTTCTTCCCTTAGTCATCCTATAGAATCGGACCTTTTTGACGTTGTGAACAATTTACGTTCTGAGTTAATTGCATGACACAAAATTTGCATAAGGGGCCATCTTCATATTAAAAATGTTACTAACTTTAAAATTTCCAATAGCAACACCCCTTTTTGAGTCCATATTTCAAATCTATGACCTATGTTAATTCGAAATGCCAAATTTTGTTAGTTTTTAAGCATTATTAGAGGAGTTAGAGACATGCAAAGTTTAGGTCCCATAATGTTAAATGAGTTGCACATAAAAAACTATCCCAATCTATAAATAATTAAGATAATGAAACGCATTTTTTACTGAAAATAAATTATAATAACCCAAACAAAATACATTCAATATTGGGGTATTTAAGACATTTTTTATATTTTTAAATAATTATTATATTAATTTTTAAAAAAAATATGAATAGAAACCCCTTAATTTTTTTAAAGAAATAAATTTAAGACGGGAAGATTAAGCGAATTCCCAATTTTTAAAATTTTTTATTTATAAGTTGCTGAGTAAATCACAAAATACTTTTTAATTACCCTTTAGGGGACTGTGTAGAAGATTACGTGTGCAATTGATAAATAAAGACGGCCTTGCATGCATGCTTGCTTGTCATTTTGGAGATGGTCCTCAAAAGATACACAAGTGATTCGATTGAATAACTCGTCAAATATTCATCCAAATGTAACAAAAACTTAGATGTAAGGGTTTTCGAGAGTGCTTAACATTTCTAAGTTATTAAAATTGGGTGTTGCTATTGGAAATTTTAAAGTTCGTAACATTTTTAATATGAAGACGGCCCCTTATGCAAATTTTGTGTCGTGCAATTAACTCAGAATGTTAATTGTTCACAATCTCAAGAAGGTCCGATTCTATAGGGTAACTAATGAATGAAATAACCTCAAGTGGGTACTTTTTTATTTCCACAGCTGTACATATATATATTCCAGCTTGCGTGCTTGTTCAGAGAACCGCTTATAAGCTTTCGTCAAGTGGGACAGACACAGAAAGAATTTTTACAGTCACAAAGAAAGGAATAACATATAGACAAATAACAACATTTATTGACGGTCACAAACATCCATGCCTGACCGGGATTCGAACCCAACCCCAGCAGCTCCAAAGGCTAGAATCCTAACGAGCGTGCCACCGGGGCGGCTGTAACCTATGGTACTTTGACTGCTGAATCTTCCCTAGTACTGACTGCCGTAAAAAAAATCACGCTATTGTGTTTCAAAAAATTCGTGAAGTTATGTGATTTGTGGCATATTGTGTCTAACTTATAGTAAAAGCAAGGAATATTGTTTCACGGAATTATAGAAAAAGGATTAATAACAAAGGGTGTTAGTGGATTTCAATTAATCATAAATTAACATTTTTTAACTCTTTATATCCAGTTTGCGTATCAGTGCAGGGTAACATAGAAACACACAGATGATGATTACAATGTGGAAACATCTACTTTGCCCTCATCCAGGCATTTATGGTACAGCTGTGGAAATAAAAAAATACCCACTTGAGGTTATTTCCTCCGTTAGTCACCCTATAGAATCGGACCTTTTTGAGATTGTGAACAAATAACATTCTGAGTTAATTGCATGACACAAAATTTGCATAAGGGGCCATCTTCATATTAAAAATGTTAGTAACTTTAAAATTTCTAATAGCAGCACCCCTTTTTGAATCCATATTTCAAATCTCTGACCTATGTTAATACGAAATACCAAATTTTGTAAGTTTTTAAGCATTATTAGAGGAGTTAGAGACATGCAAAGTTTAGGTCCCATAATGTTAAATGAGTTGCACATAAAAAACTATCCCGATCTATAAATAATTAAGATAATGAAACGAATTTTTTACTGAAAACAAATTATAATAACCCAAACAAAATGCATTCAATATTGGGGTATTTAAAACAATTTTTACATTTTTAAATAATTATTATATTAATTTTTTTAAAAAATATAAATGGAAGCTGTACAGCCTACAACTGTACAAATATAAAAAAAATTTATTTCTTTGATTTCTTTAAAAATATTAAGTGGTTTCCATTCATATTTTTTAAAAAAATTAATATAATAATTATTTAAAAATATAAAAATTGTTTTAAATACGCCAATATTGAATGCATTTCGTTTGGGTTATTATAATTTCTTTTCAGTAAAAAATTCGTTTCATTATCTTAATTACTAGCAAATTTATACCCGTACTTCGCACGGATTAAAAAAATATCAAATCGATCCAAGTATGTGTACCATGTAACCTGTTATAAGATCATAAACTTAAGTTATTCTTCCCGCTCGTTTTCAAGTATGAAATCCTGTTTAATTGCTTTAAAATTTAAAAATCAAAAATACGATGTAAAATGTATTCATAAATGCCATCACAATTCCCTCATAAATACAAAAAACAACTCTTTTGGCACGTTTTGGGAAATAATTTGGCGAGGAAATAGATATAGCTACTTATTTTTTATTTTTAACAAACATTTGCCCATTTGGCGAGTATTAAAAATAATTTGGCGAGATTGGCAACATATTTGGCGAAAAAATAAAGAATAAAACCCTGATATGCAGCTCTACTGCGATGTTCTTTATTAACCATCATAGAGCTCAGTAACAAACATTTTGCCAATTTGGCGATTTTTAACTAATAATTTGGCGAGATTGGCAACATATTTGGCTCAAAAATCAAGACATAAAACCCTTATATGCAGCTCTAGGCCTAAATTTACCACATTTCAGTAATAGCTTAACAAACATTTTGTCAATTTGGCGAGATTGGCAACGTATTTGGCGAAAAAAATAAAGAATTACTCCCTGATATGCAGCTCTAGTGCAATGGCCTTTATCAGCCATCATAGTAGTTCAGTAATATCTTAACAAACATTTTGCTCATTTGGCGAGTTTTAATTTATACTTTGGCGAGATTGGCAACGTATTTGGCGAGAAAATAAAGACATAAAACCCTAATATGCAACTCTAGTTTTATGCATATTTGCAATCAACAAAACCATCAATGAAGAAATCATCAACTAAACCCACAATCCTGGAATGAAAACTGGTCGGAAATACGTCACTTGAAACATATCAATTATTTTCAAATAATGAATTTATTTTCTGAAAGTAATGGCAACGTAATAAAATCAACATTTTCAATTTTATTTATTTTCGTTGAAAGTTTTATTTAATTTGTTCAGCAGATGGCATCAGGAAAGAAAAAAAATGATCGGATTTGAGCCAAAGTGGTGTAGTTTTTCCAGAAAATTCGAATTTTCTCTAAAAATAGAGCATTTTGAGCTCTGAAAGTTCTTATTTTGCAACTCAAGTATGAACTACGCATTTGTGCCAAGTTACGAGTCAAACGAATGTCTAGTTTGTGAGTTTTGGAGAGACATACATATATACACACATACATACAAAACTTCATTTTTATTATTACCAGCGGGTGACCGAGCTCTGCTCGGAGAAAATAGGTATCGAAGCTAACTTGAAGATTTAAATTTTCAATTGTGATTTATCAAAACAATCATACCATAAGAAAATTTGTGAAACCATTGGTGAAAAGATAACCGGTTAAAGTTAATGTGACCAGATTTTCAAAATCAAAAAGTGGGACACTCCATAACCCCCCCCCCCCAGTGTATTTTTTAAGTATTTTTTTAAACACATAATAGTCCCTTCATACAATGACACACTTGGTATAAGAAAGATAAGGAAGGCGCGTTCAACAGCAGCAGTGGCTCCAGGCAAACAGAAACCATACTCCACCAATTTGTTGATGACTTTAGCTTCATTTAACAATTTCTAAAAACGTCATAGCGTTTTACAACGATTATTCATAAAAAAAAGTCTATTTTATTTACAATTTCCACGTTTTTCGGGACTTTGTGGGACTTTTACAAAAAAGCGGGACTGTCCAGCCAAAAGCGGGACTGTCCAGCCAAAAGCGGGACGTCTGGTCACATTAGTTAAAGTGCACCATTGTAAACAAAGTTAGAGTTTGGAAAGGGAACTATTCTATACAAAGGTAAAGTTTTAAAAGTCATAGGAAATGAAATGTAATTGATAATTGGCGTTTCGTTGAAAAGCAACAAAAATGTTGAAATGTGGTAAACATTCCATTTCATACTTCATTCAACTCGATAGGTATAGCAACCATACGTTAAATTTTCAAGATCGCCAAAGAACAGAATAGAACTGAAATCGTCTGCTGATTGGAACTAAAAAAATATTCATGTTACCATTCCTGTAAAACTCAATAAAGTTTAAAGCAAGGTTGAATTTATTTAAATTTGAAAAATTAAAATCTTAACTAAACATTTATAGCTTAAGCAGAGGCTTATAGCTTTAGCAGATGGCATCAGGAAAGTAGCCATTATGGCGAACTAAGTTTGAAAATATCCTATATGTAACTCCGAACTGCTTGACCATAGCGCTTCAAAACCTGTGGAAATCGATTCGTCGTGGCCAAAAACCCCAGACCCCTAAGTTTACCGGAGTTTATTAATTCTGGGGCGATTTTCGACTTGGTACCAATTCCTCGTATTATAGTATAAGATATAGTTAGAGTTTGGAAAGGGAACTATTCTATACAAAGGTAAAGTTTTAAAAGTCATAGGAAATGAAATCATGAAATGTAATTGATACTTGGCGTTTAGCTGAAAAGCAACGAAAATGTCGAAATGTGGTAAACATTCCATTTCATACTTC
The DNA here is from genome assembly GCA_023701765.1 of Hylyphantes graminicola. Taxonomy (NCBI): domain Eukaryota; kingdom Metazoa; phylum Arthropoda; class Arachnida; order Araneae; family Linyphiidae; genus Hylyphantes; species Hylyphantes graminicola. Next base: position 14,346,856 of record CM043113.1, read on the forward strand.
ATTCAACTCGATAGGTATAATCGTCTGCTGATTGGAACTAAAAAAATATTCATGTTACCATTTCTGTAAAACTCAATAAAGTTTAAAGCAAGGTTGAATTTATTTAAATTTGAAAAATTAAAATCTTAACTAAACATTTATAGCTTAAGCAGAGGCTTATAGCTTTAGCAGATGGCATCACGAAAGTAGCCATTATGGCGAACTAATGAAGTTTGAAAATATCCTATCTGTAACTCCGAACTGCTTGACCGTAGCGCTTCAAAACCTGTGCCAATCGATTCGTCGTGGCCAAAAACCCCAGACCCCTAAGTTTACCGGAGTTTATTAATTCTGGGGCGATTTTCGACTTGGGTCCAATTCCTCGTATTATAGTATAAGACCAGCGGGTGACCGAGCTCTGCTCGGAGAAAACAGGTATCGAAGCTAACTCGAAGAATTAAATTTTCAATTGTGATTTATCAAAACAATACATACCATAAGAAAATTTGTGAAACCATTGGTGAAAAGATAACCGGTTAAAGTCAGTGTGAACAGATTTTCAAAATCAAAATGTGGGACACTCCATCACCCCCCCCCCCCCCTCCTATTTTTTAAGTATTTTTTTATGCACATAATATTCCCTTTACACACTTGCTATAAGAAAGATGAGGAATGCGCGTTTAACAGCAGCAGTGGTTCCAGGCAAACAGAAACCATACTGCACCAATTTGTTGATGACTTTAACTTCATTTAACAATTTCTAAAGACGTCATAGCGTTTTACAACGATTATTCATAAAAAAAGTCTATTTTATTTACAATTTCCTCGTTTTTCGGGACATTGCGGGACTTTTACAAAAAAGCGGGACGTTTTGTCGGGACATTCGGCCCGCGGGACAGTAACACAAAAAGCGGGACTGTCCCGCCAAAAGCGGGACGTCTGGTCACATTAGTTAAATTGCACCATTGTAAATAATGCTCTAGACTGGGAATTTTTAATAGTAGCCAGTGGCTACCAGAGTGAAAAAAAATGGTAGCCACATTTCGATTTTTAGTAGCCAAATTTAAATTTCAGTATATACGACAAAAAGAAAGTGCGATTTTCCACAAAAGAAAATTTTATAAATGACATTTTTGATATGATAAGATTGACAGTAAAAAAAGTATCATACAAAATATGTAGAAATATGTGATTGGCCATTGTTGTTAGGAGAAAATTATTTTATGTACAATCAGTTCAACTACTATTAGTTTCGGAGAATTCTTGACTTCGTCCACGACCCACAATTGTTCATGAAATTTTCTCAGATCAAATTTGTTTAAATGAATAGTTGAGATCTTAATCAGATGTAAATCAATCACCTGTAGATTGCCGGAATCATAAAGCAAAATTTAGAAATCAAATTTGCATTTAAGATTTTCATCGCCCAGCTCCATTTACGTCACACGGAGGAGGAATTGAAATTTTCACCGATGAGCAACAACTGTCATCAAGTCTTTCTTCCCGACAGAATCGATTTGGAGCGTTTTATTATTTTAGAAATGCAGCTTCAGTATTCATTACTTGTTGAACAAAAAAAGAAAAATTGTGATCGCTACATTTGGCAACTGGGGTTCGATTTTTAGGTAGCCACTTTCTATGTAATAATCGCCAGTTGGCGACTGTTGACCGCTAATCTAGAGCTTTAATTGTAAACAAAGTAAGAGTTTGGAAAGGGAACTATTCTATACAAAGGTAAAGTTTTAAAAGTCATAGGAAATGAAATGAAATTGATAATTGGCGTTTCGTTGAAAAGCAACGAAAATGTCGAAATGTGGTAAACATTCCATTTCATTCTTCATTCAACTCGATAGGTATAGCAACCCTACGTTAAATTTTCAAGATCGCCAAAAATCGCCAATGAACAGAATATAACTAAAATCGTCTGCCGATTGGAACTAAAAAAATATTCATGTTACCATTTCTGTAAAACTCAATAAAGTTTAAAGCAAGGTTGAATTTATTTAAATTTGAAAAATTAAAATCTTAACTAAACATTTATAGCTTAAGCAGAGGCTTATAGCTTTAGCAGATGGCATCAGGAAGGTAGCCATTATGGCGAACTAATGAAGTTTGAAGATATCCTATCTGTAACTCCGAACTGCTTGACCGTAGTGCTTCATATCCTGCTCCAATCGATTCGTCGTGGCCAAAAACCCCAGACCCCCAAGTTTACCGGAATTTATTAATTCTGGGGCGATTTTCGATTTGGGTCCAATTCCTCGTATTATAGTATAAGATAGATTTATTGATCAGGATAGTTTTTTATGTACAACTCATTTAACTTTATGGGACCTAAACTTTGCACGTCTCTAACTCCCCTAATAATGCTTAAAAACTAACAAAATTTGACATTTCGTATTAACATAGGTCATAGATTTGAAATATGGACTCAAAAAGGGGTGTTACTATTGGAAATTTTAAAGTTAGTAACATTTTTAATATGAAGATGGCCCCTTATGCAAATTTTGTTTCATGCAATTGACTCAGAATGTTAATTGTTCAAAATGTCAAAAAGGTCCGATTCTATAGGATGACTAACGGCCAAAATAATCACTAGTGGGTACTTTTTTATTTCCACAGCTGTACATTGGTGAAACAAAAATATGATTTTCATTTCTGAACCATTGCGATACTTTTCTACTTCAATGTAGGGGGATTTTTTTTATAGTCAAAAACCAATACAAAAACAGGTTTGCTAACTGAAGCTTTTGTTGGCTTCAATATTTAGCCCAAACAAACGCTTGGCGACTTATTTGCCGGCAACTACACTATGGTTAGAAAAGCTAGTTGAAATAAAATATAAACAAGATTTGTAGGGCTGATTAAAAAAGTTCCCACTTGTGATTATTTCGGTTGCTATTTATCCTAGAGAATCGGACCTTTTTGTTTTTGGTAATACAAAACATTCTAAATTGATTGCAAGACACAAAATTTGCATTATGGGACGCCTTTATACAATACGAACCAAGATCTGAACTCACCACTAGTCTATGAGTAGCTCTAATGTGAAGCGAATCCGATCCAACCAATGCAAAAACAGATTTCAGGCGGCTTCAAGATTTTTTCTCGCCAAGCATTTATACGTCCCATCTCTAGATCGGGGCCGGTTTTGTTTGCCTCACCCTGTACAATACGAACCAAGATCTGAACTCACCACTAGTCTATGAGTAGCTCTAATGTGAAGCGAATCCGATCCAACCAATGCAAAAACAGATTTCAGGCGGCTTCAAGATTTTTTCTCGCCAAGCATTTATACGTATTCCCATCTCTAGATCGGGGCCGGTTTTGTTTGCCTCACCCTGTATATAGTAATATATATATTTAATAATAACTCATTTAAATTAATAGCTTGTCAAAAGTCGCCTTTTTAATGTGTCTAACTGTGAGTTGTGTCTAATTTGTGAGTTGAAGAGTAAATAAAATTAAAGCATAAGAAAAAGGCAGTTTAACTTTTAAATAAGTAGCTTTAATCTTCAAAAGTACACGTAAAGCAATGCTTTATTATATTGACCGAAAAGAATACGACTTTAAAATATGTATTTTTCTGAAATTCGGAAATATGCCAGAGAGGTCATCCACAATGTAAAACAAAAAATATATATTATAAATATCATCGACAAAGAGAAATTAATTTTTAAAAAAGTTATCTAATGCGTGGTATCGCAAACATCTCCCTTGGCAAACTTCTTTTCCTTGCCCTTCATTCTGAACAACTCAATTTCTAAATCAAGCTGGCGGCTCTCTTCTTCCAACTTGATTTTTTCCTCCAAGGCAATCTGTTCCATTCTTCCGAACTTATCCTTCATCGACTTCTCTTGGTGCAACATCTCACGTTCGAAACGCTTCGCCTTCTCGACGAAATCCTGCATCAGTTTTTCTTCCTGTCTCGGAAACTCTTTTCTCACCTCGCCGCTTCTGAAGTTCCACAGACCCGCTTCGCTCCCGGAACTTTGCTCGATGGCTGACAAACGTTCCTTCCGGTAGTTCTCGTAGTGTTTGAAGTGGGTCTGTTCCTTCAGATCCATCATATTGTTGTCTATCATTCCTTTCAGAAGACTAGAAGTATCCGAATGGTTCTCGTCTTTTACGTGGACGATGCCCCAAGGATAGTTCCTCCCACGCACCAACTTACCATCTCGCACTACCAAGTCATTGCTGCCAACGACAGCAAACGGAATCATAGAATTCAATGCAGAATTAATTTCAACAAGCGGTTCATCATCAGTTGGAAAACGATATATCTGGATATTTTCCTGTTCTAGTTCCATTCTTATATTTGATTTGTATGTTTGCAATTCGTCTTTGGAAAGTGTGTCCGCTTTGGCTATTATTGGAATAACATTGACTTTTCCCGCCAGTTGCTTCAGACAGAGAAGATCTAAGGATTTGAGCTTGTGCCCTGTCGGACAGATGAAATACAGACATACATGAATCCGTTTGTCTTTAATAAAGGCCAGTTGTCGCCTGGGGTTTAATTCTTCTTCAAGATATTTATCAAACTGTGAGTCTATATAGCCTATAATCGTTTCGTAGCTACCCTCTCTTTGAATTTGATCGCCATAGCCAACCGTCTCGATTACTGTCACTTCCAGATTAACCCCTTTTTCTTGAAGATTGTATTCTTCATACCTCAACATCACTTTCGGGTGAGAGTGGACATTTTCTTTCGTATCAAGACTGTCAAATTTTAAATCAAATAAAGAGCCGATCAATGTAGATTTACCTATTCCTGTTTCTCCAATACACATGATGTTGAAGGTAAATCCTTGGGCTAAATGTTGCTTCACAATTTGGTAAGGTATATCTTCCAATCCGACGTGGTTTTTCAACACGAATTCACGTACCTTATGATCATTTTTAGTGTTCTTAGGCGTAGTTGCCTTGCCTACTTCTTTGAACATTTTCGGACTGAAAAAAAAATGAGCAATTATTATCAAAGAACGTAAGAAATTTTTTGTTAGAGGTTTTGGTTCTTGTTAATTCATTTATTTCCTTAAAAATATAATTTATTTTCTAAGTTGCTTTGATATAATTGGCATAGAATTACATCAATCACTTCTTGGATTTATTATATTGGCGACATTTTAGAAACGTAGATAGTATGATTTGTGAATTTCATTTTAAAGAAACTTAAAATTATTATAATTTGATTACACAATAGTTACAAATATTCTGTACTCACTGAATAGTTACAGACTTTATTTAAAGTTGTGTTATTTCAGCATACGAGTTGAAATTTCATTAAAAGAATTTCTTTTTTTAACTTGTTGTTTGTAACGAATAATAACGGATGCCACTTAAAATATAAAGTTTCAAAACCTAATCTAGAATAATATTTAAGTTACAAAATTTATTAAAAGTTTTAGATATGGTAATATGCGAAAAGAAAATAGAACACTATGAACAGTAAGAATAATTAACATTATAAAGTTTTAAACGAAAATTCGATTTAAATAACGTAAATGGGAATATTTCTTATTTTTTGTCACGCTCTCCATACTGTGATTTCATTGCTTGTTTAATTTCCTTTGACAAAGTGTTGAAGCAAGCCCATTATATTCACACAAATCCGCGTTGAGCGCTTTAGCCTTTTTTTCCGTCAAGGTTTAAACTGGGGTAGTTATATTAGAGTCACTTAGTCAAGTTCACTTTAGTGTAGATGAAGTAATTGATTGAAAGATGTTGATGAAGTTATTGAAAAAGATTGCTGATTACGTTCAGCTTTAGAAGGATGCACTTCTTTTTTCTGTGTGTTCTACCAGTTTCGGAAATCGTCAAAATTCTTTCTCACATACCATAATTTGGCAGCTGGACAAGATATAAATAAACAGAAAGTAGCATAAAATTTTAATGTGCATTTTGTGTGTGTGATAAACAACTCATGAATGTACATAAGATCTTACATACATGTCGGTGCCGTAGTTCAGAAGGTAGAGCGCTCGCTTAGCATGCGAGAGGTACTGGGATCGATACCCAGCGCCTCCAAAAAATATTCAATTTATTGCTCAGTATCTATCTGATAATACGATACGCTGTATACAAAAAAGTACAGATTATATGTCGGGGGCGTAGCTCAGATGGTAGAGCGCTCGCTTAGCATGCGAGAGGTACTGGGATCGATACCCAGCGCCTCCAAAAATGCTCATTTTGTTGCTCTCAGTTCTATTTGATAATACAGGGTGTTTCAAAATTGACCGGAAATGAAAAGGATGCAATTTCAAAATATTTACCCCCCCCCCCCAAAGACTAGTACACAGCCAATTGGTCATGCATTTTGGTCGTGGTTTATCCTTGAACTAGGGCAGCACAAGAACGCGTTGACGGAAGGGATGCACTCGTTTTGAGCTTGGTTTGGTTGAATTGAAATATCGCCCAGTAATTCTATAGTTTGCAGATTATGTTAAATCACAGTGTGTAAAACTGCTAAAAACGATTAGTAACTACTAAAATGCAATTTTTGTGTTTGGATTTCAATTTAAACGATTTGGTGTGTTTCAAATTTGAGCACGATATTTGAAAATTCAATAAACATTAAACTTTTTGCGATGGAATTATACAGTTGGTCGAAATGTGTATGTGTTGGGACAAGACAACAGGTCAGCTTTCTGGTGGATAGGTTTTAAAATTTGTTGAAATTTTTAACAACTGGTATAAATGTACAGGGTGGTTATAAAATAACGCTTGCTATTCTGAATTTTCTGTAGCTTGAATGAATAATCCAAATGCAAAAAACTTTGAGACACTTACTAATCAAGAAGATTGAGAAAGAATGGAATTATAAAAAACAAACTCGTCACTCGACCAGGGTTCTAAATTACGAGACGTAATTGGATGTGTTGGCCGTAATTAGCCATAATTGGCTATGCCTCGTAATTTAGAACCTTGGTCAAGAGACGAGTTTCTTTTTATGATACCATTCTTTTTCGAAAAAAAAAGAGAAACTCGTCTTTTGACCAGGGTTCTAAATTACGAGGCGTAATTAGCTGTGTTGGCCGTAATTGGCCATAATTGACGACGCCTCGTAATTTAGAACCCTGGTCAAGAGACAAGTTTGTTTTTTATGATTATTCTTATTTATGATTATTTTTTAGGATTCTATGTTATTTATGATTCCATTTTCCTCCCCTTCTTTATTAGTAACTGTCTCAATTTTTGATGCATTTGGATTATTCATTCAAGCTACAGACCACCCCGAATAGCGAGCCTTTCTGTAAGTCCCCTTTCTGCTGAAAGCATGTGCTGCTCACTAATCGCCAGCTTGCTGTGAAGACATGCCACATGGTTAATTCTTTAGAAGTGATTAGGTTTGAATTATTGTCACACTAGAGCTGCACGAGGGCTATTGGCGACGGGCGTCGTATTTTAGAACCACACTCAAGCGACGAGCCGACACCTGAACAGGCAATCAACGCAACCGTTAAGGGCGACATCGTACGCAGCGTTATTACTTTAAATGATGCACTCCCTTTCACGGGGTATTATTCGTCGGACATTTTTGGCTGCACGGGCCATTTACAGGTCGGCAGTTATTTTGGCGATGCCCGAACCCGAACCTGAGACCTTTCGCATGCTAGGCGAATGCCTAACCGACTGGGCTCCCCAGCCCCCCTTTAGAAGAGAAGATTTTTATGGTATTGAAATTTCGTTCCTGCACTAAGACGAAGTTTCAACAGAAGTTTAATGTTCCAAAAGGACCAGAAACCGATACAATAACGGAACTAACCAGCAATTTTAATCAGTTATAAATTCAGCCAAACCAAACTAAAAGTACTACATTCTTGTGTAGCACAAGTGCGAGGTTTCATGCACGACCGAAAGGGCGGCCAATTAATTGGCCTCTTGTTATTGGCGGGGACCGGGTAAATATTTCGGAATCGCATACTTTCCATTTCCAGTCAATTTTGGAACACCCTTTACGATGCGCTGTATACAACAAAGTATAGAATATATGTCGGGGGCGTAGCTCAGATGGTAGAGCGCTCGCTTAGCATGCGAGAGGTACTGGTATCGATACCCAGCGCCTCCAAACTTTTTTTTTAATACAATTCCAAATGCAGGTCAACTTTTAAATTGGCAATTATTGTTGTTGCTCAGCACACAATCTTACAAAAGTATGTTTCTTACTAAAGCGTCTAAAGCTGACATCGTCACCTCTCTGACCATTTAGTAAGTTCAGTTTCATACAATCTAGTGCTAGAATCTGTAATAATAAAAGAAAGAGTCTGTCTATCTGCGTGCATTTCTATGGATCGCAAAAGACCTACTTAGACTGCTCTAAAAAAATTCGAAAATTTTAATATAGATTCCTTTTAATACCTACGTGTGCACCTGAGGCTTAGTTTTTTCATATTTGATTGTGATTTTTAATTAATATAATTAGTTTCAAACATGTGAGCCCAACGCAACCGGTCAGGTCCACCCAACGCAACCGTTGAGGGCGATATCATACGCAGCGTTAGGACTTGAAGAATATATAACGTGCTATCCCCCCACACGTCGGACATTTATGGTGAAACGAGCCGTTTATAGGTCGGTAGTCATTTTGGCAACGCCCGAACTTGGGACCTTTCGCATGCTAGTCGAATGCCTAACCTACTGGGCTTCCCAGCTATTTATGTAAAGGTTTGTATGCAATTTAGATTGTTTTTTTGCCTGATTTAAACGTCGCATTAGATCAATTTTTTTAGGAGATGGTAGGTTGAGTCATCGTTGCACTAGAGCTACATGAAAGCTATTGGCGACTGACATCATAATTTTAGAACCACCAATAGGGTATTTGACAAAAAAATAGCCTAAATTGATCATCTGTACAAGATATATGTACTACTTTTTTTCTTTCTTATGTTTTTGTCAACAAATGTAAAAAATGTATTTAAAAATTCTAACGAAAACGTTCCTGGCACGTGGTATCTGTGACATCACTTGTAAGTACAATAAACAAACTTTTTTTTTGTCTAATGTGGCTGCAAGATTGGCGATCGAGCATTTGCAGACTCGGCATTTTCCCCAGAATTGAGAACCATTTTTTGTGGCACCGTCTAGGCAACTCTCGCTACCAATTTTGACGCCCAGATTACAATGAATCTGAGCTCTCTGTGGATGTTAAAGCATGCCGAGATTTATTTTGGCGAGTAAATCCAAGCCAAATGGATACTCCAGGGATCTTTTACATGCCACATAATCATATGACATGCACGTCCATGATTTTCCCATCCAGAAAATCCGACGACTCAGCCGTTGCTCGAACCTGGTATAAACAAACTTTGAAACACCATATTGGAATCTACTTTAGGCACTTAAATGCAATTTTTTAGATGATCATTTTGGGGTGGGAGGTGATTGAAATCATGTTATAACTACTATTTGAGGACAGTTGGCGACTAATTTTCAGCCACAGTATAGAGACGGAATCTGAGCGTGCACTTTAACTCATATTTAATTAGAAAAATTCTTTTCTTAAAGTTATGAAAGTTCTTGAATGTACCATACTCTTACAGACAAATGTTTCAGTCTTAAATTATGCAAATGAGTATCTCATGCACATGAAATGCATTTTTTCTAAAGATTAATTGCTTGATCGATTGCACACAAAATGATGATGATTGCTGCTAAATGATCTAATGAAATTCCAATTTTAGGACAAACAGAATTGTACAGATTAACCCTTTCAGTCCCAGTGATGCCATTAGGTATCTTCATGTTTCCGATCATAATTTTTTAAAAAATAGTAGGGTTGACATCTATTGGGACCAATAAAAACTATTTTCCAATAGAGAATGTTTGAAGAATCGAATGATGTGCTTTTTGATATCATAAATGGCTATAGATATTGGCTATATATATTAAGGGCTTTGGATCAGAAAAAAAATTCTAAAATGATGCCAAATTGTCATTGGGACTGAAAGGGTTAATAACTCCAATGCATAATGAAACGTTTGATGTGTCTTAAGGGTAATTTCTGAAAACCAATGTATTCAAATAATTATTTGTTTGTAACTGGCATTATACAAAACAGACAATTTACAAACGAAAAAAATTTATTTTAACATTTCGTCTAGCTTTACAATTTTGAAGCTCCAATTTACAGAAATATACATACATTTAGACAAAACAGAATATTTCAACTAAATAAAGGGTAGTTTTTTTAATTATTACAAACTACTGCTTGTTAAGGCCATTCTTAACAATATATTTACAACAACTAATTAACTTTATTCAGCTAATTTTATATACAAATCAATTATTACATTTAAGCCTATCATTAAATACTCCGAGAAATAATTTTAATGGCATAAATGAAGCTTATCTTACATCAGGGGGAAATACTATTACTATTTAAAACTATTTTAAATGGATAAGACATTGACATGCCCCAAATAAGTTAACCATTCATACATGTATCAATAATTGAATAAGCTAAATAACTACCTTAAAGCAATGTGCTTAAATTCCATCCATTATAAGTGATTTCAAAACAAAATATTCGTTGCAAATCACTTAACTCACTCAATTAAGAAATAAAAAGCCTTGTGCATTTGAAACACTAATGTATAATGCATATTTCATTTCCTAAAATTACAATCCAAATGGAAAACAATATTCACTCTTTTTATACAGATTAATCAAATAAAAAGACGAGGGTAACATAAGTGAATTATTTTCCCAAGCTGACCTATTTAACTCACTAAAAAAATCAATACCAACTTCAATCATACACCAAAACAAGATAATTTATTCAAACTAACGAAACTGCATTTTACAAATTTGGTTTTTCATGTATATTTTTAAGAGTGCCCTGGCCTTACTCTGTGTGACTTCAAAACAAAATATTCATTGCAAATATGCATCCTTAACTCTCAATTAAGAAAAAAAAGCCTTGTGCATTTGAAACACTAATGTATAACACATATTGCATTTCCTAAAATTACAATCCACACGAAAATCAATATTCAACCTTTATTTACAGATGCAGATAAGTCAAACAAAAAAGACAAGCTTGACATAAGTGAACTTTTTTTTCCCAAGTTGATGCATTTAACTAACTGAAAAAATCAATACCAACTTCAATCATACACCAAAACAAAACAATTTATTCTAACTACCCAAGAATGAATTTTACAAATTTGGTTTTTTGTGTATATTTTGAGAAAGCTCTGACTTACTCTATGTGAATTCAAAACAAAATATTCATTGCAAATATGCATCCTAAACTCACTCAATAAAAAAAAAAAATTGAAACACTAATGTATAACGCATATTGCATTTCCTAAAATTACAATCCAAAAAGAAAACCAATAATCACTCTTTATTATGCAGATAAGTCAAACAAAAAAGACAAGCTCGACATAAGTGAACTTTTTTTCCCAGATTGACGTATTTAACTAACTAAAAAATCAATACCAACTGCAATCATACACCAAAACAAGACAATTTATTCAAACTACCGAAGACTGCATTTTACAATTTTGGTTTTTTTTCCGTGTATATTTTGAGAGTGTCCCGACTTACTCTCACGACCACAGCTCAACCTAATTTCTCGAGCCAATAATCTGGAGGATGTAAATAAACAGGTTGATAATATCCAAATACAGGTTGAGAGCGGCAAAGATGTACTCTTCGGGAGAGATGGAATATTTGTGGTGACCGCCAATCAGAAGCTGAGTATCGTAAACGAGGTACTGGAATTAAAAAGATGCATTACAGCTAATTATATTGATAAAATTTTTAAAAAACATAGAATATATGAAATAGAATAACATCTACTTCAAAGGAGAGCATACTTGTTCTTTAAATTAACTTCATTAATTAAGGCAGAGTCTACTTCCAATGAGGATTTTATTGTCTCATATCAAATAATTTAAGTATTAAAATGCAAGAAATTGCAGCTTTTAGAGAAAGAGCCAAGAACGGCAACCAAAACACATACAAAACCTCACATCTCAAGGTCTTATTAGAAAGTGACTCGATTTTTAATGGTTATGAGAAGAGTGGATCAGCAGTCAAAAACAAAGTCTACTGCGTCTGCGATTTCTTTGGGAAAGGATGTACCAACACCTCTGTTAGTTGTGTAGTTAATATTAAAACTTTATAGAGATTTGTGTGATATATCACATGTATATCTAATAATTATTTCAGTAAAACTATTCGAGGCTCAATGATAGGAGAAGGCTGCATTTAGTGACTGTGTGAAGTGTAGCCTCTTTCTTTGAGGGTCATGGCTGGAAGTTGAATATGAACCTTGATGCATTAAAAAGTGTGCATCATCTATATTTAGGGTCTGGTTGCAAAAATCACATTCTTCATAGTATAACTCAGTGCTTCCCAACAGGTGGTCAGCGGACCCCCAGCCCCCGAGTTATGAGGGGTCCGCAAGATGCTATTAGAATTTTAAAAAATTGAAATATATTTTGTATGATAGCAGAATTTTTTTCAAAGCATCCTGCATGAGCAAAGTCTAGCCAAAACTATCACTCAAAATTTTCTCACTAACTTCTCTTCGCTTTACTCAGTAGAGCGTACTAAGCACATGTATTTGAACACTTTTATGTGTTAAACTTGAGTTTACAAGGAAAAAATTAAGACATGTTCAAAGTTGAGGATAAGATTAGTGCCATGGTCAAAAAATGTCAGATCTAGGCATCAAGGATAGAAACAAGTCACCAACTAACTCTTCTACTTTAAAACTATTATCGGAGAAAGTTTTAAGTTAGGAACAGAATATTTTTGAAATAATGGGCTCAAAGGACAGATATAACTCATTTAATTAAGAACTGAAAATTAAAACTAACTGTATACTGACGCAGTACTCTGTTGTAACTGTAAAAAAAGTATAAGGAATAAAAAGACTCTTAATTTGGCACATTTTTTAATTTTAGGATTATTAATGGGGGTCACTGTCACAATAACAGCTTGATGAGGGATCCGAGAGATAATTTTGTTGTATTTCCCTGGTATAACTAATATATAGGGTCTGGACCCGTTCATTGGCAAACTTTTGACTGAGGTTAATTAGATTGGTGGAAGCCACCAATGAACGAATCCGGTATCGGAAAATCTTGAGCACGCATGTCAGATGATTATATGGCATGTTAAAGATCCCTGGAGCACTCTGCAAAATTAAATATCTTCATACTTTTATATCCACAGAGAGCTCGGATTCATTGTAATCTGTGTGTCAAAATTGATAGAAATAGTCGCCCAGAAGGTGCCACAAAAAAAGGCTCTCAGTTCTGTGGAAAATGCAGAGTCTGCAAAGGCTTGACCGCCAAAGTTGCAGCCCCATTAGGGTAAAAAAAAATAAAAACTTAAAAGAATGCGAGTTTTCACAACTAGACTCTTTATATAAATTTGTTATACAGTCAAACTTGGTTAAAATGACTTGGTTTACAACTCGTTTATAATGCCAAAATTATTTGGTTGGCCTTGAAATGCTATAATACCTTCATAATTTTTTTAAATTAACTTCTCAGTTATAATGCTAAAAATATGCATATGTATAAAATCCAAAAAAATGCCTGCTTGAAAGAAAAAAATTCAATTCCACTATTGTAATTTTACCTTATTTCCCAAACAATGTGGAAAAATGCAAAATCTAAAAGTTATGTCACACCTTAAAATATTATTGACCAGAACAGGAGAAAGTAAACTACTATAATAATACTGGCATATAGGGTTAAAATTCATTCAATAGATAAATATAACTTTCAATAGATAAATACAACTTTCAATAGATAAATACACCTTGCAATAGATAAATAATAACACAAGTACAAAATGTAATATGCCTTTGACATAATTTATTAATTTTAATATTCAACCATGCTTATAACGTTACTTGTTTCACGGTTCCTTGAATGACACTAGAACCGAGTATACTAAGACAAATATAAAATACATGTTAACCACGGGGAAAAATCAACTAAGCCCCATTTAAAATTAATGTCGAATTGCAGGTTCATTTGCATTATTTGAGAGCACAACATCAGTATCTTGCTACTACACTAAAACTATTCAGATCAGGACATGCAACTTAGGGCAAAGTCTGTCAAACAACTACGAAAATCCATGCTTGGTAGGGATTTGAAAAATGTGCACATTTGTGTGAAAATTAATGACTTGATTTATTTCTAGTTAAATAATACACAAAATAAAAGATTACATGGATTCATACTTGTAGATTAATTATATATATAGTTTACTATGAAAACATTTAATAAAAAACTAAATTTTAAAGATAAACTAAACCAAGTTTTTGCCTTAAAGAGATCCAGTATTTCATTGAGATTAGCTATGTAATGTACACATGAAGCAATGAGCTTTAGCAGCCAATTATCTATTTTTTAGAATTAAAATAAAGAGCTATTCAATATAACAATATCCAAACAAGTTGATCAACTCACCAGAGAAAAGATCAGAGCTCCAATGCAAGCGTAAACAAGTCTTACAATCTGAAATGGAGAAGTAAATATTGACATGATTTGTTATTTTAATAATCTAAAATGAACTGAAATGAGCATTTAATTAAAAAAAACCCTATTCCTATACTAAACTATAAAAATTTATTTCAATTAGCCTAGTTAATGCCTGAATTTCACGTAAAAAAATACATTTAATTACAGTATTTTGTATAAAAAAAAACTATGGGAAAAAATATTTTTTCCAAAAAAAAAAAAGCAAAGCAGGGGAACAAAACTGATTTTCGAAAAAGGTTGACTGGACCACTTTTGCTAGTAAAACCAGTGTCCTATGATTTTACCGGACCTGAAAAAACCCGGGTTTGTTAAAAAAAAAACACTTGAAAACACCCAAGTGGGCAATTGAACTTAAATTTGCCTTTACTGGAAAATTAAAACTTTTTATACAAACAAACAAATAATTATTTCATATAATTTTCAATTAATGTTTTATTATTATTAATAATATACTTTTACTTTTTTGTACCTGAAAATTTTTAAATACATTAACAAGTTTAAATTTATACTAATTATATAACAATTAAATATAATGAATGCTTTTTTTAATTCTAATTTAAATTTCTATAGATACAATATTCTGGGGGGTTATACAATTTGTTTACACATACACAAACAAGACTTGGTCCTAAACAATGAATTTTAAAACTTAAATGTACATTTGTATAACATTGAAACACTTTTATTAGTTTTTAATTATTCTAATTTAAATTACAACATTCCTGATTATCTCTATAACATTCGCTATATTTCTGTTAATTTTTTAAAATAAATAATTAAAATTTCCCTGAATAAAACATAAGATCCTGAAAGTAGCATCCAAAATTTTGAAAAAAAAACACCCAACACCATGAAAAATCCCCTAAACCCCTAAAAAAAAAAAAAACCAAGTGGGTCGAGTTTTTTTATGAACAAAAAAAAAAACGGTTTTTTTTTACAACCCTGAGTGAAACACTGACAAACATTAAAGTATATTTTACTGAACATGAAAAAAACTTCTCAAAGTTCTCTGTCATCTCAAAACCACCAGCCTCAATAAAATTATTACCTTCATTAGTTAAAATATAAGCTATCTTTACACACTTACCTCATTATGCAAGAAAATTGTCAAAAATCCAAAGATGACAAAAACAAGGAGGGTAACAAACAGCATTCCCCCCATCATTGTGAAATCATACTAAAAAAAAAAAGATTAACTTTAGTTAACTTTAAATTACATATAACTTAAGTATTCACTACTTATTTTACTTTGTTATTATGGCCTTAGAATGACATGTTTTTAAAATGTCATAATTGCATTATAATATTCAGTTTTGCATTGCTGACATTTTTGAAATTTAAGGCAAAAGTTACAAAGCTTCAATTTACACTTGTCTCTTCTAGGATGCACCATTTTTGTTATGTTATATTAATAGAAAGCTTCAAAAAATGAATTTTAAAAATAACATGTCAAAACCATTAACTGTAAAGATGAGGAAGATTGATAGCTGGAACAAAAAATAAATTGAATGCATAAAATAGTAATCTTGCAAATTCTGAGATTCTAAACTTCAAAACATTAGGATGTGCTTAAGGTATACAATAATAAAACTAAGAAAATGTGTCTTACTTTTGTTTGAAAAGCAAAAGCAGTCAATCCAAGGCAAATGAACTGAAAAATACATTAAATGTATAATTAAGGAATAAACAAATAGCCAATATAAAACTTATTTTAACAACAAAACTAACTTACTGCACAAATTCCAGCAGCCCACATGACTTCATCAGCTTTATAAGTACTGTAACAAAAAATGAATTTAAACACAAATGTTATAAATGATTTCGTATTTACAACAAAAAGAATTAGAGATTGGCAAGTTACTTTTGAAAAGCAATTGTTATAGTTACAGGTACTTTGTTAAAAATATAACTATATTAAAGCTATTTAATATGAAAAAAAAAATAATTTGAGTTACTTATTCACAAAAAACTTATTATAGTTACTTGAAATTTCAAGTAATAAATCAAAGATATGTCAAGGTCAAGCTAAAAATTGGAATTTAAGAAGATTAAAGAATCAATCTCACACAAAGCACTTAAAAATAATAATTTCAAATTAGTTTCATTTCAAAATTGGCATCCAAGGGCTTTCGGAAAGTTACAAAAAAGTAAAGGAATTTTTCGTTACTGCTTAAATTAACCAAGTTACAGTTACTTTCTGAAAAATCGAATGGTGTCACCTAAAAAAATAATTTACTATTCACTATAATATCATTTTTACTAACCTAGAAGCAACTCCAAGAAGAAAAGATTCCACAAATGTCTATAAAATAAAAAAACAATTTTTTAAATCATTCATTAACAATGCTAATTTTGCAGATTACTTGCATTTTTCTGAAAAACTTTTAGGGGAATGCAGAAGTTGAAAAGAACAAAATATCAAGGGTAAGGATAATGGATATGTATGCTATAACATAACAAGGTTGTTATATAGCAGAGTTCAACTGCATCATAATTTAACCAATAGAATTACATAAAAAATTGATTTCTTTAAAAAAAATATTTGCAGGTAGATAGTGATGTAGGTCAAGCAAATGCCCAGAGGGAAGGGCATTTATAAAACGGACAAAAGCCCAAATTATTTTTGAATGTCCTAAATGAAAGCATTTATGTCTCAGTATTTCAGCTCTACCTTGGGACCAATATTAGTTTTAATAATCATTAGAGTTTTTATAATTTAAAAAAGCCATTATAATTATTGTGTGCAATTTTTTTCTAAATACAGTGGTGGCCAAAAGTGTGGACTTTTTTTAAAGCTTCATGTCTTTCAACATTGTGTGCTTGTAGAATATATTATTTTTCACTTTTGGCAAATTGTATTACTAAATTCTGCATTAAATTACCTTCAATTTAATGTATAAATGTTTGTAGTTAAGTGAAAAATTAATATATTTTACAAGCACACAAAGTTACATGAAACTTTAAAAAAGTGTCCACACTTTTGGCCACCACTGCATATAAATAAAATATAATAACTAATTAATTATAGATATAGTTAAAGGATAAGTTGCATCACTAAAATTTAATTTGCTAAGCAATTACTTCCTGCAACAACTTCTGTCTGATATTGGGAGCCGATCTGTTGGGATGACCTATTCATTTAATTCAGTTTAAAATATACATTACAGATAAAAATCTTATTGCAATGCACATTGAACAAAACAATTATAAAATAAAACACGAAATAATGGAGCATAAAAACGGACAAACACAGGTAACAGTTGGAAACAGTTAACTGTAAAATCATTAAAAGACATGGCAGAAATATCTAGGTCGTGAGAATAGTTATTGTAAATTTTATAAAACTTATACAAACTGAAATTTTAAATATAGTTGTAATGGGAAGAGCTATGAGAAAATATACGATTACTGCGCGTACATCGATTGGGAATAAAGATATGTACAGTGCTAGCTATGTAGTTGGAATCAATTCTATTGTTTAGAACTTTATGGAAAAACAGAAGACAGGAAACTTAACGCTTAGATTAAGGGTCAAGATATTAAAAATGTTACACAGATCAAATGAGGATATAGATCAAAAGAACTAGTATGAAATATCTTAAAATATAGAAAACAATTTTGGACTTGTACGATTAATTTTATGTCATTGTCATAATAAGGGCCACATGAGGCCACAGTATTCTAAATTAGAACTAACCATATTGAAATAAAGAATTTGTTAAGTTTTGTCCAAGTCAAGTATTTGCTACAAAGAGTGTTTATTGGTGTGCATTCCTATTAGCATTCTTTCAAAATGGTAGAAAAGAAGACCTGTCAGGATTATTTTTTACTTTAAAAGGAAGATCCATTAGAATAGAATAAAATATTTATATAAAGGTTATACAAGTTTTTTTTTTATTATCCATTCTAAATAACATTTGTTATTCATTTAATTATCAATAAGTTTTGTTTGACAAAAAAAAAATGTAATATTTCTCGGAAATTCATAAAATCTTGGGCACTTAAACAGGGCATTTCCCACAATTTATAAATTCCAAGTTTCTTTTTTATACATCACTACAAGTAACAAACATACTTACAAATAAAAATAGGCAGATGAAGTTTAACGGATAGGTTCGCCTTACATTATCGCAACAAGCCATAGCAATCATCAGCACAAACACAAGAACCCTAAAAGTAATTATTTTTTACAAAAACATGGAAAACACCCGTTAAAAATTTATATAAAGATAAGAATCGTTTCACATTACTGCAGATGTAACTAAATGCATTTTACAGTACTTTAAATTCCTTTAAATCTTGCAAAACATGTATATTGATAACTAAACACCATAAAATATATAAAAAAATATGCTGCAATAATTTTAAGCTTTCAAGTTAGACTTATTGAGAAAATTAAAAAAAATAATACAAAACTCAACTCTTACACTAATTGGAAAATTTATCAAGGTTAAAAAGTTTTTCTCATTCATTCAAAAGCATGGCTCAGCAAAAAAAAAGTTTTTAATGGATTAAAACCTCCCATGAATGAATGCCCCAATAAACAATTTACAATTAAGAAAAGGTTAGGTAAAACATTTCTTTGCAAAAATTACTTACACCGCAATAATTATCATTTCAGTATGTTCCTGCGTATACAATCTGACTGGTTCACTGTAAAGAAAAGAGAAGAGAATATTAATACATACAGAAATAAAATAACCAGTAAAATGTATGTGATCAAACACACATTATTATTTTGTTATTGTAGCATGGAATTAATATTAATTTTACATTAATAGAGATATTATCTGTTTGGGGCAATTCCATAATAATGTCAACTTTTTGAAATGTCAATTTTTTATTAAATATTTACTAATTAGGTATAAAAATATATTCCAAGCTTTCAAATAAAGGTTTAGTTTAAGAAAGCAGAGCGATAAAGGACATGCATTCACATTTCCTGAAAAAGAAGATAGATGCCGTGTGGACAAAAAAAGATTTGTTTCCTCAGCAAATTCATCCACATTTCAACTAGTTGGAAATTGACCTCGATAAGTGTTTGAAAAGCCTTTAACATTGAATAAATGTATTATGTAATATTTAATATCTTATTAGTATTCTCATCTAGATAATAAAAAAAATTATTACTTTACACACTTTTAATTTTAATATATATGTTTATAAAACTTTTAGCCATTCCGTAATGTCAAATGACAGTTATTAACTTAAACCATGTTACAGGTAGGTTGCTCTAAATTATAATTTACATAGTTTATATATCATATTTAAGATATGCAATATTTTAAAAAACTCAATGTATTGTTAACTCTCAGAAATTTCCATTTTTAAGTACCAGGATGCAGTCGTGGTTGCAATAATGTCATTCCGTAACACAAAAAGAAGTTAGTCAAAAATAAAATAATAAAATACTTTTTAAAAAAATTTCAACTTTTTAAAATGTTTTTATCATTAACAATAATATATAAACTGAAAAAAAATCCTTTGAGAAGAGCTTCTGTGATAATTGTTTTACTTAATTTTTACTGTTCAATATGTCATTCCGTCACGCATGGAATTGCCCTTTGTCATTTGTAGGGGAAAATATAGGCAACACATCATAATTAATTCTCAAGAAGTGCTTTTAAAATATTTAACTCATTTCCACCAATTATTAAGTGTATGACACATCAACTTTCTTCATACAATATAAAAATTGGGACTAAAAAATTATATAAAGTTGTTTTTTTTTAGCATGATAGATTTTACGTTGTACAAGGACATTGGACCATTACGGATTTAAAGTGCACCAACATTCTCTACAAGGAGAACTCCAAGTTGAACTTGGTACTGAACTATCCAATGATAGGTTAGCAGTGTCAAAAAAGTTATTCAAAAACAGGCATCATAGTTCTGTTAATGCTTTAGGTCAATAAACAATTGTGCTACTTGGGGCCCCAAGTGGCTAGGGAATTTTTTTCAGAAACCAGTTAAACTGGTTTTTAACTTAAATCTTGACCAATTCTTAGTAACGTCTACAATAGTTATTAAAAAGGCAACCTACTTCTAGAATGAATAAGTAAATTGTTTTTCAAAAGATATTTTAGTTACATTACCTGTAGACAAACAAGGAAATGAATGCAAAAGTAATTGCCAGTTGAACCATGAGGATGGCATACACCTTTCGAATGAAAGCTGTAAAAAAAAAATAGAAGCATGCAAAAAATGATCTTGGAAACTAAATGACATCATATATAAAATAAAGAATACAACATTAAGTTAAATGGCATAATATTTTAAAATCTTATTGTTTCTAAATCCTTAAGAAACTTTTCTTAAGTTAAGAGCTTTAAGTAATTAGACATAAAAGATCATTTTTATCAATAATTGTTTAAGGGGGTTCAGTATGTTGTAAATCGGTATTGTTAAATTGGCCAATTGCAATGTACCTTTTCACAATAACTATTGATCAGATCACCTTAAAATTTGCTGGGTGTGTTATACCAACCTTATATATTAATCTGAGGTCAAAAGTTGTTTTTAAATAACTCTTAGATTTTTTTAAAATAAAATAAGTTTTAAAGTATCCAAAAAATTATGAAATGTATCACCTTTTTGCCCCATAATTTTTTTTTCACTTTAGTTTTATTAAAATTTATAACCTCAGATTAATCTATGCTATGTATTACATCATATAAAAAAAGTTTACGAGAAAACATAGCATAGTTTTTGAGAAAAGGTATATCGAAGTTCAAAAAATCAAGTTCTGAGAAAAACACGTTTAAAGTTTTTATTGTTAACCCATTTCCTTACGAAGCCATGACATTAAAATGGCTTTTAATGTCAAAAAAAATTTCCAATCATCTTGATACTTTGTGACATTTTTAATAAAGGTTGTAATAGTATTTTAAGCCAATAATTTTTGTTTTGATTTTTTCACTGATTTTGAGGTACTGAACCCTTTAAGAAAATGCAAGAAGTTAAGTGAAATCCAAGAAAAACTGAAAATAACTTTTTTGAGAGCTACACAATTTGAAAATTTTACTCACCCATTCGAATACTCTTTTCAGAGAATGAACCTCCGAACTCTGATCCAAGCGTGGCATATTCCGAGTCCCCGAAATCGTTCATGTTTCTTGATGGGTCTGATCTTATTCACCCGAATAATTATTTGAATTCTTTAAGTCCTATAAAAAACATAAAATTTGAGGTTATCTTAAATGTATAATGTGACCAGCCCTAGTAGCATCCTAGTACTTCATCGACCGCTTAACGAAGTTTCATTGTTCGCCAGTGAACCAATAAGAATTTGAATATAAGTTTTTCATCGCAAGTTGCCCTTACGTTGATAACTCATCAGTTATGTCCTCACGTGTGAAGACCCTACGATGAGTTTTATCGCTGAAATTCCGATCAAATGTCAAGAAGAAATCAATAAGAATCCGATGAGTTATAATTGAAAACTCATCGTCTGATAGAATTTCGTACACTTTCCGATACAAATACGAACATACGATATGTTAGTACAGAAGTTTTAAAAGAGAAGGTGCCACTATTTTTCTGTTCTTCTTCTTCTTTGCTGACACTACAGCCTGTTACAGGCCAAGGCCGTCTCTCCAAGTCTCCTCCATCTGACTCTGTCCCCCACAATGGCCCTCCATCGGTTAACTCCTAACACCTTGAGGTCTCTTTCAACCACATCCAGCCATCTAGTTGGGGGTCTTCCTCTGCGCCGCTTTCCTTCCATCTTTGAGAAAGTTACTTTTTTGGTGGGGAAGCTGTCTTCGTATCGATATACATGTCCCAACCACCTAATGCGGGACGCCTTTACCACCTTCAGAATGTCGGGTTCACCATACTTTTTGTATATTTCGTGGTTGTAGGCAATTCTCCAAACACTGTCTTGTTTAACTCAATTTTTCTGTTGGTCAGGTAATATTCAGACCGGTATTATCGATATGATTATGAATCTTGAACGTCAGGAGCAGGACAAAACTATCAATCTCGGGCAAATTGTCCCGCTTTTCCCTTAGTCCCGAAAAGTGAAGCAAATAAAACTAGAATCAATATTTTACAATTTTTTGTGGACATTCCATGTTAAAAATGTTGAAATGACAACAAAATTATTATATTAGTTTGCATTTTTATATTTGATTACAAAGAATAATGCTAACAGTTTAAATTAACTATCATTCAAGTTATTAGTTGTGTTTATTGGTCAACTATATTAATTATGTCACTGTTTGAAATTAGTGGAGGAAGGAGGTATAACTTGAAAAATTACACTGGACAACAAAATTCCAAAAAATTTCTGCGACTGAGATGAAAGTACCCAATTCTGAATGATTTCAACATGCTAAACACAAATATCACCTAAAAAAATGTAGGTTAGCTCTTGTTTTTGAGTAACAGTAGGTTTTTCATTACATAGGATACAGTGAAATGCATGGACACACCAAACACAAAATTGATTGAAGTTGATTTTGTTAAACCCTCCACATATTTGCTCATACGGATTTTTAGCCTACTTTTCTTTTTTTTTTTAATTCGAAGAATTAAAAAAAATGAAAAAGTAGGTATTGACATGCGGTCGATGTCCGTCCGTCCGTACCCCCCTTCCAAAATCAGTTCTATCAATCCGATCTTAAAAATTCTTTTTTTATTAGAAAGGTATAACCTCAGACACCCAACTTTTATACTTTTTGTCCGTCTGTCTGTACGATAGGACGGACATAAATTGACTATTTGATGACGAATTTCCCATTGAATTAGCATTGAAATTCAATTTCGAGTCATTTAAATCGCTGAATTTAACTACAAATGCTACGGACAAGTGATATACATCACAAAATTCAGCGTATCCAAATGAGAATATATTGAAAATTTCAGAAAAGAATTCGAATTCGAAGTACTTCAATTATTTAAAAAACTTCAAAATTTAATGCTCATTTAAAAAGCATAGGAAGCCATTTTATTAGAGATAAATCACCATTGCCATGGCAACAATCGCTTGAGAAACTTTAATTCTTTTAGACAATGAATTAAAATAAATTTATTTTTGTGACATCGATCAGTTTGAAATGACGTCAATTATATTTCACTTCAAGATTCTGTATGTAGGTAAGCCATGTTTTCATTCTATTCAAAAGAGAAAAATATTACATATTTATTCTTTGAAATATAAATTTTTGCAAACGATTTAAGTTATAATTATTTAATTTTCGAAATAAAATAAATGAAACTAGCCGAATTTAGCAAATAAATGTTTATTGAGGAGTAGTTTTTTGGTTTTTGTTCTACGAAAAATTAAATATTTATTTATGACTGCAAATAAAGCTGTGTTTAGTGAAAGATGCTGTGTTTAGATAGATGCTGCGTTTAGTGAAATTTATTTTAAATTTAATGTGGAAAAACGGTTGTTGATGTCACTTACTGTTACAAACCTAGTTTTTTCAAGATAAGAATTTTAGTAAGTATTTAAGTAACAGGAAAGTAGGCTATTTTAGTTCTTTGAGAACTTCTTGTTTTTATCTGATCAACATGGGGCTGGGAAGAGATAATAACTTTCAAGGCTTTTGTACCCACATTCGCAGCTTAATACCCCACTATGCAACATAATTGTTCTCACTTCAAGAGGTGCAGGAGAAAAAAAAGAGCAGTAAATTCCTCATATTTCGCCCATGGTTGTTTTTAGAAGCTTTAGTATATTTATCAGATCTATTATCCTCATCAAAATTATAAAAAAATATTGAAGACATTTTAGCAAATAGTCCTTTGTCATGTTTTACCAGACACAGAGTAGAAGGAATATTTAGCTATTTAACTACAATCTTTTTCTAAATAACACCTCATTCAACTAATGAGATGATGAAGAAATAACATTCATTAATCTGATTTGTTGGTTCACTCCTAATCATAAAATAACATTCTGTTTAGTTCCATGAAACAGCATTTGTTTGTCTTCCCGGCACACAGCATTATCTTTTTTCCCAGATGAAGTCAAAGTGACAAATTTGGTACACAAGTCTAACTACATACGTGAACGGTACATAAAATTTTCCTGGTCTCGGATCTGGTAACCAAAACACAAATGATAAGTTTTGTTAACTTTTGATGTGATGCTCTTTTCTTGTGCAGAAAATTGCACTTTGTTGCCGCAAATATAACAGAAGTTATTAGCCCTATTAATGTATTTATAAGGCATTACAGTACAGTTATAGATTTATCACTCACACTAATTTTTGATATTCTACAGCTTATAAAACAAACAAGTACGAAATACAAGGAATTTATTAATCTTGATTCTGCAAATATTGACATGAAAACAATTATGTTGCTGAGGACATTAAGCTGTTAAATGGTTGCAAAAACCTCAAAAGCTATCATTCCCACCCCTCATGTTGATAATATAGCGAGCAAAATTTTAGAGTTTCTGTAAACAAAATTGACTTTAATTTTGCGTTTAGTGCTCCCCTTCATTTCGTTATTTAATGAACAAAATTGAAGCAACTCAAAAACAAGAGCCAACTTACATTTTTAAAGGTGATATTCGTGTTTAGCACATTTAAAATATTAAGAATTGGGTACTTTCATCTCAGTCGCATTTTCACTGTTGACCAGTGTTATTGGTGGTGGGGGTAGCAATGGAATGTACCGATATTTGTTGTATAAATCTGGCCAATTTGTTTTAATGTTTCTTATAAAACAAGCTCTAATTGAAGAGCTTAGTGGAAGAACGTGCCAAGTGACATTTTTGAGAAAATGGTGATTTGTGTCAATAAACGTAATATCTTCTTTAAATATAACAAGTTAATCTTTTTTCATGAACTTTAAGTTAAAATATATATTTTGCGCTTTACATGTTACGATTTCAACAGATCCAAGTGCAAACTAAAAACTTTAAAGCTCATTTTCAACTTTTTGTCACTTAGCACGTTCTTCCACTAAGCTCTTCAATTGTAATGTACTTTTAAATGTGAAGTGAAACAAACTTTGAATGGCTGTAAAACCAGTTCACAAGAGAAAATTAAATTTGCCTTATTTGAATGCTTTTATTTACTGCTTTAATTTACTTTAACCTTAAACAAAACTTAATTTGATCTGCACATGCCTATGCAAAGCGTTTTAATGACATGTTTTGTTCGGTCACTTAGGGAATTCCCCTTTCAACACTTTTTTTTAATAATAAAAAAAGTAATAAGTAAAGTGAAATATAAAAACTGAAAAGTGTATTCATTGTCCATGTAATATTCATTCCGTGAAATACTAGACAGAATTCACTGTATTCTGAAAAGATATAAGTATGCATAAACACAATAATAACGATTGTCAACAATCGGAATGAATACTAATGTGTACAACCAAATGAAAAATAACCAAAATTGTTAGTTGGATTTTCATTTAAAATCTTATTCAATAATCGTCGTAAAACAGTCATTATAAAAGCATATGTTATTGCACTCTTAGGTTGAAAGTTTAGAATACAAACAAACAGAAACCAATTGACACATATACTTGTGACATCTTGATTTTCATGGAAATAATTGAATTTCTAAACGAAAATTATTGAATATTGTAAAAGAACATACTTACACTTTCTAAATCGTCTTTCTGAGATTTTAAGTTTTTAAAATAATCTACGCAATAAATTTCTTATTAAATCCGGCGATGAAATAGGAGGAAAGCAAATGCAAAGATGCAACCAATGATATTTCGTATTTCACTTCTTTTCATTTAACGTTAAACCTTATTAAAAATAAGTGAAAATGTCATTAGCTTTCATTCCCGACGCTAACGGTTTATTGTACTATTTGCACTCGATAAATTGCTCCCAGGGCTTGTAAATTTTAGAAAACGACAACTTTTTGTACGACGTAAAGTAATAGCTTTTAGATCGATAAATTCGGTGATATGGGTTGGGTAACTGTCGCACTACAACTACCCGACAATTGAGTGGCAGTTTTAGTTTAGTTTTTAGGAGCGAAATCTTACGTAGCGGCAAGATTTGGGAGCTCTTCATCACTCATTGGCTACAAGCACCATTTATGTGTCGGCAGTCATTTTAAAACATAATCAGAGACCTTTTACATTCCTTCGCCCTCTCCCTTCAGTGATATGCTCCTCGGCATCTAACATTTATCCAGATTGCTTCATTATTGTAACACTGTTGTCACTTAAGACGTTTCACAAAAATGCCCATTAGAAAAAGCTGCTATCCTCCCATCGAGTTATAAGCAAAAAAAATAAATAATAATCTATACAATTCTATCTATGTAAGCGGTTGGCGCAATAAATTGCTGTAGAAAACGGGGCACGTGCCAGGGCGCCCCCAAATTTTTTACATGAACATTTAAGCGCAATACAACTGCCCCAAGCTTTTTATTCTAAAGTAACACAAAAATTAAATTCGTAAACTATGAAATTGTGTTCAAACTCTGAATTATTCAATTCACAAAAAGTTATTTTGGGGGGTTAAGCATGCTTTCAAAGCTAATTACTTCAGCTATTTTTTGGTGAACCCTGCAAGATAGGAAAATACACTCAAATATTTTATCGAGGCATGTTTTGGGGTCCCTAAAGTTGTAAGTCGGGCCCTGCATGCAAGACAACACCATACCCTAAACATTACAATTGGGACTAAATTTTTGTTGTTGCAAATTTTATTTTTTTTACCCTTTATACAATCGACATTTCACCAGAAACTCAGTTTTAGTTAGGAACTTGGGTGAAGAATATTTTTTTTAATGTATTAAAAAGATAACAATTGAAGTACTCATATTACCCAACAAGCAAATCGGATTCGATGATCTTTAATATTGGACAAATGTAATAAGTATCATAACACACTTAACAAACTTTATCTGCTGAAAAAAAAGTGTAGTTAAGTTATGAAAAGAACGTTGAAATAAAACCAACACAAAATGCTTTAAATTATTGTCTTTATTTGAAATTATTTAGCAGGTTTGGATGTTATCTGTTGGGCCTTTAGCACTTTAGCTACAATCTTCTGTTCTTCGATGAGGAATGCACGGATAATCCTAAAATAGAAAATGCAGAATTACCAATACAGCAAAACTAATATAATACCAACAGTGAATGAGCCACACAAGTCAAAGTGTTCCATTTTCCACAAGACAAAATATCCCATTCCAACTGCATTATCAAAAGGAAATTAGACTTTAATGCCTAGTATGATAAGAAAGCTACACCTTCCTTTTAGTTGATATTTGAGACTAGTAACACATGACTACTATAAAAGCAAACAGGCAACACAAGTCTCAAGAGATGGTTCGACTAGAATCAATGTAACAACATAACCAAAAAGCCATCCTAATGACATTAAAAGGTATTAAGTATGATAAAAAGGTAATTAAAAGGGAAAGCAGCATATGTTATAAGTAAAAACTAATCAAGCCTAACTTCTCATTAAACCAAGTGCAAACATTATTTACAGTCACAATTTAAATTTAGTTATAGTAATTATGATTAGAATGCTAGATTGGCTTTCCTTTGTCCTCTTATGTCCTTTACATGAAATAACATGCTCTCCAAACTCAAGAAGGGTGAGGAGCATGAATTGTAATCATAAGGATTATTAGGTAATAACTTTGCATTCATATTCTCTAAATCAATGCATTTAATCTATATAATAATGGGGCTTGACGCCATCCTCTATCAGTGTTTGCTTTTTTAAGTGTGCATGCGCCAAAACGAATTTAATTTTGTTTTTCACAAATAAGCATGCCTCTAAAAGGAAACAATACGAAGTTAACGGGTTCCTAGTAAGGTGGGACCATACTGCTAGTAAATCATATGCCTTTACCCTATCCACCATCATTACAAGGAAATCCAATCTTAGCTGCATTATGTACTTTAAAATATTTTCCACTTAGGTGTAGATGAAAAAAAAAAATAGTGATCATGAATTTCAGGCAGGTAAAATTAATTGAAAAAACATTGTATTGGATGTTTAGAGAAATTCAACTGCATGCCACATTTAAAAACTTAATTTCTTATCTTTTTTAGATGATGGTCGGCTAAGCATTCATTATTTGCAAATCCTTATTTTATAAATAAAAAAAAAACATGTTCCTATGGAAATTCTTTTACCCACACCATGTAAATTAGATTTGTGCTTTAAAATGTGTTTTCTTGTCCTAACAAGAAAGACCATCAGAACTAGTGAGTGATACTAGTCATGGTTACAAAACATTTATTTTAAAGCAACAAAGCCAATAAACCTAAAATTTAAGCCAAGGGTTTAAACAATGAACCAGAAAAAAAAAACTGTAGAAAGAATGGGTGACTTTATTTAGCAAAGTATGGTAAAAAAGTGTATTCACTCTTTCAGTTTTTCTATGAGACAAATAAGCACCTCATGTGTATGAAAAACACAAGGCGACACTATCTCAACTTGAAGGATAATGATAAGGATTAGTTTTTAACAATTATGGACATATTATGCATATACAGGGTTTCTGCCAAAATGAAATGACCCAAATTCATAAATCAATGTAAATACAAACTTAACCGATCTGCGGCGTTTATAGCGAGATATTATGATGAGATGTTTCCAAATTCATTCAAGCCTACCTTCTTTTTTTAAAAATGACTTTGGTAAGTTTTTGGTTAAAATTGATGACCATTCATATGCACCGGAAATCCTGCATATATACTATCAATTAGATAAATGTTTCAGATACTATAAGTTAAAATGAATGGTTAGTTGAAAGTATGGAAAAAAAAAGTATCCATTCCTTCACTTTGTCTATGAGACGAACAAACACCCAATGCTCGAGAAAACATTAAAAGATACTGTGTCAAACATACAATTTCTAAATGCACAGAACCAGACTATACCATTTCTATTTAGTATGTAAGCTTGGAAAGCATTTCCTCCCCCATCCACGAGTGTGGTTTTCTCGGAACGGGGCGATTTATAGCTGTTTCGGTTTCTTCCCAACCCTACATGGGGAAATACTAACCGTTTTGATTGTAAACCTCAAGCGCGCTAGGATTAGATAAGCGATGTTTCCCCCTTTTTGTAGAAAATCCAGTGAAGGGATGGGGAAAGAGAGACTTTTTGAAGCTTACATACTAAATAGAAATGGTATAAACCTGGTGCCTTAATTAATAAACTAGTCACCAGCTTATAGTCTGTGGGTTCCAATTGTGTGGACAGGAATTACATTAATTAATACAAAAATAATTTACTCCCAATTAATATCTAATAATAAGAATAAATACCAAGTGTACATGCCATAAATACATCAGAGACAGATATGAATCACTCTAAATCATTTGTCCCTATCTGAATATCATCATTTGCATGAAAAAATTAATGCAGGGCTACCAGTGCCAGAAAGCTTTGAAAATAGTTGCTTTAGTAGTATCAGATGTTAAAAAATAGTAGCCAAAATAGTATCCTTCTTTGCCTAACTAAATAAACAACTTTTAATTGTTAGATAACACAAATCCATTTTTTTTAAATATTTGCATTGAATGTTATCCGAAATTAAATAAAATTTCCAAAAAAAGGGATACATTATTTTAATATGCTTAGATGCAAAAATTTAAAAACTAAAACTTAAGATTTATATCAGTGCAGATCTTAGAATTGTAGCACCAACACGAGGTAAAGGATTGATAAAACTGAAATTAGTTTTTATGATGTATTGCAACAGAAAATTTCATGTTAAACTATTATACCAATTTATATATAACTGTTAGGTTAGAGAACATAAATTAGGAGAAAATATTTACAAATTGCAACACCAACTTTCAAATGAAAGGATTGATACTGCCGATAAAATTTACTTGAAACTAAATTTAATTAAAAAATATATTATAAAATAAAAACAAATTTATTTTAAATAATTATCAGTTATTCAAGAAATATAAGGATCAATACTTATCCATGTAAATATGTTTCACTGAAATATCTCGCAGCTTTAAAATAAAGGATGGCTGAATTAAAACTATTAAATGTAAGTATTCTTATTTAACACGATCCAGAATCATCGAAATTCACAAGGAAAATATAACTTTTATTCAAATATTTAAAAAAAAAAAACGTATTTCGATACGATTCTTTTAGATACCGCCAAATAAGTTAAAAAAATAAAAACTTCAAAATGAAGCAAATTAATAACAAACAGACAGATGTCAATCCTATCCCCAAATGCAGTTTTAAAAAAATCTTCAACAAAGCATACATTTCAAAGCTTTAGTTTCCATAAACTTTACATAGGCTACTAAAAAAAAAATCATAAGTATTATTTCAAAAACACATGGTTTTGCTTTTGCTTTGTGCAAAACGAAAGCAAAACTTGATGAGAACTTTTGATTTAAGAACCAAACAAAAACTATAGACATCATCTGCACTTCACGTTTTGCGTATCGGCAGTATCCTGGAGGCGCCATCTATGGAAGAATTATATAACTAAAAATAGTCGCCCAAGACTTAAAATAGTTGAAGGTTTTGCTTAAAATAGTCGTTTTAGGCCCTTTTTGGTCTTAAATAGTTGCCATAGTCGCCTAGGTGCTAAAATAGTCGCTTTAGTAGCCTTTTAAGTCGCCACTGGCAGCCCTGTTAATGTTACAATTTGTTTTTTAAAGTAAAAAAAACTTGCTTACCTGCTTCTTACACACTTTCCACATCGTGAGCCTCCATAACTTCGAGTGACGGTCTTGTGTCTTTTGGACAGGGCAGATAATTCTCTGGGACGAGCATGAGTGATCTAAATAAAACAAACTAAATCAGCATTGATAACCAAACAAATAATGGCTTTAGAACATGAATAGAGGGTATAGCTTGGAAAATGATTTTTTTGTCCTTTCTTTCAGTTGATGCCTGGAAACAAAATTACACCAAGCCTATAAGAAAGCTAATAAAAACTCAAAGACCCATGACAAATTAGGAGATGCAAAGCATCACAACTATTAGATTGTTAAAAGAACAGGAAATTTTATCATCCACAAAGGAAAACAAATAAATCTGTTCCTATAATTACTTTTTGAGACTTTTTAGACACTCAATTCTTAAGTAAGAAACCAAGCAACGCAAGTCTCAAACCACTCTCCGATACATATAAATAAATTTCAACTCAATTTAAAACCACATCAGAAACAGATATGAATCATTTCGATCATTTGTCCCTATCTGAATTTCATCATATGCAATACAAATCAATAAAAGGTTTGTTTTAAATTTCTCGAATAGTTTAAATCCTGAACATTTAGGAAAACATAAAGCAACATTATCCAAAACTATTCTGAAATCACCATTAAAATTGTTAACAAACACAGCTAGCTGCTTGTCAAAATGCCCAAGCCGATAGCTAGAAAAGTTTTCATAATTGCAAAGGTAATATAAACAACATTTTTATTCACACATTTCTGATTGGCCAATGTAAAGGACCAGACATCACAAAATCACCAAAATTTTCTAATTGAAACTCAGAACAGATAGATAATCATTATATTCATTTGTCCCTATCCGATTATCATCACTTGAAAATATTAATCACATGAAAAGTGCTAACAAAAAGGCAAGGGATTGTGAGATTAGAAACATCTCAAATTAAAAAAGGACAATGCTATTTTGCTTTTTCCTCAAAAGAAAGGCTCATATTTTGGGAATGCAAAATGTTCCCTTTTTAGGAGTGGAATTTCAAAATAAGAATCAGGCAGCTTTCGGGAAAAACAATTTTTTTTGTAACCGCTAAAAGCAACTAAGTTACAGTTAAGGAATAAGGTTAAAACAAGTCAATATATTTTAATTTCCCACAAAAAGACATTGAAATAATATAAGCTGTAAAATAAGGCATACATGATACACCAGCAAGGCATCACAGCAATTATACTGTTAAAAGAACAGGAAGTTTTATAATCCAAGAAGGAAAACAAAGAATCTGTCCCTTTAATTAGTGTTTGAGACTCGTAAGACACTCAATTTCTAAGTACGAAACCAAACAACGCAAGTCTCAAATCAGTTGCAATAATATATTTTCAATTTATAAGAATTTTAAACACATCAGAAGCAGATATGAATCATTTTAATCATTTGTCCCTATCTGAATTTCATCATATGCAATACACATGTCTGAACAAAGTATTTTTTAAAATAGTTCAAATTATTTAAATCTTGTCTGTAGCCGACAAATAAAGAACAAAGCGCCAGTTAATGTAATATATTTCAACAACTCTTCTATTATAAAATTTTCAGATTAGCTTGAGCCAGGTTACAGTAAATGCTAAAAAACCAAAATTGTCCAATTCAGAACAGATAACGAATCATTTTATTCATTTGTCCCTATCTGATTATCATCACTTGAAAAAATTGTATTGATCACGTAAAAAGTGCTAACAAAACAGCAGAACCAATGAAGTTATTTAATATAAAATGTCGAAAGTATGGGTGACTTAACTTAGCAAAGTATGGTAAATAAGCGTATTCATTCTTTCAGTTGGTCTTTGAGACAAAAAGCACCTGTCGCCCATAAAAGGCCACACGCGACACTGTCTCATTTGATCAGATTGCAATACTTTAATTTGTAAAAGCACATAAAGATATTATTAAAAATATAAAAAGGGTACAATAAATTACGCCATGTAAGGCATCACAATTATATTGTCAAAGAACAGGAAATTTTATCACCCAAATAGGAAAATAAAGAAAATGCCCTTTTATTTTATATCTGAGACTTTTAAGACACCCAATTTCCAAGGAGGAAAGAAAGCAACGCAAGTCCCAAATCTGTTACCAGAAGATGATTCATCATTTAAGAATTTCAAATGCATCAGAAACAGATACGAATCATTTTTACAATTTCATTTGTCCCTATCTGAATATCATCATATGCAATATACAATTAAAAAAAAAAAATCTTAATATGTTTAAAGTTACTTAAATCTTGCCCACAAACAAAATTCGTAATAACTATGAATTATTCATTAATTATTGATAAAAATTTATAACTTGTGTCAAAGAATTAGCAATTACAACACTAATTCTTATTTTAATCTCCGAGGCATTTAGCACTAAAACCCTATACGAAGGAACCAGCACGCTCACCTCACAAATAAAGCAAAACAATTAAGGAAATCGAGGGCAATAACTATTTAACATTCTTACAATTCTTCTGTTCAAAGTTACTCAAATCCAGCCTACAAACAAAATTCTGAATAACTATGAATTATTCATCAATTACCTTGATAAAACTTATAACTGTTGTCAAAGAATCAGCAATTACAACACTAATTCTTATTTTAATCTCCGAGGCATTTAGCACTAAAACCCTATGCAAAGGAACCAGCACGCTCACCTCACAAATAAAGCAATGGAAGCAAAACAATCAAGGAATGAAAGCGAGGGCAGCGACTATTTCATTAAGTTGTTTAAGGATCAGCAACTTAGGTTATGATTCTTATAATTAATTTCCGAGACATTTAGCACTAAAAACCCTACAATAAAGGAATAAGCACGCTCGCCTCACAAACAGGGCTGGAAAGAATTTAGATTGGAGGTTCAGAAGATTGTATATCTCACTATACCTTGTCTATATACTAGGCAAGCTTCGAAAACACTTTCTTCCCCCATCTGATCGCTTGGTTTGCTAGGAAACGGGGGAGCAAACCTAAAGCGTATGAGGTTAACAATCCAAACAGTTCAAACCCAAGTAGTGGGGAAAAAATACGCTCAAGCTGTTTCGAAGAAAACCACATGAGGGGTGGGGGAGGAAAATTATTTCGAAGCTCACATTCAGGCTAGACAGGGTATACAGTCTACAACAAATACAAATGGTGCATAAAATGTATATAAACTTTATGACACATTTAGGTTAGAACTTTGTTAAAGAATCGACTCTCAGTTATTCAAAGTGAATAAATAAGTGTACTCATCCGTAAGTTAATATGCGAGACTTATAGCACTAACTTCTTATAGATATAGAAATAGCACGCTCGTCTCGGTACATCACACATGTCAATCATAACAAAATCAATAAATATATGCATGATAAAACCTATACCCTGGAAGTGTAATCTAGTTTATGTGATGAAAGCTACAGTATTGCTCTGATATAAGGGCCTTTCTGTGTATTTTCAAATGTAGGGTTGCTAAACCTATCATGTTGTATAGATTGGTCATTACAATCAAAGCTGCTTTAATATATATCCAAGAATTATCTTACACATCAATTGTGAGAGTTAGGACTACGTATTCTAGGACTATTATTGAAGAATATTGGTTATCAGATTAGTTAGTAGTGTTACTTACCCCTCGCAGTCTCAAATGACAGTCTCCACACCTTGGGATCTTTCCTGGCTTTCCGGGGTATAGATATACAAGGCGACCACCGGGAGTCTTGGAGCTAGAATATTAAGAAAATTTGATAAATATTTGCTCAAAGTATGTTTACGTAAGAAGCGAGTGAAGCGGAGACCAAAGTTGCTCGGTTGTCACTTGCTGCTCAAATTCTAGTTATTAAAATCTTGATAAAGATTAAAATAAATAAATTTACGAATTATGAATAGAGTAGTTACTTTCGAAAGTTATATACTTACATTTTTACACGGTTAGATTGTGTGTTGTAACACAATCGTCTCCTGTAGGTCAACCTTTGCACCATTTTGGTAAATTTTTAACCTAAAATAACAATGACCAAAGCCTTAAAATATGAATAAAAATTAACGTTTACAATATTTACTGTTTTTATCTAGGTTAATATATCAGATTAAATAGGATTGAATTATTATAAAATACACCTCACTTACCCGACTTCAGAAGAAAACATACGAGAGATAACAGTTACAGTTTATTTACACCAAATTCAGATTAACTGTAGCCAAATCTAAATAAATATTTATTGGTTGTGTGTTGTGCACTAAAACTGCGCATTATAAAAATAACGCTGTTATTTATTTATTTTAAACCTAAACGAAATTACTATATCTTATAAAATTGCTTTAAATTTCTACATTATAACAATTTTGCACCCTAAAATAATATTAAATTCTCTTAAAGTTGATGAGAATCCTAAGTTTGGGAGTGTTTTGGTTTGGTTAACTTTAAAAACGCAGCAACTTTTGAATTGAGTTGTCTCATGGGGATTTTCTCCAAGACAGAACCGGAATTGTAGGGTTCATTGAGGGGTTTCGCAAACCCTCCAATGACGAAGGGTTTGGTACTTCATACCATGGATTCGGCCCCAGACTATCATTTGGGTTAGAAATCCAGCTCGACCTCTTTTTCCTTAATGGGGATTTTGGCGTTCCATGGATTCGATGGCTCATGTAAACGCGCCTAATTTTGATATCCATAGGATCTGGGATCGGTGCTCCAATTGATCCTCTGTTTCCATTAATTAAGGGCCCGTTCTCATGCAGAGCAAACGCCGGTGATACACCGGCTATCAGGAAAAAAAAAAATCCCTTGCATGAATGGCTTGTGCGAAAATGCTGGTGCGAAAAAAACGTGCCCGCCTCGTAGTCGTAGGTAGTAACGATTTCGCGCCACCTCTGTAGGGGAGAGGAGGGAGGATTGGGACATTTTCACATAAATATTTTTTCATTCATTATCCCCTGCTTATTCATAGATTCAAAGGGTTAAATAATAAACTTACATGTTTTCTATAATTTTTAAAAAATACACCCCATTTAAATGTTGAAAAATTTTATAACTGTTGAGAAATTCAAATTACAAGAATTTTGTCCCATCCCTCCCTCTTGGGTGGGAGGAGTGGGACACGAGTATGGGAGGGATGGGACGCATTTGAAAATTAAAGAAAAATTATCGAATATCATAATGAGAAAGGTTAACATCAAAAGAAAAGCAAGACTGCGCTCTACTGGTCCCACCAATCAATTGTGGCGGCAGCAATTTCATGATAATATCGTTTTTTCTATTATACAATACATAGTCATCCCGTTGAGGAAAGTAAGAATTTCCGTTCGTATCCTTTCTAAAAAATTTTACATTGTAACAATCAGCATTGTCAATACTCTCCACCATTGCAATGTAGAAAACAATTGACCGTTTGGTGATGAATTTGACAAACACAAAATCATATTTGCCTTTGTTAGGATTGTCTTTTATCCAGTCAATTTCCATGTCATCATCTGAACTGTCATGTAATGAAAATAATGACCCTTCGCTATCACTGTGTTCAATATTCATATCTTTGAACGGTAATTTTCTTTTGAATTTTTTTTAAATTTTAGGCTTGCACTTATATATTTTAGTTGGCACCTTTTTGCCCTAGTCTGGCAGCTTCTGCTTCTTCAATTTCCTTCTCAGGGATATCTGTTAATATTCTTGTTTGTCCTTTACTTTTATTCAGTGGATTAATAGGTTCTGCTTTAGGAAATGGTCGTATGGACACGAGGAAGGAAGAATGGACTGGAAGGAGGAGGAATGGACGTGTCCCATTCCTCCCTCTTTCAGTGTGTCCCATTCCTCCCTCTACATAATGCTTCTAAAAAATAACTTCTCACATAAACCATGCTGACTTTTGGCTTAAGTAAACTGCTGATAAGCATACATTGTATCTTTAAGAGTACTGTTACACTATATTATGTTTGTTTTAGAAATTACATGAGTAAAGAAATAAAACTAAAAAAAGATTAAAACCTTTCTCTGGAGGTGTGAAAATAAACTTTTTCCTTTGGTAAACTGGAAGTTGAATCTGGATAAACTAGAAATAGGTTACAACAAGAAGCTATACATATGCTATCTGGTGGTGAGACTGGAAATAAAATTAGGTCTTTTATTTTGCTGAAATTTCAGCTGTCCCACCCCTCCCACCGTCCCAATCCTCCCTCCTCTCCCCTATGCAGTGCGGTTCGTTGATGAACGGAATATTTGGTATTTGGTGTCAGTTTCGTACATAAAATTTTCAGTTGTAATGGAAGCAATTGTTTTAGAATGCTTAAATACATATAAAGCAGAGAATATAGATTTATTTACTACGGTTAAGTTAATTTTTAGTATATTGTGTTTTCATATTGCTGCACATTTTAATCATTCCTTTGAAAATATATATTCTTAGACGCCTGGCAAGGAGTTTATTTTATTATTAATCCTTTATTTTCAAAATTTTTGGTTAAAACTAAAAAAAAACCATATTTACTCAATTTAAAAAATATATAATTCATTAAATTTTTTTTTGATAATCACTATAATTATAAAGTTAATTCTGTGGATCTAAAGCTAATCTTATTTGTAAGCATTAATGATTTTTGATAAAAAAAATGTTTTTTAAAATACAATTGCTTATAACGGCTAAGAGAGCAGCTAACGCCACGACATCACTTCCACGATGCCGGCGTTTTCATGTGAACGGGGTTATAACGCTTCACAAAAACCAGCTAAACGCCGGCTATTTCCCAGCCCATGTGAACGCGCCTTAATTAGTACAAAAAATATTTGTTTGGACTTAGTGCATTTTTACCCCTTTGTCTTTAACATTGTTTTTTTTTAAATCAGATATAAGGTGCGTTTACATGAGCCATCGAATCCAGGGATTAAAGAGCAAACTCAACAATTTTTACCTCTTGGGAATTTTCTCCCAGACAGAACCGGAATTCCAGGGTTCATTGGAGGGGTTTCGCAAACCCCCCAATGAAGGCGGGTTAGATGTTTTATACCATGGGTTCGGCCACAGACTATCATTTGGGTTAGAAATCCTGCTCGACCTCTTTCCCCTAATGGAAATTTCGGCATTCCATGGATTCGATGGCCCACGCAAACGCGCCTATAATATGTGATCTCCTAAAGTGTAAGACCTAGTAGATAAGGCACTTTAAAGTAATTGAATGCCTTATAATTAACAAAATCGATAGTAAGATTTATATATTTTTTTACATTTAGTTTTCCTACGATGTGCACACTTTTGGATCAACCTATTACGAACTAGGGTTGTTTTTTTCTTTTAATCGACTTAAATGTTTTTTTTTATTGAAAACAAGAATTTTAAATTTTCGATGATTTTCTTCAAACTACCTAACAATTGATTTATTTACAGGTGGAAACTGTATCAAGAATTTCCTGTATACTATGATTTTTAAAAATAATCCCTTACCCCCCCTAAAAAAAAACCCAGTTGTATAGGATGTAATTAGTGTACAATATATTTATGTGTAAGTAAATTGAAAGTTAGAGTCAGCAATGACATAGTTTACATGACACCCATTGTTGGTGTTCCAAAAATTTCAAGCACAAATATGTATTTTATTAGTACAAATATTTAATTGTGATTAAACAATGTGCGCATCGTTTGTTTTAATTGTTATAATTTTGAAACACAGAAGAAAAAAATTATAATGCCAAGTTACCTAAATTTTTGTGGTTTATTTTTCTATAATTTTGCAATTATATTTATTTAACAATAAAATATCGCATTTTAATTTTAAAGCTGAACAAAAAAAAATTTGCAAAAGAAGCAGACGAATTTGAAAAAAAAAAAAAAAAAACATAGCTGGAATAACTATTACATCAACCAACAACAATTATTCTAAAAAATTACACTATTTTATCAATATCTTAAAAATTGATTTCAAGCAACGAAAAATAAGTTGATCAAACTCCTTATTTAAAAAACTGATTTTATTTACAACACCCTAGATAATCTTAAATATTGTTTGAAAGACAAGATAAAAAATAAAGTTGCATCATGTGGCTGTATTCTTTGAATGTTTTCAAATATAATTTTTTAAAAATTATATGAGTACTTGCTATTGAATAAAACGTATTTTCTGCATTTCAAAGAATGAAAACAATGACATGATTTTGAAAGATATTATCCCTAGGACAATAGTAGAGCCGGTAGCATTGTTTATGTAGCATTTTTTATTTGTTTGGGTAGAATATTCATGTAATATTTGTTTAACATTTTTGAAGTTTTGTTCTTTTGAAATGTTATTTTAAGCACTTTTAACCAGTTTCTGTATTCTGAGAATACAACATACGTTATTTTCCTTACTTGTGAAATGAAAATTTTGCAAATTTCCGAATAAAACTTTATTTTTCTTCGCATAATTTCTCACGAAAGCCAAACTTCCTTAATTTCACATTTAATAAGATAGATCATCAGAGTTACTGTCCATAGTACTACATTGTTCCACATTTTGTATTAACGTTTGTTAAATTAAGAAATATGTTGCGGTTTTCGGTGATTCTATGTAAGTAGCAAATCAATTCTTTCATTTATAAAATCTGCATTACGTTCAATAAAATAGATTCTTGATAAACACTGGAATAATACCATTCTCTAAGTAAATATACATTTAATATTATCTAAGTCAGTTAATTGCTTTATGGTTGTGTTTTGTGCTCTAGAATCTAATTTTAAAAAATAAAATCCACTAGAACTGTTTTTAATATAGAAGAGTTAACGATTTTACTCTTTCTATTTTTATTTCATAAATCGTCAACAAGGTCGAAACTAACTACAAGTTAAAAAAAATAGCTGTATACTAAATGTAACGTGTCGCATACCGAATGACGTCCTCAGCCAATGCAAGGTCCCGTACAAATTAGAGCGAGAACCTTTAAATCAGAAAAAAAAACATATATATATATATATATTTATTTAAAAGGTGTCATAAAATATAACTTAATTTTTGTTTGAGTTAAAGTTAATTACTGAAATTTGTTATTTATTAATTGGAAAGTTGACGTAAAAAGATTAAAAAGAAAAATCATTTTGTCTTTCGCGCTCATTGTGAAAATCCTTCTAAAAGTGCGGGGGCTTGGGCGAAGACATCCTAATGGCACACTTTTAACCCTTTCAGTCCCAGTGATGCCATTTGGCATCATCACTTTCAATATTTTTTTCAAAATGTTTATGTCCCGCTATGACATCCAAACACACATCATTGGATTCTTCACACTTTGTTCTATCAGACAAAATTTTACTTTAATATCAATAGAAATCAGGACTACTATTTTTTTTATTTAGAAAATAGTCAACAAGCGTTTCTCCTGATTTTTGATAAGTTCACTTCAGTTCCACATATTTAAAACACAATTTAAACTATTTCGGTTAAAATAATTACTAAATTTTTTTTAATAATATGGTCAGATACCTTAAAATATATAACTCGAAGTGTTTTTAGGTAATATATGTATTTTTTTTGTTGTTGTTTTCCACAGTTAAAGAATTTTAGCATTGTTTCAAAAACCATAAAAAAAAATTTAATGGATTTTTTTTTCTTATGGAATTCGTATATTTGACCTAAAATAAGCTTATTTTGTGAATATCAGATGCTTCTGTAGCGTAGTAAATTTTTGGGACTGAAAGGGTTAAGGGCAATCCTGGTCCGATCGTTTACACAATTGAACCATCCTTTACCTATGTTCGCCAACAGCATGAATATGAAGAGTACACGGGAAAAACCGATTGATTTTGCAGAGAAGTTTCCTTAGCAGGCCACTTTGGCGATGATAGCGAGTGATCGCCTAAACTTGTGTAAGGAAATCAGTTCCGACCACAGATATCATAGTTAAAGTAATGTAGTGGCAGATCACGAGTACACGGAAATAACCGATTGATTTATTAGGCGGACGCCCGTAATTGCCTGCTTGGCGGCAGAAAACCGGTTTCTCTCTTTCTTCTTCGCTTGGTCCAACCTCCAATGCTAACGACGGGACGCGCAAGGAGCTCCCAGAAAAGCCCCACATGAAGTGAGTGTCGTGGGTCACGTGATATGCCACACTAATACTTTAACTACAACCTCTGTGGTTCCTAGCTACCAAGATCAGGCGATTGGCGATCCCAACGCTTGGACCAAACGAAGAAGAAAGAGAGAAACCGGTTTTCTGCCGCCAAGCATACAATTGCGGGCGTCCGCCTAATAAATCAATCGGTTATTCCCGTGTACTCTTCATATATCAACCGGACTGGACTGTTATCATTTTTGCCTTATTTTTTTTTTCAGTCGGTTTTTTAGGACTCGCCCCTCTGTTCTGCAACTCTGAAGCTGTAGTTGCAAGGTATACAAAAGAATTCTTCCATGAAATTGACGGAAACGAAGGAGGTTACATGTCCTGCATTTGTGGAAATGGCACTTGGAGAACCACTTTTATGAGCAGGTGGGTTGATACAATGATCAATGATGATTTATGCATACAAAAGAACTATACACTGGGAAAAAAATACTATAAACATACATAAATTTTTTTTTAGTAATGTTACAGAAAGAACCAATTTTACAAAAAAGTTTTTGTAATTCTGAACAGAAATCTTCATTCCTGCAGTTACAAGAAAAATTTTAGTATTTGCAATTGTTTCCAACCAATCGCTTTCTTCTACATGAAGTTGCGCGCATCGACACTAAAGTTTGACCTCGATCATGATTCGAGGCACCAATCGCTATTTTAAATTTATAACTTAGTTGATTGTTTCAAATGAATTTCACTTATCATTTCTTGACGACCTGTGTGCCGAAATAGCTCAGTACCTCCGCCTGTCACGCGGAAGACCGGGGTTCGATTCCACGTCGGGAAAGCAGATATTGTTATTTTTTTTTTTGCAATTGCACGAAAAATGTTGTATCCATAAAATTTTCTTGTGTAGTTACACAAACATTACTTGTGTGAGATACATAAAATAGTCCTGTAAATCTACATGATTTATGCATGTAATGCTAACAAAAATGTATTATGTGATTTTACAGCACTAATTTTAGTAACTATTTACTAGAAAGCGCCTAGGAAAAGTTTTTTACAAATTTTTTTTTGCAATGGTTACAGATTTTTTTTCACAGTGTATTTTAATAGTTTTGTTTTAGGTAAATCCTTTCAAAAGGGCCGTATTTAAAATTCTTTTTTTTTTTTTAAATTTACACTTTAACAAAATGCATGTGGTTAACCTAAAGTATCATGGCCGGATTTGGATACTTTTAAAGAATTTCGCCAAGTCGAAAGGACAACAAGTGCACACTTCCATTGTATTGGATTGGATTGGTTGACATATATTTT
The DNA here is from genome assembly GCA_023701765.1 of Hylyphantes graminicola. Lineage (NCBI taxonomy): Eukaryota > Metazoa > Arthropoda > Arachnida > Araneae > Linyphiidae > Hylyphantes > Hylyphantes graminicola. The sequence goes on from CM043113.1 coordinate 14,389,306, forward strand.
CAGGCTTGTGTGCTTGGTCGCAAGAACCCGCTTATAAACCATCGTTAAGTAGGACAACACAACACACACACAAACACATATGACAGATGTTGCCATCTGTCGCCACCTCCACAATTTAGACATGTCCTTGAAGGGGAGGGAAATTTTCTCCAGGAACCTGTACCCATGGTGAACTGCGCAATGACCGACCACAGGACTTTCGGACCCAACAGATTTTACGAGCACGTACTCCGCATATACTCGGTTAGTCTTCAGTGGCACCGGGTCTCGAACTCTCAACCTTCCGATCTCGAGTCCAAGATCGTAACCACTAGGCTCCTTACAGCCCACTTCCATTGTTGAAGTGGAACAAGGAGCTGTCGCAATGCCAACATTGTCAATTCAATTGGGACAGACTTTCTAAAGCGTGGGGCCACCAAGAAATCGGTTTTTCAATAAAAAAAATAGCTTGTTTGTTTCTTGCGATCTTGGTCTTTATAAACTTTTTTTTTTACTATTGTTAAAAGGACGCATGTCTTCTTAGAAAATTTGCTACCGTTCTGCAACATTTTCGTTACAAATTAAAACTGCTTGTTAAGCTCGCGTAACATCCGCTATTGTTGATCTTTTGCTTTGTATTTAAAGTTCGGGAACGCTGAGTGGAACGTTAAAATGACGAAGAATTGATTTTAAATAGTAAATAATTATTTAAAATCGTTAAGCATAATTAATAAAAGATTGGTAGAAAAAGCTTCAAAATTATAAGCTAATTTTGTCAAAGGTAGCCATAATACCAATTTTTCGGGGTTACCAGATTTGGCGCAAAATTTCCGGCCACGATTCCTAAGGTTATCTGGTTATTTTAATACCTTAAAATATGCAGAGATCTCTTTATTTTATACAAGTAATCGGTATTTTTAGGGTACAATCTGTTTTTTTAACAGACTAATAATACAGAAAAATCGAAACCTTACCTCCCCCAGCACTGTAAAAAAATTCAGGAACGTTACTGGTAAATAATGGGCAGCTGAGCTGCCCAATTTTTACCAGTAATGCTCCTGGAATATATCAGTAACCTTCCCCAAAAATATAGAAACAATCCCACTTAGAGCCAGTAACTTCTCTGGAAAATACCTGGAAACTTTCTGGAAAATACCAGGAACCCTTCTCGGAAATACCTGGAACCGTTCTGGAAACTGAGCGGGCACCCAACTGAACTTCGAGTGACATCGTACGCTGACGCCGTCGGGACTTTGGAATCCACAGATTTAACGAGCACCGTGTACTCGGGCCCATCCGTCACTAATTGGATTTTCTACTCTTTCCCAGTACAGATATCCGATTTATAGGATGACTGGCAGTAGGTGGGATTCGAGCCCCCCGCACTCTTGAGAATGCCGAATCCTGAGGCGGATGCCTTAACCACTCGGCCACGGACGGGCCTTTCATGAACTTAGTTATACCCCAACAAGGTTACAAAACAACTGATTTTGAGCGAAGCGGCGGTTCATAGCAAACGTTGCCAGATTTGAAAGAGAAAACCTGAAAATCCCAGGAACTTATCACGAAGTGATGGATACTTGAATAAGCCAGGAAAGTTCCTGGTATATATACGGAAAGTTAAGGAATTTTTTTACAGTGAGTCTTCCTATCACAGTACTAACGAGGATTAATAAACCTTTCGCTGGTTGGGCTCACCAGCCTTGTATTTCGTCACTTAAGTTCCCACATGTGCTATCTGATTTTGTACAATGGATCAGATCTACTGTACTGTAACCCTTGGTGAACTTTCCAAAATCGCACCAAAAGTCCATATTCTGGCGACTTTTGACGTAACGCTTTGCAAAGTCATAGAATTCGAATCATCAGTCGAAATAAGACAGGTTGCAGCAAAAAATTATTTATTGCCAAATCCGAAAAAATCACGCCAAGGGTTACCGTACAGTAAATCTGATCCTTTGTGCAAAGTCTATCTGACTTTGCACAAAGGATCAGATTTACTGCACATGTGGGAACTTAAGTGACGAATTACTTGAACCACCTCGATCTGAAAATCAAGTCGATCTGGTTCAATATTTGCCGAAACTAACCTATAAATGGGATCGCGCAATCTTTATTCACTCATAAGGAACACGTTACTTGACGTTGAAGAACGTTTATTTGATAAATAAAATTTTAACCTTAAGGAGACCATAGATATTGACCTAACTTTTGTAATGCAACTTGTTAAAAGAACATTTTATGCATATTTTTGCAGACAAGCGGCAGAGAAACTTACCCAGGATGATATGAGCTATCAGACTTGTAAGAAGAACTTCAACCGTGATGCTTGCAGTCTTTTAGCATCATGCAGAAACTGTTCGTTGCATTTGAAGAAATGCGTTGCTCCATCAGAAAAAGTTAAAAGCCACTGCTTGAAAGGTAAACAAATTAGAGTGGAGCTAAAGGGGGTATGGGACACTTTTAACTTTTTTTCTTTACACTCTTAAAAATGAATGCTCAAAAACGACGAAATTTTACTTAATTTTGACGATCCGTTTACTGGCAAATGCTCCGAGTTTTTGTTTCCTCAAAATGAGGAAATTTGAATCGTCATTTTTATGAGGATTTGAATGTCGCCTAATCTAAAGAAATATTTCGTCATTTTTGAGCACGTGAGTACAACAATGAGATTCAGTTTCCTCAAAATCAAGATGCAGAATCGTCAAATCACGATCGTAAAAGTGAGGATCCGCGTTTACTCAAAAGTCACGTGATAGTTTGACGAAATAATCCTCAAAATTAACGAAATGAGGCTTGAGGATTCATGAATCGTCAAAAATAAAAGTGTTATTTCTGAGAGTGTAATATTGCAGATATCATTATTATTTTTTTCCATAAATGTATATACTAAATATATACTAACACTTTTAGATAGTCAAAGGTTTTTAAAAAATATTAATTTTGTTAAAAAAATGTGTGAAAAAGTGACGTTTCATATTTTTGTTATAATTAAAAAATTATTTATTGACAGACAAAAATTTAGCATTTTTATAAACAGGAAAATGTACTTAATAAATGTCTTTACCGATTTTTGTTAGTTGTCAAAGTTTTTCTTTAAACAATTATTGAATTTTTTAAAAATAATTTTACAGGTTCACTATTTTTTTAAAAAAATTAATAAATAAAAAAACAATTTATTTACAACTAATAACTATAGACAAATTAAAGATATATGCTTGAAAAATATGTGTGGAAAAATTAAACACTGTATGGACAGTAGATTTTGAGTTATATCAATTTAAATTCAAAAAATCGTCGGCAACACGATCAAGAACAACAGCTTTGAAGTTTATATATGTGGTTGGCCAACACAGATGTCAGGACACAAGAAACTACACATCTCGCGTTCTATTGCAACTATAAATAACATTTTTGTTCTAAATTATTCCAAAATATTTGTGTTATATTTTAAGATAATAATAATGTTTTTGGATTTTTTGAAGATTTTGTGTCCTATACCCCCTAAAACTACACTCTTGAAACGAACGAGCGATTTTAACTCAGTCTGAGTAATTTTCACTCCTCCAGTCTGGAAAAATGCACTTCTCCTCTTGGAGTGGATCCTTTGTGTGTTAAACCTCCGGCAGGATCACTCCAAACGAGTGATTTTAACTCAGTCTGATTTAATATTCACTCCTTTCCAGTGTCGAAAATGTACTTCTCCAACTGGAGTGGATTTCTCTCGTTTGTTTTAAGAGTGTACTAAGGAATTTTTTCTCTGCTGATAAAACGTGAAGGAGTTACAACCATTATTTTGAAAATAAGGAAAAAATATGAAAATATGTTCAATTTTGTAAGTTAATGTCTCAGGTCTCAAGGGGCAACCGAACTTAACCATTTCTGTTGCCACTCAAAGCAATGCAAATAAATTCTTTCTCGAGCCTCTATTAATGAATCAATGTCACCTAGACACAGAGCACATTCGTAGTACCGATTGCATAATAGGGTGGGCCGAAAAATTATTTTATTTCGGATCGCTATAGTGTGGAAAAGTTGCTATTGGTAAAGACATGAAAAATGCAGCAATTTTTTTATTACTTTATTTTCGGTTCGCGCAATGCCAACAAAGTTGATAGATGTTTTTAGTTGCATTCCTATTCATCAAATAACTACTAAAAGTACATAATATGAAAATATATGTACTTATTATATATTTGTGTCAGATCTTCCGGCCACGCAACATAGTACAAAATGAGGAAAATTCTTAGTTTTTGCAAAATTGACAGAACTGACACAAATGTATAATAAGTGCATATATATTGATTTTATATACTTTTAGTAGTTAATTCATGATATTAGAAAGCAACTAAAAACATCAATCGTGCATAAAAAAACATAAAAAATTTCAACAATTTTTCAATTTTGATGGCATTTTTTATGACAATTTTGTTTCAATTTTGATGGCATTGCGCGAACGGAAGATAAAGTTATAAAAATAAAAAAAAAGTAGTGTATTTTTCATGTCTTTACCAATTTCAACTTTTCCGCACTATAGAGATCCGACATAAAATAATAAGTTTTTTTCGGCCCACCCTATTGCATAAGAATGTAACCTGTAAGGACATGCGTACCTTGAAACAAGCCAATTAAAAAAAAGTTAAATGTACTACTAGTTGTATTTTATAAATATGAGTGGTTTATTCCAAAGAAATTTGTAACCCGCTGATTTCAATTTTAGGTATTGAAAGAAATGTTTATAAATAAAATTTAGTCAACATGCACCAAATGTGTTCTAAATTTTTTTGTTAATATTTCAGAGGTTTACGTTTTACGGGATGGTTATTTTAAATTTCAAGATTCAAAGGAAATGGGTAAGTAATTTTTCCTAAACGATAGGCCATTTTTGGACAGTAAAATTGATTACTTAAATTTTAAATAAGCCAAAACGTTAAAAAAGGTATAAGGTATACAATTTTACAGTATTTAATGAGGCAGTTAGTTATTAAAGCTATGTTTTATATAAGTCAGTATACTTATTGAAAATAATTTTCTCTTGCTATGGGCACAGCAAAAAAAAAAAATCTTTTTGGGTGGTCCTGTTAGAGAAATTGTTTATATTAAATTTAATTTTCAACCCGTAAATATTTTCTAAAATCTTTTTTTGCATTTAGACATTCGGTAAATGTGGTATTTCAACTGATTATTATTTACAGGAAGACATTTAAATTTTACTTCAAAAAATCGAATGAAACGAGAAGTGAAGGCATGTGGTCATCCTACTAACATGAAAACTGCCGACGTGGCTTGTCACTCAACCCCTTCAAAAGTGTGAGTAATATTTAAATGCATTTTACATGTTTTGGGGTTTTGAATTATTTTATAGACACATTTGAAGAGTACACGGGAAGAACCGATTGATTTCGTACAAGGCTTTCCTTAGTAGCCTCTTTGGGGATGATAGCGTGAAATCGCCTAAACTGGTGTAAAGAAGCCAGTTACTCGCTTTGTTTATCTTTATCGCGGCAACCCTAATTCACGCCAGAGTTTAGTGGAACGAGTCACACGTTTGTACTGCAAATGAAGAACCATAAGGAAAACCGGTTTCCGGTCGCCAATGTTTGCCAAGCAGAGACAATTACGGAAGGACTCTAAATAAATCAATCGGTTCTTCCCGTGTACTCTTCATTTATGTCAATGTTTTTTGCTTGATTAATTAGTTTTTGCTTTAAAATAAGCATATTTTAATGCGTCTTAAGTTTAATCAAATTAAATAATATCATCATCGATAAATGAACGAAACAATGCATTTTTGAAAGACATTAAGAATAATTTTTAAATTTTAAATTGACATATATATTATAGTTAGTGCTACTAGTATTAATATGAATATACTATTAAAACTTTGATTTATAAACATTTTGTGGTAACTGATAAAGTTATATTAAGTAAGCCAAATGTTAAAATCTTCTTTTACAGTTCAGTTCTTACAATTGAATTTTTTTTATAGTTCAGCATTTTAAAATGAATGGTAATTAGGATTATTTTATTTGACAGTTTCGGCGCCCCCCTTTTAGAGATAAAAATGGGAGAGAAACGTTACAAAAAAGTGTAAGACGACAATGCATATTATTCGAAACCTTTTATGCATGAATATTTATGTTATTCATTTTACTTTAGGAAGAGAGAGAACGAGCGTTTCGTAATAATGCATAATAGTTTATGTTCATCTCTTGTAGTACTGATTGAAACCAATAACAACGTTTAAAATAGCCTTTTAAATTTTAGTTGGTAATTTTACGTTGTAAGCTGTTTCAAAATATAGTGATAAGATTCATTCTTACATCAACGAATTCTGCATTCGGTTAGCAGGACCAGATTGATGGTAACGAGGCTGATTTTCGTGTCTTAAGTTAGACCCGTTGTTGTATGTTTGCTTGTTTTTTGCTGTAGAAAATGCACCCAGTTCTGTATATTCGGCCACACTTTGAAAGACGGGGCTGTGAAGAAGATGCAGTGCCACACGAAGGACAATAAGTGGCTACCATCCGGGTTCAGTGAATGCCAACGTAAGTATCTCAAAGAGTTCTATATTAGGGCAGAGGAACGACTCGTACTGAGCTGCCATCGGCAGTCATGGCTCACTACGGAGACCGAATAGAGTGGCAGTTAAGCCTAATAAGTGCTAGTTAGTTTATAATTTTGATACCGAGAGAGGAAGTACACCCATGGCAAAGACGAAAATCGAACCCGCACCCGTCACAGCGCACTGACTGCTAGCGTTATGGCCTGCTATCCAAACTACTCGACCATCGGGCCTCACATGCCACCTTATATTGTATCCGTGTTCGTCCATGGTGCGGTTGGTTGATTCAGTCTCTACCCTACTGTAGAACTCTTTGAAGTATCTCCTTTCAACTGCTATTCCTGAAGTTTTAAACTTCCTCACTGGGTGGCTCTCAAAAAATAATTCCAATATGGATTTCTGTTTACAATGATAGTATGTGCTACAGATCAAGCACACCGGAAAATACATGTAACTAATTACTTACCTACCTACCTACCAAACTACTTGTGGCACGGGTGGGTTTGATTCTGTGCATTGTCCCGGGTGCGTGTATCGATTCCCCTCTTCACACTGGGGCCGCGTTTACACGAGCCAAAATTGGTGGGTTTTACCTAGGTAAGACAGCGAAAAATCCCCAGCCACACCAGAATAGGGAATAATGCTGGGTGATTGGTGGGTTTCATCTCACCCTGGTCGAGAGGTGGGTAAGCGATTTCTACCCGGGTATGATCAGTGATCCGTAGCGAAATCCAATGGCGGCCATTACTGTCGCCGTGTCGACAACTTGTGTTGCTTGTAGAAAACAAGAGAATGGCTCGATTGTAATAGTTAAGAAACAACAGATATTTTAAAGTTTTTTTTTTAAAGTTTTCATGTACTTTACTTTAATGTTTGAGTTATTAATTGCATAACTGTTTGTTGTTTGTTGATTAAAATGAAACAGTATGAAGAGACAATATAAATATTCTAAATATATAAATAATAGATGGCAGCACGATAGCTTTGTTATCGATGCTCTAAATACAAAAAAATATTTCTTTATTATTTAGTTTTTTGTTTCTCAGTTGGAATAAAATTTTTAAAAAAGTTGTGTATGAATGGTACATGCAACTGAGTAATTAAATAAATTTTTTTAAACTTAAATACAATGATTTCAGAAAACTTCAATTTTGTTAGAATTTTTTGAAGAAATCATGTTACTGCTCTAGTATAATAATTATGCCGGAAAAAACTTAGTTGAAGAAGCATTATAATAATTAAAAGACAGAAATTTGTTGAAATAGTTATTTTAAATTCCGTTATATTTTAACTGCACTGCCGAACACCCGGGTAAACATCAAAGACGTGTGTAAACGCACTTTCTTAGGTTGTCTGGTATTCCCTAATTATCGTTGTTATCCCTACTGCTGGGTGAAAACGACCTAGGTAAGATTCTTGCTGTGTAAACGCAGCTTGGGTGTACTCTCTCTCTCTGTGTCAGTAAAAGTTCTGTTTGTGTCTGTCTTACTTCACGAATGTTTATAAGCGGGTCTCTGATGAAGCACACAAACAGGAAAAATACATGTACCAACCTACTTATTAAACTACAGGGTGGTTATAAAATAACGCTCTCTATTCGGAGTGATCTGTAGCTTGAATGATTTATCCAAATGCAACCAGCATTGAGACACTTACTAATCAAGGGGGAAAAACAATGGAATCATAAAAAATATACGAATCATAAAGAATAATCATAAAAAACAAACGCGTCTCTTGACCATGGTTCTAAATTACGAGGCGCAGTCAATTACGGCCAACACAGCCAATTACGCCTCGTAATTTAGAACCCTGGTCAAGAGACGAAATTGTTTTTTGTGATTCCATTCTTTCCCCCCCTTCTTGACTAGTAAGTGTCTTGATGTTTGTTGCATTCAGATTATTCATTCAAGCTACAGACCTCTCCGAATAGCGAGCGTTATTTTATACAGGGTCACACAAACAAAACCGGCCCCGAGGTGGAGATAAGAATACGACAGAAATGTTGCCAAGTCTAAAACCAATGCAAAAAACAGGTATGCTTACTGAAGCTATTGATCGCTTCAATATTAAGCCCAAACAAACGCTTGGCGACCGATTTGCCGGCAACTACGCTACGCTTTTAGAAGCTAGTTGAAATGGAATATAAACAAGGTTAGTAGAGCTGATCAAGATTTAGTGATTATTTGATTGTTTCGGTCGTTATTTATCCTAGAGAATCGGACCTTTTTGTTTTTGGTAATACAAAACATTCTAAATTGATTGCAAGACACAAAATTTGCATTATGGGACGTCTTCATACAATACGAACTAAGATCTGAACTCGCCACTAGTCTATGAGTAGCTCTAATGTGAAGCGATCCAACTAATGCAAAAACAGGTTTCAGGCGGCTTCAAGAGTTTTTCTCGCCAAGCATTTCAACGTATTCTCATCTCTATACCAAAACCGACCTTAAGTTTGCAGTATACAAATGTTCTACGAGAAAAAGGGTTATTAGTTCTCATTTTTGAGTGCGAGAATCGAATACAAAAAAGTATTTCACATTCAATAAACAAATTGATTTGTTATTTCAAGACATAAATTTATTATTTTTATTAGTTAATCTTCAGTTAGAGTGTTATTTTAATTATTTTTTCCCTTCGATTTTGACGTAACAGGGCGCACGAATATCAGGGTCGAAAGGAGCAGCCAATCACAGTACGCGAAATTGCGGTGCCAGACGGGTTGTTTACCCAGTTTCCTCCGCTCAGTACATTTCTCTGCTGCAAACTTAAGCTCGGTTTTAGTATAGATCGGGGTCGGTTTTGTTTGCCTCCCACCCTGTACTTTGTTTTTCAGCCTTTGTGGACTGCACCTTGAACCTTGTGGCCCCTGGGTCCGTGGACTGTTACACGGCCACCACCAAGCAAGCCCCCCAATGTCACGTGAGGTGCGACCGCTACGAGGACAAAGAAGCTGTGCCAGTGGCCACATACGGGTGTCGGCTAGACGGGTCGTGGACCAAGAAGTTACCGTTCTGTGTCCATCCAGGATCAGGTATTGGTTATATATATTCAGATATTGTTTTTCTATGGCATTGGTGTCTTTGCGCGACCGGAAGTTTTTCATTTATTCACACCATAATAATACACTATGTTCTTAAGTTTAAAAATTAAAAAAAATTAAACTATTTCGTTAAAAAAATCGATTAAAATATATTCAAAATAACTCGTAAAAATGTGAAATTTTCAAAATTTTGTCAAATATTAGGCCCTATGCGCGACCGGAAGATATCAACTTATCTTAACCAAATTAAAACACAAATTTTTTAGGCTTTTTTTAGAAGACGCTACAAACTATTTCATTACGAAAACGCAAAACTAAATTTTTTTTAAAAAAGATTCGAAAAAATGAAGTTTTTCAAATTTTGTCAATTTTTAAGGCCAATGCGCGACCGGAAGATGTCAACCGATTTTGAAATTTTTTTCTTCCCAAATTTTGTCTATATAATTAGCAACTTTTCCGCGCTATTACAACTTCAAAATCAAACATTGAGTTTTTTCAACCCATCCTATTGGTTAGCTCCTTAATTCTAGGGCCCTTGATCGTAGCCGAGTTAGATGAGCTCATTCGAAGAGTACAGAGGAAAATCATCTTTATTGCATAGGAATCTTCCCGTATTCTTTTGTGCTTGGCGGGCATTGGCGACAAGGAAACCGGTTTCTCTCTCTCGGTTCTTCTTTTGCGGTACAAACGTGTTGCTCGTGCCCACTGATCTCTGGTGTGAAACAGGATTGCTAGCGAGAGGAAAACATGGAGTAACCGACTTCCTGACACCAGTTTAGACGATGACTCGCTATTGCTGCCAAAGAAGCCCGATGCAGACAGATTCCTATGCAATGAAGTTGTTTTTCCCCTTACTCCTCTACTCTTAATTTGAAGAGTAAAGGAGAAAAAAAAAAACCCTTCATCTACAGGATATCTGTCCGTATCAGGCCTCTTTGTCAATGATAGCGAGTCATCGCCTCTGAACTGGTGTAAGGAAATAAAGGTTTCTGGTTTCTCACTTGGTTCTTCTCTCGCTGAAAACCTGATTTATGCGAAACAAGAGTCCCAAGGGTTATTCCGCGAGAAAAGAATGAATGAGTGAGTGACTGAGTGAGTGAATTAGTGAAGGAGTGAATGAATGAGTGAATGAAGGAGTAAATGAATGAATGAGTGAATGAATGAGCGAGCGAACGAACGAACGAGGTACAGCTAGCTATATTGCAAGAATAACATAACCATGCAGCTATATAATTATTGTAATAAAAAAATCTTAGGTTATTTTTAAAATTATTTGTTTTTGTATACGAATTGAGTGACTAATAATTAACTATTACATTTCAGGAATTGCCGTCGTTCCAAAACCGCCCCACATTTCGGAATTTCCTTACATCGATGATGAGTAGTCATCAATATTTTTACGAAATGGTTTTATGTTTAGTATCAACGACATTCTTCTTACATTATTTGTACTACAGAGCAGAATAGTGTATCAATTAAGAAAATTGAGCAGTTTGTGATGTTAATAAAAGTTTGAATTTAAAAACGCTTATTTTTCAATATTTATAGCACACTAATTTATTATTAACAATTTGTTACTGATATTGTATGGAAATAAAAGTGTTATTGTGGTTTAAAAATATCAATACATATTGCATATTTAAAAATATGTCAAAATAAATAAAATCAACTGTTTTTTTTGTATATTAGATACTTCTTGTCATTAGCAGGAAATTATTGACAGTCTCGGCTAAACTTAAGTAAAAAAACCGTTCTCAGTAAAAATATTCTCAGTTTTTAGCTTTTAGAGAATTCTTATTTTGCATAAAAAATACATGCAAAGTTTCGCTTTTATTTTTAAAGCCTCGATTTTACTAATGGGGTTGTTTCACTAAGAATCTAGGGAAACAAGAACGCGAGGCTGTTGCCAGATTCTCCGTGAAACAACCCCATTAGATAATTTTCGAACTATAAATTAATTGCAAAAACGATAAATAATGGGCTTGTTTTAATACTTTGTCAAAGAAAACAACCAATGAAATCACTGTATTGAGAGCGTGACATCTTAAGAAATGATCTCGTTGCTGAATGTTTGAAATCGTGACATCTCAAAGATATTTATTTAAAAAATTTCATCATTATTCTTCGACCTTCAAACAAATTTAGTAAAAGATAAAGTCTAATTATTTAATTTTAGAAAGATCAATGAAATTAGTTAATTTTGGCGTTTAAAAGTTTAAATTGCAACTAGCTTAAAGCTTTGTTTGACGAATTTCTTCCTGTGGTGCATAAATAGTTTGCTTCCTTAGGGTCATATGGGGTAATTATGGGTCAAAAAATCACGACATCCCATTTTTTTTAAAGTATGAAAGATAAAGATTTAATTTTGCATGGAGTAAGCTTAAATAATTTAAAATTTCTTTAAATAATCACTTTACCTAAAATTTAATTATAATTACTTTTATTTTAATTATTGAGTGACCAGGAATTACCCCGGGTTTGGGCAATTATGGGTCACATATGGGGTGGGTAAATATGGGTCACCCATTTTTTTTTAAATAGTAATTCATGTCAAAAGTAAATTATATTTCAAATTATATCATTTTTAGCACATAAAAAGATTGTTTTAGCGCATAAAAGTAATGAAAGCGAAACTTGGCATATTTTTTTTATGCCAAGTTAGAATTCTCTATGCATCTTTCTTTATACATGTATAAAGAACCATCAAAAGAACTCTATTTTGACAAAAAAAAATTCAATGGACTCTCTTACAGCAATCCAAACTGAAAGATATCGCAAAAATAAGTATTCTTTCTGAAGTTTTTATTTTAAATAAAGTTTCTCGTAAGTTTAACGCAATGGCAACAGTGAAAATATTGGATAAAAATAGAATTTTCATGCTATTTCAATGTAGATTAATTTTTTTTGTTATTTAAATTTTAAATAAACTTCTAATTTGAATTTATTAATGAAATTTGGAATGCAGCCTAATCTGATTTTTTTGCCTCAAAATGACGTATACCACTTAGCTAAAAAAAAAAACCTTAAAAAATCAAAAAATATCACTGACTTAGAATTACCCCAGTGACCAAGAATAACCCCAGTAAACTTGGGGAAAAATCACTATACCGTTAAAACTATTTAAAAAAATAATGAAAAAATTTATATAGGAATGAAAAGCTTAGACCGTTTCCTATTGAAAAATAGCACTAACAAAATGGTTAGTTCAAATATGTTTCTCCAGTATGGATCTTAAAAAAATTATGTTTTCCAAATACAATCTTTTTTGAAGATGTTTTTATAGTAGTGTAAAAAATATATTTTTCTATTATTTGCTGCAGAGTTACATTGTTTTTGAACTTGATATAAGAAAATATAATGTATAAGGATGACCTGGCATAATGTATTTGCTTTGTAAAACCCATTTTTAATTCTTAAAACTTAGTGACCATTATTTACCCCGGAAAGAGATTAATAATCGGTTATTATTTTTATTTTGGAGACTTTGTATTTTAAAAGTAGTCTTGAATAAGAATTTAATTTACAAATTAATTTGATAATTCATACCAGTAGATGACAGCACTAATTTGTGTTTCAAGTGGTTTACACTAAGAAGTAAAGTTTGTAAAAGTTAATTTTGGCTTGTTTTTTTTATTTGACTATGTTGTCTGAATTATACGACATTGGCTACTCATTAAAAATCAATGAAAAAATTAATAGAAAAGAAAATCAAGTTATTTATTTATATGCTTGGAAACTATCCCTGGAAAATGGAAAATAGAAGTTTTGGAACTACTTTTAAAGTGACAATGCGTACGAAGAAACGCATTCACAAATAGTTTAAAATAAAACAAAGAATTGTCATTATATTTCAACGGTATCAAATAAAATATTTAAAAACTAAATAATTAAGTTGTAATTTTAACAAACATCACCATGAAAGAAGCTCAAGATTAATGTTGAAAATCCACCCTTTTTTGTCTTCTCAACAGACAGAAAGCACAAGAAACAATTTGATCAAAAATAATACTCTAAAAGGCAAAGTATTATGGAAACATCTAAACCTAAATATACGGGAATAACTCTGGATGCTGAATTCAGATTCACAGAGCATGTGAAGACAGTTTTTGAAAGAGCTCTAAAGGAATTGAAAAACATCAGGAATCCTTGTGTCACTGATAAGGGAGTTTCCTCAGCAACTTTAAGAACCACATATCTTACTCATCAGAATTATAATGGAGTATGCTTCCCCGATTTGGTCTCAAGCTTCTGTTACAGTTCTAAATAAGTCAGAAAGTGTACAAGCAAGAGCTGCAAAGATAGTGATTGGTGCTGCACTCTAAAAAGAATACTCAAAAACGACGGAACTTCCCTTAATTTTGACGATCCGTTTACTGGCTGCTGCTCCGAGTTTTCCTTTCCTCAAAGTGAGGAAGTTATGAATCGTCATTTTTATGAGGATTTGAATGTCGTCTAATCTAAAGAAATATTTCGTCATTTTTGAGCATGTGAGTACAACAATAAGATTCAGTTTCCTCAAAATCAAGAAACAGAATAGTCAAATCACGATCGTAAAAGTGAGAATTCGCGTTTACTCAAAAGTCGCGTGATAGTTTGACGAAACAATCCTCAAAATTAACGAAATGCGCTTGAGGATTTATGAATGAATCGTCATAAATGAAAGTGTTATTTCTGAAAGTGTGTGCCTTCCACCATCAATAGTAAGATAATCCGAGAGTGAGGAAGCACTTAGTCGTTCACCTACGCATATTTCTCGCATTACCTTTGAAGAGTGGAATACCATAGAAAGATTATCTCCCATGCAATACCACAAAGATATTAGAGCAAACGTTGGCCTTGAACGCAACAAATGTGTTATTATCCAAGAACCAACCTCTCACATTGAACTTCCCCTAAACATCAGCATTCAAATTGGCCTCTTAGGGCCATGCAATAAAAATTAACAGAATGATCATTAAGAAAAAGGGAGTCGCTACAAAAGAACAATTTCCAAAAGAGAATTTTGTACACGCATATACAGATGGCTCCTCTGACAAAACAATCACCAGTGGTGGCTTTGGTGCGTCTTTAAGTACTTTAGATGGTACACCACGCCAGGGTAAATTTGGTGCTGGAAATATTGCCTCTAACTTCACCTGTGAGCTAAGGACTATTCTGGAGGCACAGGGGGTTCAGTGCCCCAAAATCGGTGAAAAAAATAAAAAAATATTGGCTTAAAATACTATTACAGCCTTTATTAATAATGTCACAAAGTAACAAGACGATTGGAAAAATATTTTTGACATTAAAAGCCATTTTATTTAACCCTTTCCTTACTGAAACGGCCCAAATAAAAAAACTTTAAACGCGTTTTTCGCAGAACTTGATTTTTTGAATTTCGATGTACCTTTTCTCAAAACTATGCTATGTTTTCTCGTAAACTTTTTTTTATATGAAGTAATACATAGTATAGATTAATCTGAGGTAATAAATTTTAATAAAACTAAAGTGAAAAAAATTTTATGGGTCAAAAAAGTGAAAAATTTCATGATATTTTGGGTATTTTAAAACTTATTTTATTTAAAAAAATCTAACAATTATTTAAAAAAAAATTTAACCTCAAATTAATATATTAGGTTGGTATAACACACACAGAAAATTTTAAGATGATCTGATCAGTAGTTATTGTGAGAATGTACATTGCAATTGGCCAATTTAACATTACCAATATACAACATACTGAACCCCTTAAAATGATTGGAGCCCTTCCCTCTTCCAATGAAGCAAAGGGCGTCATTGTCTTCTGCGACTCGCATGCCGCCCTGCAGGCAATCTCGATAGGGGACTTTTCCTTTACCCAAATTAATCATCTCAAACTTTCGCGATCTTCAAAATACAAATAAAACTTGTAGGCTTCAGTGGATACCAGCACACGTTGACTTTGCAGGCAATGAAAATGCTGAAATATTAGCCAAGGAAGCCAGAAATCTCAACCGTAATAATAAAGTTTATCTTTTGTAATTTAAATGCAGATAGTCTAGCAATGGTTTTGTGGTGGATCTAATAACCAATCACAACAGAGGCATGAAAATAGACAAAGGGGGCCGGACAGTTATAGAAACTGTGACAACTGCCCAGATACTCAGCTTACACCAAACCACATTTTTGAATGCCCAGCAATGAGTGCCAAATTGAGAGACACGGGAGTTCTGCCACCATTAATAGATCTTATGACTTATAATATCAAAAAATTGCAGACGCGGTTATCAAAACACATGGTTTCATTTAATGTAAAATTCACATTTCGGCAAAGTCATAGAAACGACAAAAAACATTATAATAGTTTATGATTTGCAAAAAAATCCGATGAATACCTTTGGCCACCTTTTGGGACATTTGCCCTCCTGTGAGACGGTCAAATTACAGGTACCAGGTGCAAAAAGTAGGCAGATATATAAGTAACTTGCATGTTTTAGAAAATATTATTAGAAGTTGATAATCAATGCTGCCAGACACTTTTCGAAGGCCGAAACTTTTGAGACACGCTTTAAACATCCCTGTGAAGTTCGGCCTTTATCCCACGCTTCTTGTGGCGTGAGATGCCGCTACGATTGTCACCGGACTACAAGTTAAGCAAAAAAAAAAAAACACGTATTAGATATGTAAAAATTTGTAAGCTAAAGATAACGTTATGGTAACGTTTACGAATTTATTTTCTAACTAAACAAAAATTTAATTAAATTGAACTAGCAATCTTTTATCGCTAAGTTACCATAGAGATAAGGGTGTATCGAAAAAACCAAGCTTTTGATATCAAATTTGTAATAGTGCGGAAAAGTTGCCTAATGTTATTGCTAGCATATGCGCAAAATTTTATTGATCCGAGTTAATATCTTCAGTTGCCTCTGAGACCATTAATTATGCTTAATTCGCTAATTTCATTTTTTTTCTTAAAAAATATGAAATTGGAATCTTTAATTTTAATAGTGCGGAAAAGTTACCTTATATTATTGTTAGTATGTGTGTAAAATTTTGTTGATCCGAGTTAATATCTTTAGTTGCCTCTTGAGACCATTAATTATGCAAAATTCGCTAATTTTATCGCTTTTTCGATATATATATTTTAAATTAATAAATTGAATTTTTAAGTCTTACCTTACCTGGCCAAATTCCAGATAAGCAGCCCCTAAAGGCCCTTGAAGAAATTAACATCAATAAAAATTTGCACACGCTCTAAGGAGTAAGATGGTAATTATTCGGCACTGGTAAGACTTAAAAATTCAATTTATAAATTTTTTGAAAAAAATATTGAAAAAA
Organism: Hylyphantes graminicola; assembly: GCA_023701765.1. Taxonomy (NCBI): domain Eukaryota; kingdom Metazoa; phylum Arthropoda; class Arachnida; order Araneae; family Linyphiidae; genus Hylyphantes; species Hylyphantes graminicola. Next base: position 14,406,189 of record CM043113.1, read on the forward strand.
CTATAAATTAGCAAATTTTGCATAATTAATGGTCTCAGAGGCAACTGAAGATATTAACTCAGATCAATAAAATTTTGCACCTATACTAACAATAGCATAATGCAACTTTTCCGCACTATAACAAATTTGATATCAAAAACTTGGTTTTTTCGATACACCCAAATAAAGATGTCATTAGATTACAACATTTTCACCCTTCCAATACAAATTTTGTTTCACTTTCTTTTGTCGTTCGATGACGATCGTAACGCCATTTCAGGCCAACAGATGCACGGGGCAAAGTCAACTTCACAGGGACATTTAAAGCGTCCGGCGAAAGTTTCTGGTAGCTGAATGCGAAGCTGAAAGTATCTAGCAGAATTGATTAGTACAGCTGGGGAAAAAAAAACGAATCACCCCTCGTTTTTCGGCTGCTATTGATCAAGGAATTTTGTGTAAGGTGTCAATTTTCAGGAAATAGCGTGAGGAATTGAAAACTTGCAACAAAAATTGCAATAGGGGTCGTCTACATATTAAAATGAGTTCCAACTTTGAAAATTCCAATGGCAACACCCAATTTTTTTTACATAAAAATGTTCAGCACCTTCAAAATACCCCATGTATAAAAAAGAATTATTTATTTTGCATTATTTGGTGAGATATTAAAGCCTTAATTTTGAACTCGTTTAGGGGCAAATCTCCTAAGTGAAAAAAGGTAATATTTTGGTTGTGTCTTTTCAAAACGACAAGCTAAAAAAGGGTTAGCATAATCTCGCCAACGGATGCTAGAATTTAACTTTCGTCAGTAATATTGGGATTTTTTGAATGTTTTTTTTTTTTGATATAAAAATTTAGAAATAAAATAAAGGGTAGAAGATGAAAAGTTTTAATATTAAGTCGCATATACGGTTATTTATAACGCACAGATTTTCAAATGCTATTAGTTAAAATCAGATTGAAAAACATGATTATTACACTTGTGTATTAAACTTCTTATGCAAATTTTTGTTTCATTCACACTGTTGCAAAAAGTTTAAAATTCGTCGCATTCTATCGGTAATATCGGCCCAGTGGCTTAGTGGTAGTGCTTATTTCGCATTGCCACGCCACAGGTCCGGGGATCGAATCCCGGATCGGGCGAGGTTGACCCATCCTTTCATCCCTTAAGTGGGTCGATAAATTGGGGGCCAAGCATGCTTGGGGAACTAAACGCTGGGGGTTCCGCGTGAGGCTTTCCACATTACCGTGACATATGCCTTGCACCTCAGAGCCCTTGTATCACGAAAGCTGAAATGGGCACGGCAGGCCCTGGCCCACTAATGGGCTGTTGAGCCGAGGAGTTTAGTTTTTTTTATCGGAAAACCACGTATTGCAAATTAAGGGTTACGACCTTAACACGATATTTAAGGAAAGCGAAATAAAATTACTCAGAATGATTTGATAATGATTTTTAACCAACGCAGGGGAGGGGGGAGGCACTTATCATTTTAAATAATTAATGTGGTAACAATCAAATGCATTTAAAGCCGAATTCCAATAATATTCTAGGGTATTTAACTTTTAATATCAAACACACTTTTTGAAATTGTATTGTAAATAACATACATTTAAAAATATATAATAGTAACCGATATAATTTAATGTTAATTATACAAACAAAATACATTGTATGCACTTGAAATAAGAAAAGATTTTTAGACATTTGACAGAAATCGATAATTTGAATAAATATTTACCAACAAACGCTTTTTAATCACCAAACGATAATGCAATTTAGGATCAAATTTGCCAAGTAATTTTTTACACGGTCCCTAAAATTAGTCTTTTTCAGTTTTTTTTACATTAACTCGGCAAATAATTGTTGTTGAATTAAAAAATTCGGGATTTTGGTTCTACTTGATCTACTTTACCGATTTATGTAAAAAAAATTTGGGGTTGCTATTCATGTTTTATTTTTTCTTATTTAAATTTAAATAAAAAATTATTTAAAATGAAAATTTGATGAAAAAACATGTGTGATTTGTTTTTGGAAAATTAAGAAGTATATAATGAAAAAAAAAAGCTTTGTTTAATTCATTTTATTTGTAGAGGTATGAATAAAAGTTTGTGAAACTTTTTTAACATTACGGACGTCCAACTTTGGATACTTATATCTCAGCAAATAATGCAAAACAAATAATTCTTTTTTATACATGGAGTATTTTGAAGGTGCTGAACATTTTTATGTAAAAAAAATTGGGTGTTGCCATTGGAATTTTCAAAGTTGGTACTCATTTTAATATGTAGACGACCCCTATTACAATTTTTGTTGCCAGTTCTCAATTCCTCACGCTATTTCCTGAAAATTGACACCTTACACAAAATTCCTTGATCAATAGCAGCCGAGAAACGAGGGGTGATTCGTTTTTTTTTTTCCCCAGCTGTACCTTTTAACAATATTTCCTATAACATGTACAAATCAACACTTTGAAAATAAGATACGTAAACATATGATTTACCTACCTTTTCCTCCCGGTACTTGTAAATTGGCCATTTATCATATTAACGTTTCGTGTATCAAACATTTTTATCAACAAATGTTTCCCAAAATATGCACCATTTATCATATTAATCTTTCGGAATTAAGCGCGTGTATCTAGAAAAAGTCATATTTCTTTTCATTATAATGTTAATATACATATTTAAACATTGTTTGAAACGAAGCAAGACAAAAAATGACAAAAATTTACAAATATGTGGAACTTTAAATATTTTATTGAAACTCTAGAGTAGCATTTTATTTCAAATTAACCAATCGAGACCTTAATTCTGTTTCAATGGAACTGTTGCCAATCAAAACGCAGAAACATGCCCATTTAAACAGCGTCGGATGCTTTTCCACACAGAATGACGGTGGACCTATTGAGAAAGAAATAAAATAATACTTTATTATTTAGACTTTATTAAATTATTTTGTTTATCTCAAAGACACAAATCTCAAAAACAAATTAGTTTATTACCAGTTTATTTGCAACGTAACAAGTTGCACAAACTTATTTAGAACACAATCCTGAAAAAAGTTTGTATTTTTCATTTTCTGCATATGCTTACAACTATTCAATACTCATACTTCTTTTTGATTCAAATTCATAAAAAGTGCAACGATTTTCAGTTGTAACCTAGGACTTACATTTCAAAATCAGAGAACCTAAAACGGATATTTGGAAATAAGATAGTTTTAAAAAGCTGAGCACAAATATATCGAATATACAGTATTTTTGTTCAATTGGAAGAACAAAAGATTTATATTTTCAAGTTATATCGAAACGTTAACTTAAATGTAATTTTTAACATGTTTAAAAGATTTAACCTTTCACAAGTAAAATAGAATTACAGCATACTTTCAATTCTCATTTCATTATAATGTCATTGTAGAAAAAGCTATTATGCAGCCATCTGAATATCGGGTTAAAAATTTATATCCGTTAAAAATTTATTTCAGAAAAAGTGTCGTAGATTTGTTTAGAAATCGAGACTTTATCTGTGTTACTGAGACTATTACGTAATTTCCTGTTTGAGAAACTAGATATCGAAATTAAGGATTTCAAAATACGATTTTAAAGTTATAGTCTTTTAAGAATGTAAAACGTAGTAAAGTACGACATCGTACATTGCATTGAATGAAATAATTTACTATCTTAAAGAAAAACAAAGAAAATGGTAGATTTTACGTTAAACTAACCATTAACTTGGTTTCTAATAAATTGAACATTTATAGCTATTTTTCAAAAAAATGCCTGTCGCTTTTAACAGAATTTTTGGTTATCGCACAAGGACATTCAATGCTCGCATGTATTTAATTATGTAGCCATATAAATAAAAATGTTTAATTCCATTCCGTTTTCACTAACTTCATCTCTCTATTACTTAACTTATTAATTTTACTTATTCACTAAGCAAGCTAATTAAAATTACTTGGCAAGGGTATGTTGACCAACCTAATCATAGAAAACTATTTCTTATACAAATTAGTGGCCAGTTAGTGCAAATGAACTACACGATGCGTGTAGTTACAATTGATTACTCTTTTCAAAGTTTAATTAGGCGATATGAAAATGTCACAGCTTCAACCCTTAACAATTTCAATCCCAATGACAATTTGGCATCATCATATTAGATTTTTTTTCTGTTTATTTATAGCCACTTACGATACAAAAAAAGTACATCATTCGATTCTTCAAACTTTTTTCCATTAGAATTTTTTTTTATTAATCCCAATTGATGTCAACCGTATTATTTTTTAAAAATTATGATCAGAAACATGATGATGCCAAATGGCATCACTGGGACTGAAGGGGTTAAAGACTAAGAATAGATTTACTGAAATCAGAAATTTAAGATCGTTAGATAAATCAGGGCATTAGCAAACTCTGCTCAGGCGCCTTATATAAAAGCGCCGCTAGAACGAAATAAGTTTTTTTTTTTTGAATAATTTACTGTATAAATGGTCTTAATTATAAAAATACACGCTAAGAATAAGTTGCCATGAAAATAAGCCTAGTTTTCAAAAGTTGTGTAACTGTCTGCAACAGTCAAGTAAAATTTAATATCTTTTAACGATAGGGCACAGAAGGCCTTGGTTCTTTAAGAACTGACGAGAGTTTTGGTTTATCCGAATTAATTATAACATGCTTACATTTTGTCCAATTCAAGGCAGTAACAATAACAGTTTTTATGTTCATGGTACACTGCAGGTTAATTCTACAGTTGCAAAACTAATACAAAGGAAACACGAGTTTTAAAGAACAGACTGCGAATTCTAGAATTTTGTTATAATTTCTTTGTAATTACAATTTGAGAAATTTGAAAATAATTAACTGCTGCAAATCATGAAAGTTTGGAATCTAATATTTATGTGTGACTAATTATAGGATTGAAGTATATGATTATTTGAATTGCAAACACATAATATTTGAAATTTATTATGGGTTACATTTGAGTTAATTATATCTTCTTAGCAGCATACCTAATGTTATTTTAGAGTATTTTTCGAGAACTTAATTTACCCCAATAACATTTTACTAGATTAAATATTTATCATTTAGATTTGGGTACTTTTTGCAGCACAAGTTATTTATGCTACAAGTGTTAAAAAAAAACTTTTTAAAACGAGTGAATTTCCTTTTAAAGTAGACGCTATTCAGGAAGCTATTAGGGTTTCTGAAAACAATGCCCACCCATTGAGGGACAAACTAGAACACGACCTTGGCATTCGACTTCACCGCAGTTGCACGGAAACATCGATTGCCAAAAGGACCGTTCTTTGAAAAGAACCATAAAATAGACGACCTTAGCATTCGACTTCACCGCAGTTGCACGGAAACATCGAATGCCAAAAAGCCCGTTCATTGAAAAGAACCATAGAATAGACGACCTTAGCATTCGATTTCACCGCAGTTGCACGGAAACATCGATTGCCAAAAGGACCGTTCTTTGAAAAGAACCATAAAATAGACGACCTTAGCATTCGACTTCACCGCAGTTGCACGGAAACATCGAATGCCAAAAAGCCCGTTCATTGAAAAGAACCATAGAATAGACGACCTTAGCATCCGATTTCACCGCAGTTGCACGGAAACATCGATTGCCAAAAGGACCGTCTATTCAATAGAACCAGAACAGAAGATAACAGCATTCGACTTCACCACAGTTGCACGGAAACTTCGATTACCAAAAGGACCGTCTATTCAATAGAATCAGAACAGAAGATATCAGCATTCGACTTCACCGCAGTTGCACGGAAACATCGAATGCCAAAAAGCCCGTTCATTGAAAAGAACCATAGAATAGACGACCTTAGCATTCGATTTCACCGCAGTTGCACGGAAACATCGATTGCCAAAAGGACCGTTCTTTGAAAAGAACCATAAAATAGACGACCTTAGCATTCGACTTCACCGCAGTTGCACGGAAACATCGAATGCCAAAAAGCCCGTTCATTGAAAAGAACCATAGAATAGACGACCTTAGCATTCGATTTCACCGCAGTTGCACGGAAACATCGATTGCCAAAAGGACCGTTCTTTGAAAAGAACCATAAAATAGACGACCTTAGCATTCGACTTCACCGCAGTTGCACGGAAACATCGAATGCCAAAAAGCCCGTTAATTGAAAAGAACCATAGAATAGACGACCTTAGCATCCGATTTCACCGCAGTTGCACGGAAACATCGATTGCCAAAAGGACCGTCTATTCAATAGAACCAGAACAGAAGATAACAGCATTCGACTTCACCACAGTTGCACGGAAACTTCGATTACCAAAAGGACCGTCTATTCAATAGAATCAGAACAGAAGATATCAGCATTCGACTTCACCGCAGTTGCACGGAAACATCGAATGCCAAAAAGCCCGTTCATTGAAAAGAACCATAGAATAGACGACCTTAGCATTCGATTTCACCGCAGTTGCACGGAAACATCGATTGCCAAAAGGACCGTCTATTCAAAAGAACAGACGCCTTTAGCATTCGACTTCATCGCTGTTGCACGGAAACATCGAATGCCAAAAGGACGGTCTATTCAAAAGAACCAGAACAGAAGATCTCAGCATTCAACTTCACCGCAGTTGCACGGAAACATCGAATGCCAAAATGACCGTTCATTGAAAAGAACAGATGCCTTTAGCATTCGACTTCACCGCAGTTGTACGAAAACATTGAATGCCAAAATTGTAGTCTACTGAAAAGAACCAGAACAGACTACCTTAGCTTTCAACTCGTCTCTTCTGGTTTGTTCCTCAAAGTGATTCATTGTTTTGAGAAACAATAGAAACCGTAATTTTTTAATGCCTACTTTAAAAGGAAATTCATTCGTTTTAAAAAGTTTTCCCACGTGTGTCACAACTTACAAAAAGTACCTAAATCTAAATTATAAAAATGTAATCTAGTAAAATGCTATTGGGTAAAAACAAGCTCTCTAGAAATACTCTAAAATAAAATTAGTTATGCTGCTATGAAAGTATAATAACCTCTAATGTAACCCGCAATAATTTTCAAATTTTATTTGTGTGTTTGCAATTCAAATAATCATATACGTAATTCAATATTATAATTTAGTAACATATAAATATTAGGTTCCAAACTTTCACAATTTGCAGCATCTAATTTTTTTTTTTTAATTTCTCAAATTGTAATTACAAAGAAATTATAACAAAAAAATTTCTAGAAATCTGGTGTATAGAGCTCGTGTTTCCATTGTATTAGTTTTGCAACAGTAGAATTAACCAGCAGTGTACCATAAGCATAAAAAAAATGTTTGTTACCGCGTTGAATTGGACAAAAATGTGAGAATGTTTAAATTAATTCAGATAAACTAAAACAGAGTGGCTCGTCTGTTCTTAAAGTGCCTAGGTCTTCGGTGCCTTATTGTTAAAATTTATTAAATTTTAACTGGTTGTTGCAGACAGTTACACAACTTTTGAAAACTGGGCTTATTTTCATTGTAACTTATTCTTAGCATGACTTTTTTACTGACTTTGACTTAAGACCATTTATACAGTAAATTATTAAAAAAAAACTTATTTCGTTCTAGCGGCGGTTTTATATAAGGCGCCTGAGCAGAGTTTGCTAATGCCCTGATTTATCTAACGATCTTAAATTTCTGATTTCAGTAAATCTATTCTTAGTCTTTAACCCCTTCAGTCCCAGTGATGCCATTTGGCATCATCATGTTTCTGATCATAATTTTTAAAAAATAATACGGTTGACATCAATTGGGATTAATAAAAAAAAATTCTAATGGAAAAAAGTTTGAAGAATCGAATGATGTGATTTTTTGTATCGTAAGAGGCTATAGATGATCAGAAAAAAATTCTAATATGATGATGCCAAATTGTCATTGGGATTGAAATTGTTAAGGGTTGAAGATGTGACATTTTTATATCACCTAATTAAACTTTGAAAAGAGTAATCAATTGTAACTACATGCATCGTGTAGTTCATTTGCACTAACTGGCCACTAATTTGTATAAGAAATAGTTTTCTATGATTAGGTTGGTCAACATACCCTTGCCAAGTAATTTTAATTAGCTTGCTTAGTGAATAAGTAAAATTAATAAGTTAAGTAATAGAGAGATGAAGTTACTGAAAACGGAATGGAATTAAACATTTTTATTTATATGGCTACATAATTAAATACATGCGAGCATTGAATGTCCTTGTGCGATAACCAAAAATTCTGTTAAAAGCGACAGGCATTTTTTTGAAAAATAGCTATAAATGTTCAATTTATTAGAAACCAAGTTAATGGTTAGTTTAACGTTAAATCTACCATTTTCTTTGTTTTTCTTTAAGATAGTAAATTATTTCATTCAATGCAATGTACGATGTCGTACTTTACTACGTTTTACATTCTTAAAAGACTATAACTTTAAAATCGTATTTTGAAATCCTTAATTTCGATATCTAGTTTCTCAAACAGGAAATTAAGTAATAGTCTCAGTAACACAGATAAAGTCTCGATTTCTAAACAAATCTACGACACTTTTTCTGAAATAAATTTTTAACGGATATAAATTTTTAACCCGATATTCAGATGGCTGCATAATAGCTTTTTCTACAATGACATTATAATGAAATGAGAATTGAAAGTATGCTGTAATTCTATTTTACTAGTGAAAGGTTAAATCTTTTAAACATGTTAAAAATTACAATTAAGTTAACGTTTCGATATAACTTGAAAATATAAATCTTTTGTTCTTCCAATTGAACAAAAATACTGTATATTCGATATATTTGTGCTCAGCTTTTTAAAACTATCTTATTTCCAAATATCCGTTTTAGGTTAAAAGCGACAATGCAATTTTTCGAAAAATAGCTATAAATATTCAATTTATTAGAAACCAAGTTAATGGTTGGTTAAAGGTAAAATCTACCATTTTCTTCGTTTTTTTTAAGATAGTAAATTATTACATTCAATGCAATGTGCGACGTCGCACTCTGCGACGGTTTACATTTTTCTAAGACTAGTGATTTAAAAATACGAGTTTAAAGTTAGTTTCGATATCTAGTTTCACAAACAGGAAATTTGGTGATATTCTTAGTTACGCAGATAGTGTCTCGATTTCTAAACAAATCCTTGACACTTTTTTTGAAATAAATTTTTAACGGATATAAAATTTTAACACGATATTCAGATTGCAGCATAATCTTTTTCTACTATGATATTCTAATGAAATGATAATTAAGTAAATTAAAATAAAACTAGTCATGCTGCTATGAGAAAATTTAATTACCTCATATGTAAACCATAATATTTTTAAAATTTTATTATGTGCTTGCAATTCAAATAATCATAATTCAATCCGATAATTTTGTAACACATAAACATTTGGTTCCAAACTTTCATAATTTGCAGCATCTAATTATTTTCAAATTTCTCAAATTGTAATTACAATGAAATTTTAACAAAAATTTCTAGAATTCGTATTCTGTTCAATAAACTCGTATTTAATTTATATTAGTTTTGCAACAGTAGAATTAACCTGCAGTGTACCATGAACACAAAATTTTTTTATTGTTGCTGCCATCAATTGGACAAAAATGGAAGTATGTTTTAATTAATTCTGATAAATCAAAACTGAGTGGCTCGGCAGTTCTTAATGAGCCAAGGCCTTTCGTGCCCTATCATTAAAATATACTAAATTTTACTTGACTGTTGCAGACAATTACGCAACTTTTGAAAACTGGGATTATTGACATGAACATCGTATATCATTCTTAGCGTAGCTATTTTAAATTACTACCATTTATACAGTTAATTGTAAAAAAAAACTTATTTGGTCCTAGCGCTGTTTTTAACTCAGGCGTCTATTGCAAAGAACCAGAACAGGCGGCCTTAGCATTTGACTTATCGTAGTTGCACGGAAACATCGAATGCTAACATGACCACCTATTGAGGGAAAAACAAGAACAGCCAATCTTAGCATTCTACACTCTCAGAAATAACACTCATTTTTGACGATTCATGAATCCTCAAGCCTCAGTTCGTTAATTTTACGGATTGTTTCGGCAAACTATCACGTGACTTTTGAGTAAACGCGAATCCTCACTTTTTCGATCGTGATTTGACGATTCTGTATCTTGATTTTAAGGAAACTGAATCTCATTGTTGTACTTGCATGCTCATAAATGACGAAATATTTCTTTAGATTAGACGACATTCAAATCCTCATTAAATTGACGATTCAAATTTCTTCACTTTGAGGAAACGAAAACTCGGAGCATTCGCCAGTAACGGAATCGTCAAAATTAAGGAAAATTTCGTCGTTTTTGAGCATTCATTTTTGAGAGTGTACTTTGCCATCGTTACATGGAAAAAGCGATTTTTAATGTCCATTTAGTAAGAGATTGAGAAAATATTTATGGAACTCAAATTGTACAGGGCATCACGTAAAGCTCTAGCGCTAATCAACGATCTGTACCATAGCCGGCACGCAACCTGAAGCAGCCCCGGCACAAAACAAGCACCAAGCCACACTTTCAGCGTTTCTGATTGGCTGAAGCCGCGTAAAGTCACGTGGCTTTCAAGCGTCTGACAATTACAATTTTATATTGTATAGAGACTTTTGGAAAGCAGTAACTTTACACCAAATTTCAATTATTTGAAGAAATTTATCACGGCAAAGACGAATGCTAAGGTCGTCCCTTAAAGCAAAAAAAAAAAAAAACGAACTACGATATAAAGTCTTAAGCACATGTTTACAAAATATTTATAACGGAATCTTAAAACGGCAATAAATAGAAATTATTTTAAACGTTACCAATCTTTCTAATTAATAAGAATTTTTTTTATTAATCTTATTGGCAAACTAGAAGCCATGTTGACTTCTTCACTCCCTCTAAAAGTATAATTTAATACAAAATGTAATATATTTTAGGAGTCGTTACCGATCGGAACTATTCAAAAGTGCGCGTATTAAAAAAATTAAATACTATTACTTGTTTTTTTCATTGAAAACTTTTATAACAGTCTACATCTATGGTCTACGGGGACCATTCACAGACGCTGTCGTCTTCCGGAAGTGACGTTTCAACTCGTTTAGGAAGTTGGCATAACCAATCTGAAATATACAAAAAAAAAAAATTACAATACATATTTTAAGACTTATTGCGCATTTCGTATACTTTTTTGTAAATAAAATGATACACAGTATTGGTAAATAACACTAATCAAGTAGTTTTCAATATAATGTATAGTTTAACTTTTTTTTATGACAAAATAAAACGAATAGGAAAGTTGGTGTCACCAACCAAAAATATAAAATTGCGATATGCCTGTTATGCGCCTTATTGCGTATTTAATTTTTTATATAAACATGCAAAATTTTGATAAAAATTTGATTTTGATGCACGTAAAGCAGTTTTCAAAGTATATTAGTTTTGAAAATGTAAAACCAAGATATTTACTCCGAAGGGAGACTAGAAATAGGCAGCCGGAAACGATTACATTACCAAGATATTTTCGATAACAGGCATTGTTAGTTGTCACACGTTACCGAATCGACTTTTGAAAATGTCAAAACTTTCTCCAGTTAGAAATAAAAACAAAATGAGATTATTTTATTCGAAATTAAAAGAAAAAAAGGGACGCTACTAAGGTTAAAATTCAAAAAACCGTTACAGGAAGCAAATGGGACATTTTACTAATTAATATTGAGACCACATACGAATGCACAAAAGAGACAGATATGACAATTGATTTTATTTTATCAACTGTTAAAGGATCGTAACAAAACTGAATTGTATAAATAATAATAAAAAAGGTTACTGTAAATAGGTGTATGTATAATACAAATCATTACTGGTATCTGATAATTTAACTATAAGATTAATTTCACAATAAAATGTCTCAAATTCGTGCCTTTAAAATTATCACGTATTTTTAATTTTTTTATGGGTATAAATAAACAGATTGAGAACATGATAGCAATTTAGGGTAACATTAAAGTAGTATATATTTTGAAATAAAAGGAGCTTTGGTACAAATATTTAGTTTTTTTACAGCATATTAATGTAAGAAGGCTCTCATTGTGGGTTTTACCACTCTCAGAAATAACACTTTCATTTTTTCTCTCAATTACTCTCACTTTCACACTCAAGCCTCATTTCGTTAATTTTGAGGATTGTTTCGTCAAACATCGCGTGACTTCTGAGTAAACGCGAATCCTCACTTTTACAATCGTCATTTGACTATTCTGTATCTTGATTTTGAGGAAACAGAAGCTCATTGCTGTACTCACATGCTCAAAAATGACGAAATATTTCTTTAGATTAGACGACATTCAAATCCTCATAAAAATGACGATTCAAATTTCCTCACTTTGAGGAAACGAAAACTCGGAGCATTTGCCAGTAATGGAATCGTCAAAATTAAGGAAAATTTCGTCGTTTTTGAGCATTCATTTTTAGAGTGTACTGATAGCGATGTTATGCGTAGATTTAGAATATGTGAGTCGGCAGTGTCGTCCGCATAAATAATGTTGACCACAATTGCGCAAAAGAAAATTATTTGAGAGTTCAAGGTTTCAGCTTTACGTTTCGCGTCAAATAATATTGCCTTAAATTCTTACTAATGAATGTTAAATATGAATACTAAATATTTACGGAAATGTTACCTATAGCATTGAGAAAAGAACCAGTTAAAATCGTAACAAAACATTGAATGCCAAAATGACCGTCCATTGAAAGAACCAGGGGAGCCCAGTCGGTAAGGCACTCGCCTAGCATGCGGAAGGTCCCAGGTTCGGGTATCGCCAAAATAACTGCCGACCTATAAACAGCCGTGCAGCCACTAATGTCCGACGAATAATACTCCGTGTTGAGGGAGGGCACATTAAATATGTTCCGAAGTCCCAAAGCTGCATACGATGTCGCCCTTAACGGTAGCGTTGGGTGCCTACTCAGGTGTCGGCTCGTCACTTAACTGCGGTTCTAAATTACGACACCCGTCGCCAATAGCCCTCGTGCAGCTCTTGTGCAATAATAATTCAAATATACCTAATTTGTCATAGTGGTCGCGACAGGAATTTTGTGAGAGCATTAAAGTGCGATATTTATCTTTAATTTAGCCTTTAATAACCGGTTTTTAAATCTCTTGTTGTATTTAGTATAACTAATATCAGTGGAAATTGTCTTAAATATGTATGGTTATATTTTGGCACAGAAATGGCTTTCGAGTTTTTTCAGAAATTATAAACAGATTAAAATATTTGAAAATAATAAAAACGATTTACATATTTCATAAGAACGTCATTCCTACTTTTGAATACAATGTATTACCACTTTAAACTCTTAAGACCCGAGCAAACTCATACACTTAGTTTTAATATGAACATAATTTTCATACTAGTATAAGTACGCTAAAAAGTAAATATTCAAAGAAATTATAAACAAAAATTATGTTAAATATTTAATCTTATAATACTACGATTACTGTACGTTACAAAATTGCCTCTGGGTTTTATAAAAGTAGACATTTTCTTTACTTTTGCGAATTATCTGCGAATTCGCTTATCTGCGGATGCCACGCCACCCAATTCCGCAGATAATCGGGAGGTTACTGTACTAAAAAAATACTCAATATAAAATATCAGATAAATAAATATATATCATAAATATTAAATCTTCGCAGTTTTTAACAAAAACAAAAATTAAATTGCGGAAATTCAAGAGTGAAAACTGGGAACTTTTCTGAAATTGCAGGTCAAAATTGTATCTGATGTTTTCATGTACATGCGGCAAATTTTAATTCTATACTGTAAAACTGGTTAAACTTTAAATCGTTAACACGGTCTTAATCTAAAAATGCTAGCACGTGGTTAGGGAGTAACGTTGTATAGCATTACTGCGTAAAAACGTTTGCAGTAGAAATTATAAAAAAAAATTCAGAAAATATTTGCTGGATTATGTTTTGGATTAAATTAAAAACCTATTGAATGTAGCTACAACTATGATCAGAAGCCTTTATTTACAGATATATCGAGTGCAATTCATTAATTGTAAATTCAGTGAATGGTTTTATACCTTTCATAGTTATACACCCATAAAACAGGAGTGAAATCCACTTCTATAGGGAAAATGTATTTTCTACACTAGAGAAGAGAGAAAATCAACTCCTAAATAGCTCGTAATCGCCCTAAATAGCTCTCAATCGCCTTAAAATTGCTTTTTCGTTGTTAAGGTTGTTGGAGGTTTAACAAAACTGAAGAGAAGTCCACTCCTATGGGAAAGTGCATTTACGGCAACGAAATGAGTGAAAATTAACTCAGATTGAGTTAAAATAGCTCGTTTGTTTTAAAAGGGTAGTAAAATTGATTTATTTCTTGACATAAATCAGATTTCGTGAAACTATATTGCAAATTTCTCACAAATAACGAATTGTATTCTAATTTTAGCCTCTGCGGCAGAGTCGAATGCTGAAGTCATCACTTATAATAGTTTTGATAAAAATATAGCAAATTATGTTAAATTTAACTTCTTTATTTTCTGAAATTCTTTAAATTGGCTGTCACACTTGCATTAAATGTTTCCGTGCACCAATGTCAAAATCGAATGCTAAGGCCGTCGTTCCTTTTCCGAAGAACCAGAATAGACGACCTTGGCACTCAACTTCACCGCAGTGTCACGGAAACATCGAATGCCAAAAGGAACGTCGATAGAAAAGAACCAGAACAGACGACCTTAGCACTCGACTTCACCGCAGTGTCACGGAAACATCGAATGCCAAAAGAACCTTCCATTGAAAAGAACCAGAATAGACGACCTTAGCACTCGACTTCACCGTAGTGTCACGGAAACATCGAATGCCAAAAGGCCTTCCATTGAAAAGAACCAGAACAGACGACCATAGCACTCGACTTCACCGCAGTGTCACGGAAACATCGAATGCCAAAAGAACCGTCCATTGAAAAGAACCAGAATAGACGACCTTAGCACTCGACTTCACCGCAGTGTCACGGAAACATCGAATGCCAAAAGGCCTTCCATTGAAAAGAACCAGAACAGACGACCATAGCACTCGACTTCACCGTAGTGTCACGGAAACATCGAATGCCAAAAGGCCTTCCATTGAAATGAACCAGAACAGACGACCATAGCACTCGACTTCACCGCAGTGTCACGGAAACATCGAATGGCAAAAGGTTAGGTTAGTTTTCAATTATCGTCGCACTAGAGGGCTTTTGGCGAAAGGCGTTGTTTTTTAGTACCACAGTCAAGTGACAAGCCGATACCTGAATAGGCACTCAAAGCAACCGTTAAGGGCGACATCGTAGACAGCGTTAGGGCTTCGAAGGATATTTAACGTGCACTTCCTTACACGGGGTATTATTCGCAGGACATTTTCGGCTGCACGTGTCGTTTATAGGTCGGCAATTATTTTGGCGATGCCAGGACCCGAACCTGGGGCCTTGCGCATGCTAGGCGAATGCCTAACCGACTTGGCTCCCAAGTCCCGTAATTCGGAAAAGGAACGATGGCATTAGCATTCGACTTTGACGTTGGTGCACGGAAACAATTAATGCAAGTATGACAGCCAATTTTTAGAATTTCAGAAGATAAAGTTAAATTCAACATGATTTGCAAAATAATTTGCAATATCAAAACTATTATAAGTGATGACTTCAGCATTCGACTCAGCCGTAGTGGCAAAAAATAAAAATCAATTCGTATATTTGTGAGAAATTCGGAATATATTTTCACGAAATCTGTTTTATGTCAAGTAATAAATCTATATTTTACTATTCTCTTAAAACAAACGAGCTATTTTAACTCAGTCAGTTAATATTCACATATTTCGTTGTCGAAAATGCACTTCCCCATAGGAGCGGATTTCTCTTCTGTTTTGTTAAACCTCCAACAACCTTAACAACAAAAAAGCAATTTTAAGGCAATTGGGAGCGATTTAGGGCGATTACGAGCTATTTAGGAGTTAATTTTCTCTCTTCTCTAGTGTAGAAAATACATTTTCCCTATAGAAGTGGATTTCACTCTTTGTTTAAGGGTGTATAACTATGAAAGGTATAAAACCATTCACTGAATTTACAATTAATGAATTGCATTCGATATATCTGTAAATAAAGGCTTCTGATCATAGTTGTAGCTATATTCAATAGGTTTTTAATTTAATCCAAAACACAATCCAGCAAATATTTTCAGAATTTTTCATAATTTTCTATTGCAAACGTTTTTACGCAGTAATGCTTCCTAACGTTACTCCCTATCCACGTTGATAGCATTTTTAGATTAAGACCGTGTTAACGATTTAAAGTCCAGTTTTACAGTACAGAATTAAAATTTGCCGCATGTATGAAAAAAAACATCAAATACAATTTTGACCTGCAATTTCAGATAAGTCCCAGTTTTCACTCTTGAATTTCCACAAATTCATTTTTGTTTCTGTTAAAAACTGCGATTTAATATTTATGATATATTTTATTTAGCTGATATTTTATATTCAGCATTTTTTTAGTACAGTAAACTCCCGATTATCCGCGGAATTGGGTGACGAGGCATCTGCAGATAAGCGAATTCGCGGCTAATCCGTAAAAGTAAAGAAAATATCTACTTTTATAAATCCCAGAAGCAATTTTGTAAAGCACATTAATCTAAGTATTACGAGAGTAACTATTAAACATATTTTTTTATAATTTCTCGAATATATGCTTTTTAGCGTATACTAATAGGAAAAGTATGTTCAGATTAAAACTAAGTGTATGAGTTTGCTCTTTCTTAAGAGTTTAAAGTGGTAATACAAAGTGGTTAATACAAAATACATCATTATTTTAGGAGTCGTTGCCGATCTGAATCATTCAGATGTTATTATTTAAAATTAAATACTATTACTTGTTTTCTATTGAAAACTTTTCTAACAGTCTACGGGGACCATCCAGAGACGTTGTCCACTTCCAGAAATGACGTTTCAACTCGTATAGGAAGTTCACATTATCAATCTGAAATATAAAAAAAAATATAACACATTTTAGGTCTTGCGTATTTCGCATACATTTTTATAAATAAAATGATGCACAGTATTGATAAATAACAAGAATAAGGCAGTTTTCATTGAAATTAATGTTTTTTATACAAATAAAAAAATAATAATAAAGTTGATGTTACCAATCAAAAATATAAAATATCGACATGCATGTTATGCGTCTTAGTTGCTTTTTTTTTATGAAACGTGCAAAATCTAGATAAAATACATTAATAAAGCAGTTTTCAAAGTATCTTAGTTTTGAAAATACAGAAATCAAAGATATTTTTGAAAACCGGCATTGTTAGTTGTAACACGTTATCGGTCCCACTTTTTAAAATTTCAAAAATTTTCCCAGTTAGAAATAAAAACAAAATTATTATTTTATTTGAAATTAAAAGCAAAAAATGGACGTTACTAAGGTTAAAAAAAGTTTAAGAGGGTATATTTTTTAAAAAATTATATAATTACTACAAGAAGCAAATTGTCAATTTTACTAATTAATATTGACCTCATACGAAGGCACAAAAGTGGTAGATATGTCTATAGATCTTATTTAATCATCTGTTAAAGGATCGTAACAAAACCTAAGTGTATAAATAATTTTTTAAAAAAAGATTACTGTAAATAGGTGTTTGTTTAATACAAATCATTACTGGTATCTGATAGTTGTACTATAAAATTAATTTTACAATGAATAGTTTTGTCTCGAATTCATGCCTTTAGGGACGTCACGTATTTTTAATTTTTTTAATTGTTTAAATTAATAGACTAAGAACGCGAGAGCAATTTAGGGTAAAATTATCAAAGTAGTACATCTATAATAATAAAAGAAAGAGTCTGTGTGTCTGTGGATCGCAAAAGACCTACTTAGGCTAAAAACATAGTGGAGCGGCGAGTCAAGCTGCGCGTTTTTTTTATACAAGATGCTAGCGTCGCTTCACATGCACATAGTAGAGCGGCGGGAACTGCTGCGAAGAGAGCTTCAGGTCATGAATCTAGTCAGCAAGATGCTCTCTTTTTGACTTTAATTAAAGTTTGCTTGATGGAAAACTTGTTTCGTGCCCTACCTAAATGCCATACAGTATAGTAAAATGTACCCGTACAATTATTTTCTGCTACTTTCCTTTCATAGTTTGCCTAATATATACCGATTGTGATGGTCATTCAGCTGTTGATTTCATAAAGGTTCACGATTCCGTATCGACAGAATGAGCAACTCCACGTTCATTTTGTGTAATTAAATACTTTCACCTTAAAATCCAGAAACATTCACAAACAGACAGTACCACCTGCATTGGAAGCCCCAAGTCGACTGGAGCAGCGCTTCACAGAAATCGTTGGTGATTTTACGAGCGGCGAGTCAAGATTCATGTCGATGCATGCAGCGCTGCTTGCCGCCCCACTATGTGCGCGTCAACTTGAATGTACGGAAGATTTAAAAACTTTCCGCTTGACTTACCGCTTGACTCGTGACTCGCCGCTGCACTATGTTTTTACCCTAAGACTGCTCTAACCGAAACGGGGGCTTGACGCCATCCTCTATTAGTTTGATTGAGTTTGGTTGAGATATGCGCTAGCCCGAAGACTGCTTCATCCTCTAGTAGTGTTTGCTTTTTTAAGTACGCATGCGCCAACACGAATTTAATTTTGTTTTGATTTTGAGTGTATTTTCACAAGTAAGCATGCCTCTAAAAGGAAGCAATGCGAAGTTAACGGGTTCCTAGTAGGGCGGGACCATACTGCTAGTAACATAATATTTTTTTGAAACACTTGATTTTACACTTTTTGCTGCTTCTTAGCTCTTTAACTGTTTGTCGTAGAAAGACACTTTTGCGACCGATTTTGAAGAAAATTTTGTTTTCCACAACTTTGTGTTGAAAAGTTATATTTAAAAATGCTTAAGGATATAAGGTATAGGCCAAAAACTGGAAAATGGGCGAAATTTCGAACGTTTTTTCCAGATGGCGGAAAAAGCAATCGAATGTGAATGGCGAAAACTCACATTTATTACTACCTAGGGGTCACACACAACATATTAAAAAATCAGCGATACCGGACAGTTCGTATGGTAAACCCCCTTTTTGAGTCTCTATTCACTGGACTAAAGGTAGGTTTAAATTATTGTCGCACTACAGCTGCACGAGGGCTATTGGCGACTGGCATCGTAACTTAGAACTTGTCAAGTGACGAGCCGACACCTTAGTAAGCAGCCAACGCAACAGTTAAGGGCGACGTCGTACGCAGCGTTTGGACATCGGAACATGCGCACCACCTCTACACGCGGTATTATTCGCCGGACATTTTTGGCTGCACGGGCCGTTTATAGGTCGGCAGTAATTTTGGCGATGCCCGGACCCATACCAGGGACCTTCCGCATGCTAGGCGAGTGCCTAACCGACTGGGCTCTCCAGCCCCCCTCCGATTGTGACCAGGTAGTACTATCTACAGATGGTCGCTTCGGTTGTTTGCTTGCTCATTTACATTTGCAATTTTACAGACTTGAAGGGACGCTACACATCAGACCACATAATTAAATTATCGCAAACAACAATTAAAACTTCAAAAAATGGTTAAAAACTAAGCGAAATACAGTAGACGCCGCTTAATGTGATCACGGTTAATGTTATCAATCGTTTAGTGTTATCAAAATCGCTTAGTCTCGTCCTCTTATATCAAAATACATTAAAAATTATCGTTTATTGTAATCAAATGTTCGTTTATTGTTATCAGTTTATATGTAAATTTCCCGAAAAAAAAAAAACCCGATATGAATGCTGAGGATTTTGAAGCATGGATGGAGATTGACGAGAAGGTTGCGACTTCTACTTCGGTAACTGATGAGGACATTTGCGAAGCCGTGTGTGTCAAAGATCAAACTTCGTCATAAGATTCTGAAGGCGATGATGAACCCAAAAGTGCTATATCGGGGACAAAATTCCGACGCCTGCTCAGATGAGGGAGGCACTTCGAATGTTATATCTAGGTGTGCAAAACAAAGCCGACGCGGAACACTTTCATAAATTATATTATGATTATGAGCGATTCATATTATGATTAAGAGCGATTCGTGAATGACTTGTTTCGAAAGAATTCTAAACAATTGATAATTAATGACTTATTTTTCTGATAATAATTAACCTTTTGCATTTTGCATTGTTTTCTGCAGTTCGCATACTCACTAGTATACTATACTATACGTAAGCATACTCACTGGTAATTCTTTTTCTTTAGTGTGCATTAATTTCTATTAAATACTATAGAGTTTTACAGCAACAACTCCTAATTTAAAATTAAGTTTTATTTTAATGCGTATGTTAAAAATCATTTTTTCAAGCTTTTTTTTCGTGTATTGTAATCAATCGGTTATTGTTATCAAATCACGTTCGTCCCGATGTGATCACATTAAGCGGCGTCTACTGTAATTGGTAACGGAATCTCATTTCGGTTACAAAAAAAAATTATAAACGTTACTGATCTGACTAATTTATAAGGTTGTTTTATTTACGCGCTCACTCGGTATCATTTCGGTAACAAATAGAAATTTTTATAAACGTTACTGATCTAATTTAT
This sequence comes from Hylyphantes graminicola, assembly GCA_023701765.1. Lineage (NCBI taxonomy): Eukaryota > Metazoa > Arthropoda > Arachnida > Araneae > Linyphiidae > Hylyphantes > Hylyphantes graminicola. Next base: position 14,426,755 of record CM043113.1, read on the forward strand.
AATATAGTTTTATGTACGCACTCACTCGGTAAGATTTCGGTAACAAATATAATTTTTTAAAAGCGTTACTTATCTGACTAATGCTCTGATAAGATTGTTTTATTTATTCTATGGTCAAAATGGAATCCGCGTTGGTTTCTTTACGTCCACGAAAACTATTATTTGATACCAAAATATATATTTTTTGGGGAGCGTTACCTATCTGAGCTACTCAAAAGTGCTCGTATTTAACAAATTAAATTAATCTTACCTTGTTTTCCAACAAACTTTGTAAACTGTCGACCTGGACCATTCAGAGATGCAGTTCTTTCCTGGAACTGACGAATTCGACTCGTTTAGGTAGTTGAGGATACCGATCTGAAATATAAATTTATGACAAGCATATTTAAGCCACTGCGTATTTCGTTCACATATTTATAAAACTATAAAAATGATGCATAGTTTTGATAAATGACATTAGTTTTCATTCTAAAGTATATATGTTATGAAAATATAAAACGAACAGGATATATTAGCAAAACAAGCATAGCTAGTCGTATAGTCCTCCTATCACTTCTTGGCATCCATGACCTGTGTTTCAGACGAATCAAAACTATCACTCGTAAAACGAAAAAGGGGTATAAGGAAGATTTTAATTTACAATAGAGTTACTGTATATTTGTTGATTCATATTGCTTTTGTAGGCGCATTGTTATTGAACGGCAGTTCGAACTAGCGTCGGGCTCACTATTAATGCATAGCTATATTTTAAATAGAGTTCCCCGAAGTGATACTGAATATGGTAAATAATACATACTACAGATGCTAATATGTTGACGATCAAATCAAGAAAGAAAGGAAATACACGTGCGATTGATGGCGACCATCAGTAATTAACAAAAAAAAAAACCTTTCATTAATTACCTAAGTGTAGTTTTAGTGTAACACATTGTTTCCAACCAAACTAACCCAATAATACCGTAGGCTCGCCAAACACCAGGGGATTGGCAACTATGACTTCGTTATGTTCTCTACCCTGTAACAAAGTGGAACGTTCCACAATCAAAAGATTCGGGATGCTAATAAGTGACAGCCGAACTGTAACACGTTTTCGATCAGACTTTCAAAATCTTCAAACCAATTTAAAGTTAGTAAAGCTTTTGAATTTTCGTCGCACAAGAGATTACACGAGGGCTATTGGCGACGGGAGTCATTTTTAAAACTACAGTCAAGTGGCGAGCAGCCGACTCTCGAGTAGGCACCCAACGAAACCGTTAAGGGCGACACCGTACCCAGCGTTAAGACTTCGAATTATATTTAACGTGCACTTCCGCCACAAGGGGTATTATTCGTAGAAATTTTTTTTCTGCATGGACCGTTTATAGGTCGGCAGTTATTTTTGCGATGCCCGGACCCGAATCTGGGATCTTTCGCACGCTGGGCGAATGCCTAACCGACTAGGATTCCGAGTCCCAGATTCCCAGTTAGAAATAACATAAAATATGATTTCATTTGTATTTGAAGCAAAAAAAGTCGTTACTTAAGGAAAATAATGAAAGAGGCTATTTTTTTTAAAAAAAAATTATTTTTTAAAATTCGCTACGAGAAGCAAATCGCCCAGTTAACTCATTAATATTGACATATATACAGTGGTGGACACTTTTTTAAAGGTTCATGTGTTTCAACTGTTACCTGTATGCTTGCATATATTAAATTTCGCTTAAATACGAACATTTAAACACTAAGTTGAACGTAATTTAATGTCCAATTTCATTAAAAAAACAGAATTAAAGTATATGTATTACAAATGAAGTTATGGTCATTTTATTTGAACAAACAAGCACAATCAATGAATTCTATGCTGAAATTGCAATATAAGTTGGTGGCTCAATGACTTGCAAAACTAAGACAGATTCAAATATTAGTTGCATCACTTATTTGTAATACAGATATTGTAAAACTGTATTTTTAATACTACATTAAATTACTTTTATGATGATGATGTTGTGTCCATGGATATAGATTATATGGGACCAAAGGTCTCATAGACAGCTTCAGATATCTGCAGACAGTGGTTCTTATAAAGATTAAATTACTTTTAATTAGATATACAATTTTTTTAATTTGATATTCAATTAATTTATTCTGTAATCACACAAAGTTGAAAAATATTTAACTTTAAAAAGATGTCCACACTTTTGGCCACCACTGTATACGAATGCACAAAGTGACCTATCTGTCAACTGCAGACGAATGAGTGCTCTAATCAATAGTCCGAACGCACCCATTGATAGTTAAAATTTTGTATTTTATGGGGGTGTTAACTGTTAATTTTATCCGATCCGTTACTTTTCACTTTTCCACCCACGATGCAACATCTCAAACGTGATATTGTAACTACTGAGATTAACAATATTTTTAGCCTACTTTTCTTTCTTTTTTAATTCGAAGAATTAAGAAAAAAAAGTAGGTATTGACATGCGGTCGATGTCCCTCCGTCTGTCTGTCCGTACCCCCCCCCCCTTCCAAAATTGGTTCTATCCATCCGATCCTAAAAATTCTTTTTTTATTATAAATGTATAACCTCAGACACCCAACTTTCATACTTTTTGTCTGTATGTACGATCGGACGGACATAAATCTATTTGTCGACGAATTTCCTATTGAATTAGCATTGAAATTCAATTTCGAGTCATTTAAATCGCTAATGCAAACTACAAATGCTACGGAAAAGTGCTACAACACTCTCCCCTACGTCAAAAAATTCAGCGTATCGAAATGAGAATACATTGAAAATTTCAGAAAAGCATTCGAATTATAAGTACTTCAATTATTTAAAAAACAGCAAAGTTTAATGCTAATTTAAAAAGCATAGGAAGCCATTTTTATTAGAATTAAATCACCATTGCCATCGCAACAATCGCTCTAGAAACTAATTCTTGTAGACAATAAATTAAACTAAATTTATTTTTGAGACATTGATCAGTTTGAAATGACGTCAAATATATTTCACTACGAGATACTATTTATGTTGAAATAAAATGTTTTCATTCTATTTAAAAGCAAGGAATATTACATATTTATTCTTTGAGAAATAAATTTTTGCAAACGATTTAAGTAATAATTATTCAATTTTCAAAATAAAATAAATGAAACTAGCCGAATTTAACGGGCAAATGTTTTAAGGTAACATGGTACATTACGGCCATTTCAGAATATCGAATTTACATTTTAGCCTTCAATCACTAAAATGAATATTTACGAAAAAACTTCTAAGATCTATAGTTGAATCTGGGGCTGGTGTTTGCAAATTTGATAGTTAATTTCAATATTGCTTTGTTGCCAGCTTTAGATGTCATTATTCCAAAACACTCCATTTTCAGCCTTAAGGTACTCTTATCTCTATTTCTATTTTACTAAAAAGGTTGAAACTTTCTGTGATGTCGTATGCATGTCTATTTAACTCAGTGAACCTCAAGTTTGACGTTAAAACATTCATAATTTTAAGTTATTAACCTAAACAGAAATTTTGCACATTTCTTAAATGAGAAAAATCGTCTTATTTTTACCCACTTTATATCTTTTGGAATAATTTTGGTTCACTGTGTTAAATAGACATGCATACGACATCACAGAAAGTTTCAACCCTTTTAGTAAAATAGAAATAGAGATAAGCGTACCTTAAGGCTGAAACTGGAGTGTTTTGGAATAATGACATTTAAAGCTGGCAACAAAGCAATATTGAAATTAACTATCAAATTTGCAAACTCCAGCCCCAGATTCAACTATAGATCTTAGAAGTTTTTTTCGTAAATATTCATTTTAATGATTGAAGGCTAAAATGTAAATTCGATATTTTGAAATGGCTGTAATGTACCATGTTACCTTATTATAGAATTAATGCTGTGTTTGGCGCCTTTTTACCTGTTAAACACAACTGTCGTGTTTAAAAGCGGGTTAAGTGACAGATTCTGTTACAACCCTACTTGTTAATTTACATTTCCTATTTTAAGTTAATTTTGGAGTAGTTTATGGTTTTTGTTCTGCGAATTAATAAATATTTATTTATAACGTCAAATAATCATGCGGACGATAAGTAATATTTATTTTATTGGCGATAGAAAATTAATGAAAATAATTGGTTTTAGAAGTTGAAATTATAGCTGGATGCTGTGTTTATTGAAATTCATTCTAATGTATATAAATTTAATGTAGAAACGGTTGTTGATGTCACTTACTGTAAAACGAACCTAGTTTTTTCAAGATAAGAATTTTAGTAAGTATTTAAGTGGCAGGAAAGTAGGCTATTTTAGTTCTTTTAGAACTACTTGTTTTGTTTAATGCGAGGGTACATTGTGAATTATGCAGCACCAGGTTCTGTTATATAGGTTAGTCTCAACTCTAAAATTTAACAAATCGGTTCTTTAGGTCAAACGACCTATATCGGTGCAATACTATCAAACGATTTAACCAGTCAGAATAATGTCCTGCAATTTTAGGATTAAATTTTATGGTAAAAAAAGTTAGTTTATAATTCCAGTGTTCTTAAACACACATTGTAAACTATAAATTAGAGTGTTTGTCACAGTATCCATATTTTAGTCTTGCGTTAGAATATTTCAGTAAAAAAAGAAGATGCACAAATTCAATCTTACATTTAACAAGGGAGTAATCAGTTTAACACAATCCAACCTCATGGTCATATTGACAAAATAAAAGTTGTGTTTTTATCGACGCCGACAATGAGTTCAGAAGTACTAAATTAATGAAGAGTTTAACCAGAAAAAAAAATGGTTAGCGACCTTCCAATTTTTGCAAATGAGTGTTCGAATCATGCTTAGGAAATCAGTGCACTAAGTTTTAGATTAGGTTAGGTTTGAATTATCGTTGCACTAAAGCTACACGAGGGCTATTGGTGACGGGCGTCGTATTTTAGAACCACAGTCAAGTGACGAGCCGACACCTGAATAAGCATCCAACACAACCGTTAAGGGGGGCATAGTACGCAGCGTTGGGACATTGGAACATATTTAACGTGCACTCCCTTACGGGAGATATTCGTCGGACATTTTTGGCTGCACGGGTCTTTTATAGGTCGGCAGTTATTTTGGCGATGCCCGGATCCGAACCTAGGACCTTTCGCATGGTAGGCGAGTGCCTAACCGACTGGGCTCCCCAGCCCCGAAAGTGTACACTAAAAACAACTTTTACTAAGGTACTAAAACGTAACGAGCCATGGGGCATAATATTTAAGTTGGAAAGCAGAGGCAATAATCAATAGGCAAATAGTATTACGTGTCACTCTAAATTATACCAAGTGAAAAAAAACCCGCCTCTTTATAACAATTAATCATAAACACTAAGTTTTATTACTTATGTTGTATTAGACTCAATTGAGCAAAAAAAAATCACAAAACCATTAATGAAGTGTTATCAGATATAATTCCTTCACATTTAGAAATACCTCAAAATAGAGAATAAATTTTGAGTTTTAGGTTCAACTCTTTTGAAGTGCTATAATATATATATTCTTTAAAACACGGTAAAAAGTATCATATTCAAGAAAATCATAAAATAATTTGAAAGTAAAGCTTTGTGTAATAAAAAAAAAACTTAATGGAAAGATTTGACGAATATAGTTGGACAGTTTTAATCATTTTATCCTAACTAGCCTCTACGAAACGCATAAAAAATATCTTGAGGTTTAATTCTATAATTCAACATCATAACTAATTTTTATCGATTTAAACGCATTTTAGTTATAGTTTTCAACTAAGGTTTAGGTAAAACAACAAACACCTATTTAAATAATTATTTAACGATTATTTTTAATATTATCTATTAATTATAAAACCAATTCTGACTTACTTTTAAAAAGACGCAGTGATAAGATTCAATAAACTCAAATCAACACTTCGACCACTAACAGACACACGCGTATACAAGCTCAACATCGAAACATATCTCGTGGTTGGTTGGTTGATATACATATATTTTCTGGCTTGTGTGCTTGCTCAGAGCGCCGCTTATGAACCTTCGTCAAGTAAGACAGTCACAACACACACTCACATGCACACATATACGTGACAGATGCTGCCATCTATCACGCACCACCTCCACAATTTAGACATGTCCCTGAAGGGGAGGGAAATAGTCTCCAGTATCTCGTGGCAAAAAGTAAAATGTGCTTATTGCTTAACTAGAACGGTTGCCATCCCAAAAATCGGCATACAGCTAATGATTGATATTAAATCTCCCACAGTTCATGTTTACAGGTGACGTAGTACTTCAGCTATCGATCGGTGCTTTAAGGGGTCACAGGAGTCTTAAAAATGTGCAAAGAAGATACTACAAAGCATAGTTTGATCTCTCTTGTAATTTTTTAACTACTCAATAAATGAGTGTAATTTTTTATATGTAATTCTACAAGATTTATGTATTATAAAACAAGTTTTAAAATTTATGAAACTTTAGCCAAAACTAAAATAAATGATATTAAACATGAAGGTACTTGAACGCACTGTGATTAGGCTTGCGCGGCAAATTGTGAGGCCAAAATTGAAAAAATGATCAATAAAATGACTTTATATTGTACAAATATGTACAAACTAGGACTTATACCTAAATTCTCAGCTCAATTTTAATTAAAAATTATTTTAAGAACTTTTTTCTAAAAAAATTAATAAAAATTTAAAAATTTTGATTTTAAATTTTTAAAAAAATAATTTCTAATTAAAATTGAGCTGAGAATTCAGGTATAAGTCTTTTTTTGTAGATATTTGTACAATATAAAGTCATTTTCTTGGTCATTTTTTCAATTTTGACCTCACAATTTGCCGCGCAAGCCTAATCACAGTGTGTTCAAGTACCTTCATGTTTAATATCATTTATTTTAGTTTTGGCTAAAGTTTCATAAATTTTAAAACTTGTTTTATAATAAATAAATCTTGTAGAATTACATATAAAAAAATTATACTTATGCATTGAGTAGTTCAAAAATGACATGAAAGATCAAACTATGTTTTGTAGTACCTTCTTTACACATTTTTAAGACTCCTGTGACCCCTTAAATCACCAATCGAGGCTCAAGGAAGAATTTTTTTATTCAACAGTTTTGTTGCCACTCGAGTCCTAAAACATGCCATACGAAACTGATTTTTTTCTTCTTTCATTAGGGAAGACGATTATATTTTAACCCACCGACCAGTTAAAGCCTAACTTGAAGCTTGCGTGAAGACTGGTATATATGACAAAGAGTTCTATAGTAGGGTAGAGACTGCACCATGGACTAACACGGAGACAATATAGGGTGGCATGAGGGGCTCGATGTCCGAGTGGTTTGGATGGCAGGCCATAACGGGTGCAGTCCGCGCGCTATAACGGGTGCGGGTTCGATTCTCGCCTTTGCCCTGGGTGTATTTCCTCTCTTCAGTATCAAAATTATAAATCAACTAGCACTTTTGCCACTCTATTCGGGCTCCGTAGTGAGCCATGGCTGCCGATGGCAGTTCAGTACGGGTCGTTTCTCTACCCTATTATAGAACTCTTTGATGTATGATAAACGTCTTTGCAAGAATTGGTTACTTTAAGCTATCGTTACGCTGTCTATTGGCGACATGGATGAAAATTTAAAAGCACAGGACTTTTAGAACTAACAAATTGCTAACTAATTGGTTAAAATATATTCTATTTTTGAGAATGCTGATTCCAAAAAACGCTTTTTGAACATTGTTCCGTCTGCATGTCTGAAGCCAATCTACAGCTCGAACTAAAAGAGCTATGGACTTCGAGTTTGGTTTAGTTTAGTTTGATTTTTTGTCGCACTAAAGTTACACGCGGGCTATTGGGGACGGGTGTCATATTTTAGAACCACAGTCAAGTGACAAGCAGACGCCTGAGTAAGGGTGGCGTCGTACTCCACGCTGGGACTTAAGAGCATGTTTTAAAGTACAGGGTGGTTATAAAATAACGCTCGCTATTCGGAGTGGTCTGTAGCTTGAATGAATAATCCAAATGCATCAAAAATTGAGACACTTAGTAACCAAGAAGGGGGAAAAACAATGGAATCATAAAAAGAAGACAGAATCCTAAAAAAATAACCATAAAAAAAGAATATTCATAAAAAAGAAACTCGTCTCTTGACCAAGGTTCTAATTACGAGGCGTAGCCAATTATGGCTAATTACGGCCAACACATCCAATTACGCCTCGTTATTTAGAATCCTTTTCAAGAGACGAGTTTGTTTTTAATAATTCCATTCTTTCCCCCCCTTCTTGATTACTCGAAGTGTTTACTTGAAGTGTTTCAGAGGTTTTTTTGCATTTGGATTATTCATTAAAGCTACAGACAACTCCGAATAGCGAGTGATATTTTATAACCACCCTGTACACTTCTTTTACTTGGGGTATTATTTGTCAGACATTTTTGGCTCCACGGGCCTTTTGTAGGTCGGCAGTTACTTCGACGATGCCCGAACCTGGGAACTTTCGCATGCTAGGCGAGTGTCTAACCTACTGGGCTGCTCATCCCTACTTCAAGTTTTGTAGATGCTATTTTGTTGGACGTCATACAAAGATTTTCGAGAAAAAATGCGCATCCCGGTCCATGGCATTGTTTTGTTTTTAAAATGATTGAAATCGTCTTATAAGGTATACAGTGTAAGTTTTGGCACACAGGCTATCGATTGAAAAAAATAACCAAAATTCCCTATTTTCCACTAGTTTTTTTTTTCATTACATATTTTTAGGTCGCATGAAAAATAGGGTAAAAAATTAAACAAAATTGACTTACCTCAATATATTACAAATTTAATATCTTTCCTTGTCATAAAAGTATCGGCACACGTATAATTTTTATGCAAATTCTCTGGAGAAAATGATTGCTTAATCAAAGGGAAGAGTTTCTAAGTTGCTTTACGAGGCTGAAGGTAATTTTTAATGCTTAAAACCAAGACGAAGTCAACTGAATTTTCGTATGAAGAAACGCAAAAGTGCAAGACTGCAATGAACTCAACATCACATGTCTTAAGCCGATGGATGGTTTCAAGAGATCTTCAGCAGCTAAAAGAAGTGGAACCTATATGTTCCCGATGGGTATGACTACTACTCAGGCTACTCAGGCATGGTTAGGTTTGAATTATCGTCGCACGTTTTACTAGAGCTACACCAGGGCTATTGGCGAAGGGCGTCGTATTTTAGGACCACAGTCAAGTGACAAGCCGACACCTGAATAGGCACCTAACGCACCCGTTAAGGGCGAAATCGTACGCAGCGTTAGGACTTTGAATTATATTTAGCGTGCACTCCCTTACACAGGGTATTATTCGTCGGACACGAATTCGTCAGCTGCACTGGCCGTTTATAGGTCGGCAGATATTTTGGAGATGCCCGGACCCGAACCTGGGACCTTTCGCGTGCTAGGCGAGTGCCTAACCGACTGGGCTCCCCAACCCCACTACTGGCATGATCTGGATACCATGATACAATTTAGTCGAAGACAAGGTGGTGGTTCGGTAATGGTGAGATTCAATGACCAGACTTTCTTAGCCTTTAACAAAAGAGAGCAAAACTCGGGAGACTACCAAGCAACTCTCAAAAACAGCTTACTGGCATATGGAGAGATTTAAGGAGAATCAAATTGGAAAGACCAACAAGGTAATGCCCCCATGCATACATCAATGTCAAGTAAAGCGTGATAACCAATAATATCACAGTTCTTGATTGACCTGTTTACACTCCGGAGCTTAATTTCATCAAAATTTTTTGGAGAATCTTTACTAGAGCGTTTTATGCCGATTGCAAACAATATCCCAAATTTCTGAAACTGAAGTCGCACATGATAACAAGAATTCGCCGATCCGGCGGCTCAGTGGTTAAGGCATTGGCCCCTGGAGCTGCTGGATCCGGGTTCGAATCCCGTTCAGGCATGGATGTTTGTGTTTGTCGAGTTTATGCGGAGTACGTGCTCGTAAAATCTGTTGGGTCCGAAAGTCCTGTGGGCGGTCATTGCGCAGTTTCCCATGGGTACAGGTCCCTGGAGAAAATTTCCCTCCCCTTCAGGGACATGTCTAAATTGCGGAGGTGGCGACAGATGGCAATATCTGTCATATGTGTTTGCGTGTGCCTTCTGTTGTCCGTCTTGACGATGGTTTATAAGCGGGTCCTTGCGACCAAGCACACAAGCCTGAAAATATATGTATACCAACCAACCATAACAAGAATTCGAAATTTAACGGATATGCAGGACAGAGGAAAGGCCTCTTAAGGCGCGTTTACATGGGCCATCGAACCCATGAAATGCCAAAATCCCCTTTAGGGATAAAAGAGGTCGAGCAGGATTTCTAACCCAAATGATAGTCTGTGTCCGAATCCATGGTATGAAACATCAAGCCCTCCTTCATTGGAGGGTTTGGTAACAATGAACCCTACAATTGCGTTTCTGCCTGGGAGAAAATTCTTAAGAGGGAAAAATCGCCGAGTTTGCTCTTCAATTCATGGATTCGATGGCTCATGCAAACGCGCCTGCATAGGGTCCACTATAATGCTACTAACACCAACATGTATAAAAATGACTATCATTATTAAAGAGTGTTTAATAATAAAAAAAATAATATGAATGGATAAATATGCTAATAAAAATCGCAGTAATAGTAAAAAGGGTATTAATTTAAGTGCAAAAACATTTTGATAATGAAAATGAAAGTGTTACTTGTTTTACATGTCTCAATAAAGGGCATAAATCTTTACATTGTCTTTTATTATAAAGTACCGAAACCTGTGAATAATGTGTTTAATGCAAGTACTTATTTAGATAGCAATATTTTAAAGTATTTAGTAATGGGAAAGAAAGTACAGCCGTTGGTCGACACAACAGCCTGTCTCAATATTTGTAATTTAAATGTACATAAAGTGAAAAGGGGGTTCCCCGCTTGGGTGAGCCCCCCCCCCCCCGCAAAAAAAACTCCCTTGAGTGAACCCGAATTGGAAAAAAGATGGTACTACAGTACAGTAGTGGGGTTGGTAACGTAATTATAGAACCAATTGGATATTTTACTTGTAATATCGCTTGATATGTATAAAATTCATTCTGACATCTACTTCATAGGACATCATACTATTTGTGAAGTTAATTCTAAAAAGGAGAGAGGACGTCAGATCCTTAATGATTCTGATTAAATATTGATATTAGTCAATCCAAAGCCATTACAGCCGTTAAAGAGGGCCAAGAAAGAACACGAGAGCACACAGAACCTCACATCTCTAGGTCTATTTAGAAAGTGAAGGTATTTTTAATGGTTGTGATAAGAGTGGGTCAGAAATCAAAACAAATTCTGCTGCATCGGAAATTTCTCTGGGAAAGAATGTATTGACGCCTATATGAAAGTGGGAACTGTACGATGGATCGGCAAGATATTAACTGAGAGATATTATACAAGAACTTAATATTAGAATTTTGTGTGCTTAATATTATTAACTTTATAGAGATTTGTATAGCACATAATTTATAATATATTAATAACACAAATCCCTGTAATATTATAATATTTAGTTCTTTCCTAATAATTCTTAGTTAATGTCTTGCCGATCCATCTAACCGCGTTCAAATGGGCGTCAATTTCCCAGAGACATTGCAGACTTGGCAGAATTTTGAATTATCATCGCACTAGAGCTACACCAGGGCTATTGGCAACGGGCGTCGTATTTTATCACCACAGTCAAATGACGAGCCGACACCTGAATAGGCACCTAACGCAACCGTTAAGGGTGACATCGTTAGCAGAGTTAGGACTTAGAAGGATATTTAACTTGCAATCCCTTACACGGGGTATTATTCGTAGGGCATTTGGGCTGCACGGGCCGTTAATAGGTCGGCGGTTATTTTGGCGATGCCCGGACCCGAACCTGGGACCTTTCGCGTGCTAGGCGAGTGCCTAACCGACTGGGCTCCCCAATCCCACTACTGGCATGATCTGGATACCATGATACAATTTAGTCGAAGTCAAGGTGGTGGTTCGGTAATGGTGAGATTCAGTGACCAGACTTTCTTAGTTTTTAACAAAAGAGAGCAAAACTCGGGAGACTACCAAGCAACTCTCAAAAACAGCTTACTGCCATAGGGCGAGATTTAAGGAGAATCAAATTGGAAAGTCCAACAAGGTAATGCCCCCATGCATACATCAATGTCAAGTAAAGTGTGGTTTAGAACCAGTAATATCACAGTTCTTGATTGGCCTGTTTACACTCCGGAGCTTAATTTCATCGAAAATTTTTGGGGAATCTTTACTAGAGCGTTTTATGCCGATGGCAAACAATATCCCAAATTTCTGAAGCTGAAGTCGCACATGATAACAAGAATTCGAAATTTAACGGATATGCAGGACAGAGGAAATGCCTTTTAAGGCGCGTTTACATGAGCCATCGAACCCATGAAATGCCAAAATCCCCTTTAGGGATAAAAGAGGTCGAGCAGGATTTATAACCCAAATGATAGTCTGTGTCCGAATCCATGGTATGAAACATCAAGCCCTCCTTCATTGGAGGGTTTGGTAACAATGAACAATACAATTTCAGTTCTGTCTGGGAGAAAATTCTTAAGGGGTCATAAGAGTCTTAAAAATGTGCAAAGAAGGTACTACAAAGCATAGTTTGATCTTTCATGTAATTTTTTAACTACTCAATATATCAGTATAATTTTTTATATGTAATTCGACAAGATTTATTTATTATAAAACAAATTTTAAAAGTTATGAAACTTTAGCCAAAACAAAAATAAATGATATTAAACATAAAGCTATTTCTATTTGAACACATTGGGATTAGGCTTGCGCGGCGAATTTTGAGGTCAAAATTGAAAAAATGACCAAGAAAATGACTTAATATTGTACAAATATGTACAAACTAGGACTCATACCTAAATTCTCAGCTCAATTTTAATTAAAAATTATTTTAAGAACTTTTTTCTAAAAAAATAAATAATTTTTTTTTTAAATTTTGATTTTAAATTTTTTTAAAAATAATTTTTAATTAAAATTGAGCTGAGAATTTAGGTAAAAGTCTTTGTTTGTACATATTTCTACAATATAAAGTCATTTTCGTGGTCATTTTTTCAATTTTGACCTCAAAATTTGCCGCGCAAGACTAATCCCAATGTGTTAAAACAGCTTTATGTTCAATATCATTTATTTTAGTTTTGGCTAAAGTTCCATAAATTTTAAAATTTGTTTTATATTAAATGAATCTTGTATAATTACATATAAAAAAATTATACTTATATATTGAGTAGTTAAAAAATTACATGAAAGATCGAACTATACTTTGTAGTACCTTCTTTACACATTTTTAAGACTTCTTTGACCCCTTAAGAGGGAAAAATTGCCGAGTTTGCTCTTCAATTCATGGATTCGATGGCTCATGCAAACGCGACTGCATGGGTCCACTATAATGCTACTAACACCAACATGTATAAAAATGATTATCATTATTAAAGAGTGTTTAATAATTGAAAATTTATATGAATGGATAAATATGCTAATAAAAATCGTAGTAATAGTAAAAAGGGTATTAATTTAAGTGCAAAAATTTTTTTATAATGAAAATGAAAGTGTTACTTGTTTTACATGTCTCAATAAAGGGCATAAATCTTTACAGTGTCTTTTATTATAAAGTACCGAAACCTGTGAATAATGTGGGTAATGCAAGTACTTATTTAGATAGCAATATTTTAAAGTATTTGTAATGGGAAAGCAAGTACAGCCGTTGGTTGACACAGCAGCCTGTTACAATATTTGTAATTTAAATGTACATAAAGTGAAAAGGGGGTTCCCCGCTTGGGTGAGCCCCCCCCCCCCCCCCCGCAAAAAAAACTCCCTTGAGTGAACCCGAATTGGAAAAAAGATGCTACTACAGTACAGTAGTGGGGTTGGTTACGTAATTATAGAACCAATTGGATATTTTACTTGTAATATCGCTTGATATGTATAAAATTCATTCTGACATCTACTTCATAGGACATCATACTATTTGTGAAGTTAATTCTAAAAAGGAGAGAGGACGTCAGATCCTTAATGATTCTGATTAAATATTGATATTAGTCAATCCAAAGCCATTACAGCCGTTAAAGAGGGCCAAGAAAGAACACGAGAGCACACAGAACCTCACATCTCTAGGTCTATTTAGAAAGTGAAGGTATTTTTAATGGTTGTGATAAGAGTGGGTCAGAAATCAAAACAAATTCTGCTGCATCGGAAATTTCTCTGGGAAAGAATGTATTGACGCCTATATGAAAGTGGGAACTGTACGATGGATCGGCAAGATATTAACTGAGAGATATTATACAAGAACTTAATATTAGAATTTTGTGTGCTTAATATTATTAACTTTATAGAGATTTGTATAGCACATAATTTATAATATATTAATAACACAAATCCCTGTAATATTAAAATATTTAGTTCTTTCCTAATAATTCTTAGTTAATGTCTTGCCGATCCATCTAACCGCGTTCAAATGGGCGTCAATTTCCCAGAGACATTGCAGACTTGGCAGAATTTTGAATTATCATCGCACTAGAGCTACACCAGGGCTAATGGCAACGGGCGTCGTATTTTATCACCACAGTCAAATGACGAGCCGACACCTGAATAGGCACCTAACGCAACCGTTAAGGGTGACATCGTTAGCAGAGTTAGGACTTAGAAGGATATTTAACTTGCAATCCCTTACACGGGGTATTATTCGTAGGGCATTTGGGCTGCACGGGCCGTTAATAGGTCGGCGGTTATTTTGGCGATGCCCGGACCCGAACCTGGGACCTTTCGCGTGCTAGGCGAGTGCCTAACCGACTGGGCTCCCCAATCCCACTACTGGCATGATCTGGATACCATGATACAATTTAGTCGAAGTCAAGGTGGTGGTTCGGTAATGGTGAGATTCAGTGACCAGACTTTCTTAGTTTTTAACAAAAGAGAGCAAAACTCGGGAGACTACCAAGCAACTCTCAAAAACAGCTTACTGCCATAGGGCGAGATTTAAGGAGAATCAAATTGGAAAGTCCAACAAGGTAATGCCCCCATGCATACATCAATGTCAAGTAAAGTGTGGTTTAGAACCAGTAATATCACAGTTCTTGATTGGCCTGTTTACACTCCGGAGCTTAATTTCATCGAAAATTTTTGGGGAATCTTTACTAGAGCGTTTTATGCCGATGGCAAACAATATCCCAAATTTCTGAAGCTGAAGTCGCACATGATAACAAGAATTCGAAATTTAACGGATATGCAGGACAGAGGAAATGCCTTTTAAGGCGCGTTTACATGAGCCATCGAACCCATGAAATGCCAAAATCCCCTTTAGGGATAAAAGAGGTCGAGCAGGATTTATAACCCAAATGATAGTCTGTGTCCGAATCCATGGTATGAAACATCAAGCCCTCCTTCATTGGAGGGTTTGGTAACAATGAACAATACAATTTCGGTTCTGTCTGGGAGAAAATTCTTAAGGGGTCATAAGAGTCTTAAAAATGTGCAAAGAAGGTACTACAAAGCATAGTTTGATCTTTCATGTAATTTTTTAACTACTCAATATATCAGTATAATTTTTTATATGTAATTCGACAAGATTTATTTATTATAAAACAAATTTTAAAAGTTATGAAACTTTAGCCAAAACAAAAATAAATGATATTAAACATAAAGCTATTTCTATTTGAACACATTGGGATTAGGCTTGCGCGGCAAATTTTGAGGTCAAAATTGAAAAAATGACCAAGAAAATGACTTAATATTGTACAAATATGTACAAACTAGGACTCATACCTAAATTCTCAGCTCAATTTTAATTAAAAATTATTTTAAGAACTTTTTTCTAAAAAAATAAATAATTTTTTTTTTAAATTTTGATTTTAAATTTTTTTAAAAATAATTTCTAATTAAAATTGAGCTGAGAATTTAGGTAAAAGTCTTTGTTTGTACATATTTCTACAATATAAAGTCATTTTAGTGGTCATTTTTTCAATTTTGACCTCAAAATTTGCCGCGCAAGACTAATCCCAATGTGTTAAAACAGCTTTATGTTCAATATCATTTATTTTAGTTTTGGCTAAAGTTCCATAAATTTTAAAATTTGTTTTATATTAAATAAATCTTGTATAATTACATATAAAAAAATTATACTTATATATTGAGTAGTTAAAAAATTACATGAAAGATCGAACTATACTTTGTAGTACCTTCTTTACACATTTTTAAGACTTCTTTGACCCCTTAAGAGGGAAAAATTGCCGAGTTTGCTCTTCAATTCATGGATTCGATGGCTCATGCAAACGCGACTGCATGGGTCCACTATAATGCTACTAACACCAACATGTATAAAAATGATTATCATTATTAAAGAGTGTTTAATAATTGAAAATTTATATGAATGGATAAATATGCTAATAAAAATCGTAGTAATAGTAAAAAGGGTATTAATTTAAGTGCAAAAATTTTTTTATAATGAAAATGAAAGTGTTACTTGTTTTACATGTCTCAATAAAGGGCATAAATCTTTACAGTGTCTTTTATTATAAAGTACCGAAACCTGTGAATAATGTGTTTAATGCAAGTACTTATTTAGATAGCAATATTTTAAATTTTTTAGTAATGGGAAAGAAAGTACAGCCGTTGGTCGACACAACAGCCTGTCTCAATATTTGTAATTTAAATGTACATAAAGTGAAAAGGGGGTTCCCCGCTTGGGTGAGCCCCCCCCCCCCCCCCCCCCCGCAAAAAAACTCCCTTGAGTGAACCCGAATTGGAAAAAAGATGCTACTACAGTACAGTAGTGGGGTTGGTAACGTAATTATAGAACCAATTGGATATTTTACTTGTAATATCGCTTGATATGTATAAAATTCATTCTGACATCTACTTCATAGGACATCATACTATTTGTGAAGTTAATTCTAAAAAGGAGAGAGGACGTCAGATCCTTAATGATTCTGATTAAATATTGATATTAGTCAATCCAAAGCCATTACAGCCGTTAAAGAGGGCCAAGAAAGAACACGAGAGCACACAGAACCTCACATCTCTAGGTCTATTTAGAAAGTGAAGGTATTTTTAATGGTTGTGATAAGAGTGGGTCAGAAATCAAAACAAATTCTGCTGCATCGGAAATTTCTCTGGGAAAGAATGTATTGACGCCTATATGAAAGTGGGAACTGTACGATGGATCGGCAAGATATTAACTGAGAGATATTATACAAGAACTTAATATTAGAATTTTGTGTGCTTAATATTATTAACTTTATAGAGATTTGTATAGCACATAATTTATAATATATTAATAACACAAATCCCTGTAATATTAAAATATTTAGTTCTTTCCTAATAATTCTTAGTTAATGTCTTGCCGATCCATCTAACCGCGTTCAAATGGGCGTCAATTTCCCAGAGACATTGCAGACTTGGCAGAATTTTGAATTATCATCGCACTAGAGCTACACCAGGGCTAATGGCAACGGGCGTCGTATTTTATCACCACAGTCAAATGACGAGCCGACACCTGAATAGGCACCTAACGCAACCGTTAAGGGTGACATCGTTAGCAGAGTTAGGACTTAGAAGGATATTTAACTTGCAATCCCTTACACGGGGTATTATTCGTAGGGCATTTGGGCTGCACGGGCCGTTAATAGGTCGGCGGTTATTTTGGCGATGCCCGGACCCGAACCTGGGACCTTTCGCGTGCTAGGCGAGTGCCTAACCGACTGGGCTCCCCAATCCCACTACTGGCATGATCTGGATACCATGATACAATTTAGTCGAAGTCAAGGTGGTGGTTCGGTAATGGTGAGATTCAGTGACCAGACTTTCTTAGTTTTTAACAAAAGAGAGCAAAACTCGGGAGACTACCAAGCAACTCTCAAAAACAGCTTACTGCCATAGGGCGAGATTTAAGGAGAATCAAATTGGAAAGTCCAACAAGGTAATGCCCCCATGCATACATCAATGTCAAGTAAAGTGTGGTTTAGAACCAGTAATATCACAGTTCTTGATTGGCCTGTTTACACTCCGGAGCTTAATTTCATCGAAAATTTTTGGGGAATCTTTACTAGAGCGTTTTATGCCGATGGCAAACAATATCCCAAATTTCTGAAGCTGAAGTCGCACATGATAACAAGAATTCGAAATTTAACGGATATGCAGGACAGAGGAAATGCCTTTTAAGGCGCGTTTACATGAGCCATCGAACCCATGAAATGCCAAAATCCCCTTTAGGGATAAAAGAGGTCGAGCAGGATTTATAACCCAAATGATAGTCTGTGTCCGAATCCATGGTATGAAACATCAAGCCCTCCTTCATTGGAGGGTTTGGTAACAATGAACAATACAATTTCGGTTCTGTCTGGGAGAAAATTCTTAAGGGGTCATAAGAGTCTTAAAAATGTGCAAAGAAGGTACTACAAAGCATAGTTTGATCTTTCATGTAATTTTTTAACTACTCAATATATCAGTATAATTTTTTATATGTAATTCGACAAGATTTATTTATTATAAAACAAATTTTAAAAGTTATGAAACTTTAGCCAAAACAAAAATAAATGATATTAAACATAAAGCTATTTCTATTTGAACACATTGGGATTAGGCTTGCGCGGCAAATTTTGAGGTCAAAATTGAAAAAATGACCAAGAAAATGACTTAATATTGTACAAATATGTACAAACTAGGACTCATACCTAAATTCTCAGCTCAATTTTAATTAAAAATTATTTTAAGAACTTTTTTCTAAAAAAATAAATAATTTTTTTTTTAAATTTTGATTTTAAATTTTTTTAAAAATAATTTCTAATTAAAATTGAGCTGAGAATTTAGGTAAAAGTCTTTGTTTGTACATATTTCTACAATATAAAGTCATTTTAGTGGTCATTTTTTCAATTTTGACCTCAAAATTTGCCGCGCAAGACTAATCCCAATGTGTTAAAACAGCTTTATGTTCAATATCATTTATTTTAGTTTTGGCTAAAGTTCCATAAATTTTAAAATTTGTTTTATATTAAATAAATCTTGTATAATTACATATAAAAAAATTATACTTATATATTGAGTAGTTAAAAAATTACATGAAAGATCGAACTATACTTTGTAGTACCTTCTTTACACATTTTTAAGACTTCTTTGACCCCTTAAGAGGGAAAAATTGCCGAGTTTGCTCTTCAATTCATGGATTCGATGGCTCATGCAAACGCGACTGCATGGGTCCACTATAATGCTACTAACACCAACATGTATAAAAATGATTATCATTATTAAAGAGTGTTTAATAATTGAAAATTTATATGAATGGATAAATATGCTAATAAAAATCGTAGTAATAGTAAAAAGGGTATTAATTTAAGTGCAAAAATTTTTTTATAATGAAAATGAAAGTGTTACTTGTTTTACATGTCTCAATAAAGGGCATAAATCTTTACAGTGTCTTTTATTATAAAGTACCGAAACCTGTGAATAATGTGTTTAATGCAAGTACTTATTTAGATAGCAATATTTTAAATTTTTTAGTAATGGGAAAGAAAGTACAGCCGTTGGTCGACACAACAGCCTGTCTCAATATTTGTAATTTAAATGTACATAAAGTGAAAAGGGGGTTCCCCGCTTGGGTGAGCCCCCCCCCCCCCCCCCCCCCCGCAAAAAAACTCCCTTGAGTGAACCCGAATTGGAAAAAAGATGCTACTACAGTACAGTAGTGGGGTTGGTAACGTAATTATAGAACCAATTGGATATTTTACTTGTAATATCGCTTGATATGTATAAAATTCATTCTGACATCTACTTCATAGGACATCATACTATTTGTGAAGTTAATTCTAAAAAGGAGAGAGGACGTCAGATCCTTAATGATTCTGATTAAATATTGATATTAGTCAATCCAAAGCCATTACAGCCGTTAAAGAGGGCCAAGAAAGAACACGAGAGCACACAGAACCTCACATCTCTAGGTCTATTTAGAAAGTGAAGGTATTTTTAATGGTTGTGATAAGAGTGGGTCAGAAATCAAAACAAATTCTGCTGCATCGGAAATTTCTCTGGGAAAGAATGTATTGACGCCTATATGAAAGTGGGAACTGTACGATGGATCGGCAAGATATTAACTGAGAGATATTATACAAGAACTTAATATTAGAATTTTGTGTGCTTAATATTATTAACTTTATAGAGATTTGTATAGCACATAATTTATAATATATTAATAACACAAATCCCTGTAATATTATAATATTTAGTTCTTTCCTAATAATTCTTAGTTAATGTCTTGCCGATTCATCTAACCGCGTTCAAATGGGCGTCAATTTCCCAGAGACATTGCAGACTTGGCAGAATTTGTTTTGACTTCTGGTTCACTCTTCCTACAATCATTAAAAATAGAGTCACTTTTTAATTAGACTCCGACATGTAAAGTTTTGTGCTCTCATAGCGGGCCGAGCTTTGGTTCTGGACTCCGTCCCTTTAAATACTCTAATTGATTTCTTTGAAAATTTCTTTATCAATAGACGTCCAAGCCATCTCTTTTTATTAGAATTAACTAAATAATAATTATGTTCTCCTGTAAAATAGATGTTATTCTATTTCATATATGAAGTAGAGATATCGGATTCTAACTTTGTTCTGGGAATTGAAGTTTTAAATAAATTCAACTTTAATATAAATAAAAGTGCTATACGTATTCTGGGTGTAAGAAATGCTAACTCGTTTTTAATGAAAGTAAGCGTAGAAAGGCAAGACGCGTGTTGGGTGCAAAAACTACGTTAGTCTGTTGAGTATTTCTGTAAATACAGGAAGTTGGTTTCGAGTGTTGAGTGCAGAAATAGAGGAAGAGTTTTTACGTTTTTTCTCGTTCCTGAAAAATTTGAAATTTGTGACTGACGTTGTTTCTGCACTCACAGATTCAATTACAAGTGACATTTCTTTAGTCTGAAAAGGTCAACAAACCGAAACGATACCGAATCCAATAGTAGAAGCGAAACTGAACAAAAAGACATGGGGTTAAACATAACACAATTGCTAAAATTTGCCCACAAGTTATTTATGGAGTTCCCGCTTCTTCGCTTTTGTCTGTTAATGCTTGTATTTAAATTCACGAGATATTCGCTCCTGAGGCAGAGTTGTGACAACCTTGAAGGTAGGGAAAACTTCGTTCGCCAGAATCATCAGCCTGGTGAGCGAAATGAGAATAGGCCCAGAAAAGGGATTGCCACTCTAAACTGCCTCAAACGGTAAAAGGAAATGTTCACCGAATCATAAAAGCTACTATACTAATTGCCAACCTAAGATAATAGAAATATGCTATGGAGAAGATCCTTCCGCGCATGTAAAGAGTTCCATAAATTATTTGTGAATCCATCCAGAAAACATATTTAAAACATTCATTTCACATCAGGTCTAACAGATTTGTATATTATTTGAGAAAATTTCACAATTTTATCCGAATGAAAAGTGTATTTTGGCTAAATTGTATTCAGATACTTTTGCATGTAAATATTACCTTACAAGATTTTCCTACTAACGGACCAATCGCGCTTTTCCCCCTGAATTTTTGCTATTTGTTTTTAGCCGAGATAGGTTGGCACGGAGTGTAGTTTTCGTGATTACGTATGTAATAGTACATATTGGTATTGAGGAGTGGAAGTTCCCCTGTTATACATTTGATATTAACATTTCTGGCCAGTTCATAAAATTAATGCATTATTTTTTAAAAATATCTCTTTATGTACTGCTTAGCATTTTAGGAATTTTTTTTACTAGGTACAAACATAGTAATAACAACGAAACAAATCGGAACTCATAATACCAGGTTGATGTTTAATTTTTAAAAACAGGTTACCATAGTTTATCGTCAGATTTCGACACTAGTGCAAATATCGGTCTTAAAACTTATAATTAAATAATCATATGACATTAATAACAAATGAATAAAATAAATAATCGGAATCATACGATTCGTTTTGTTGCTAGTTAATATGATAGATTACAAACTTCCAAAGCACCTTTCACCACTTGAAAAATATAGTAATATTTAAATTTGTTTTGAAAAAAAAAAGTTAAAGGAAGAATTTTGAAGCGTACTGCAAGTTTTTTTCTTCCATAAAACTGTCGTAAAGGAGAAACAAGTTCTAGTGTAAGGGACGCACTGATGAGTTTCCAATTACATAAGGAGATACAATAATACAATTTTAAGCGCAATGATTTTCTAATATTTTGATCCACTAAAGTCTACTGTTACCACAAATTTTGAAAAGCACTGAAAGTTGTTTTTATCGTTACAAAATTATTACAAAGGATAAACAACTTCTTTCACAAGTAAGTAAACAGATAAGGTTACAAACATGCCGTATTATCTTATACTACACTGCTCAAAACAATTAGGGGAGCACTTTCTATTTCCAAATTTAACTTCACTCCCAACTTTTTAATTTTCATCCTATAAATCTAAAATTTGTTAAATAGGTTAGCTATGCATTCGAAATTAAATAGTAAAAAACAGGAGAAAAAATCTTAAGTTTTTAATACTTAAATTTAAAGGGGGGAAATGGAATAATAACTTTTTAATAAATTATAACAATAATTTTTTCAAAACTTTTTTGTTAAAAATAGTTGAAATATATTTTTAAACATCTAAAAAATGCAAGCATGAAAAGTTAAGGGTCAATTTATTTTCTAAACTCTTTTTTAAAGTGAAATTTATTTTACCATATTTTTCATATTTTCATTAATATAAAAAAAATATTAAATTCTTCAAAATACGTTATTCTTCCATCTAACGATGTATCTAACGATACATAAGTGTCGAATTTAACTTAGTCAGAAAAAAATCACAAGCTGATGATTCACAATGTAATCATTGGGAGCGAAAGGGTTTAAAACATGTGCTCCCCTAATTGTTTTGAGCAGTGTATAATACGAGGAATTGGACCCAAGTCGAAAATCGCCCCAGAATTAATAAACTCCGGTAAACTTAGGGGTCTGGGGTTTTTGGCCACGACGAATCGATTGGCACAGGTTTTGAAGCGCTACGGTCAAGCAGTTCGGAGTTACAGATAGGATATTTTCAAACTTCATTAGTTCGCCATAATGGCTACTTTCGTGATGCCATTTGCTAAAGCTATAAGCCTCTGCTTAAGCTATAAATGTTTAGTTAAGATTTTAATTTTTCAAATTTAAATAAATTCAACCTTGCTTTAAACTTTATTGAGTTTTACAGAAATGGTAACATGAATATTTTTTTAGTTCCAATCAGCAGACGATTTTAGTTATATTCTGTTCGTTGGCGATCTTGAAAATTTAACATATGGTTGCTATACCTATCGAGTTGCATGAAGTATGAAATTGAATGTTTACCACATTTCGACATTTTCGTTGCTTTTCAGCGAAACGCCAATTATCAATTACATTTCATGATTTCATTTCCTATGACTTTTAAAACTTTACCTTTGTATAGAATAGTTCCCTTTCCAAACTCTAACTTTGTTTACAATGGTGCACTTTAAGTAATGTGACCAGACGTCCCGCTTTTTGCTGGACAGTCCCGCTTTTTTGTAAAAGTCCCGCAAAGTCCCGAAACACGAGGAAATTGTAAATAAAATATACTTTTTTAATGAATAATCGTTGTAAAACGCTATGACGTCTTTAGAAATTGTTAAATGAAGCTAAAGTCATCAACAAATTGGTGGAGTATGGTTTCTGTTTGCCTGGAGCCACTACTGCTGTTGAACGCGCCTTCCCTATCTTTCTTATACCAAGTGTGTCATTGTGTGAATTGACTATTATGTGCTTAAAAAAATACTTAAAAAATACACCGGGGGGGGGGGGGTGATGGAGTGTCCAACTTTTTGATTTTGAAAATCTGGTCACATTAACTTTAACCGGTTATCTTTTCACCAATGGTTTCACAAATTTTCTTATGGTATGATTGTTTTGATAAATCACAATTGAAAATTTAAATCTTCGAGTTAGCTTCGATACCTATTTTCTCCGAGCAGAGCTAGGTCACCCGCTGGTAATTTAGAATACTGGCGATTCCTGTTTACATTCCAACAACAAAAAATGACAACTAGGTCGTGGGACATTATGAGTAGGTTTTTTTTCCAAATTTGCATTAAGTATGTTTCGATGTGATTTTCATTCCAAAGTTGAAATTATTTAGATTTTTTCATCACAAAAAAATTAATAAATAATAATTTTTTCAGAATTCCTTTATCTTACTAAATTAATTAACTTAGTAATAATTAAAAAGTGTCAATTAAATAACAGAATCTATTGGTGATAACCTCGAAATTTTGAATTAGGGTCAACCGTAGGAACTTTATAAATTATTGTAAACTCACTCACATTCTATTGTTTGATTTGTTATTTAAAATAAATACTTCGAAGTCATGAGCTGGCTAACAATAGTGTATGATGCTGGGGCCAATCACAGGCAGTTAAATGACGCTGTGAACTCATCAGAAACTCGAATAAAGCACACAAAAACCAGAAGAAACCACTTAATTTTATCAAAAGTCGGGAGTTCACTTAATTCTGTACACTCTTAAAACAAACACTCCTAATTTAACTCAGTCTGAGTGGATTTCACTCCTCTAGACTGGAAAATGCACTTCTCCTTTTGGAGTGGATCCTTTGTGTGTTAAACCTCCGACAGGATCACTCCAAACGAGTGATTTCAACTCAGTCTGAGTAAATATGCATGCCTTTACGGTGTCGAAAATGCACTTCTCCAACTGGAGTGGATTTCACTCTTTTGTTTTAAGAGTGTTGTAGCGTCAACGTATTGGTCCTTGGCCCTCTACCGGCCAACTTGGAAGCAGCCCCGTAGCAGGGAATAAGAAGAGAACTATTTTAGACACTGAACGGAAAAGACATAGTTTTAGGTGTGGTCCTAAATGGACGAGAGGTTATCGAGAATGAACGAACTCCGATTATTTTACTAACATTTCTAAAGTGTTTTTAATAAATAAATAATGTGTTAATAAAACGAATTTCGAATCATCTAAATAAAGCTACCTTCGCTTCTACGGGAGTAATTTTTTGTGTTCGAGTATTCTGGAGTCTTGTATGTTGTTACAAGACCTAAAAATGGTGGCAGCGGTGGGATTTGATAATTTTTGCTTGGCACTTGCCTAGGTTCCTGGAACAATTGTATAACTCTTGTATGAACACTAATCATAAACTTTCTCATTCTTCGAAAGTTTCCCCAGGGGAGGAGGAGCCTGTAGCGTCAACGTATTGGTCCTTGGCCCTCTACCGGCCAACTTGGAAGCAGCCCCGTAGCAGGGAATAAGAAGAGAACTATTTTAGACACTGAACGGAAAAGACATAATTTTAGGTGTGGTCCTAAATGGACGAGAGGTTATCGAGAATGAACGAACTCCGATTATTTTACTAACATTTCTAAAGTGTTTTTAATAAATAAATAATGTGTTAATAAAACGAATTTCGAATCATCTAAATAAAGCTACCTTCGCTTCTACGGGAGTAATTTTTTGTGTTCGAGTATTCTGGAGTCTTGTATGTTGTTACAAGACCTAAAAATGGTGGATTGCGGTGGGAATTGATAATTTTTGCTTGGCACTTGCCTAGGTTCCTGGAACAATTGTATAACTCTTGTATGAACACTAATCATAAACTTTCTCATTCTTCGAAAGTTTCCCCAGGGGAGGAGGAGCCTGTAGCGTCAACGTATTGGTCCTTGGCCCTCTACCGGCCAACTTGGAAGCAGCCCCGTAGCAGGGAATAAGAAGAGAACTATTTTAGACACTGAACGGAAAAGACATAATTTTAGGTGTGGTCCTAAATGGACGAGAGGTTATCGAGAATGAACGAACTCCGATTATTTTACTAACATTTCTAAAGTGTTTTTAATAAATAAATAATGTGTTAATAAAACGAATTTCGAATCATCTAAATAAAGCTACCTTCGCTTCTACGGGAGTAATTTTTTGTGTTCGAGTATTCTGGAGTCTTGTATGTTGTTACAGTGTATAATTTTCTAAGATGATTCCTTTTTTTATTCACCTCATTGTACAGCTTTTTCATCCTGTACTCGGACGGCTTGGCCACATACACACTCGCATTATCTTCAGTCGTCCGCACGACATTCATCTCCCAGAACCTTGGAACTCTATAAAGCCTTGGTTTCCTCGGAGTCTGTCGCCAGAAAAATGTGACCGCTATTATACGTGGATAACGTCACCCTACCGGCCACCGCTTCATCGGAACGTTACGTTGACACGAAACTGGAAACCTAGCGAACTCACTCAACTAATTCTGTTGTTGTTTTGGTTTTCGTCTTTGCATGTCAAAAATGGAAAAATTAGGTTCTTCGTGATTCTTACAAAATCAATTAGCATTTTTTCCTCGGCAAGCGTAAAACAACTCTCGCCATCCGTCATTTCCTCAAAATTTTAATTTTTGGTTAGCACACCACGCAACAGACAACAGCAAAAAACGTTGCCATCAGGATTTCCCCAACGCACTCAACAACAACTCAATTGGGCGGTCGCGTTGAGTTGTCCGGCAACGCTCCCGAGGAAACCACTCTAGCGTAATCAATGTCAGTAGTTTGTATGACGTCACCCACCGTACTTGTCCGACCGCTTAAATCTGTTGACGGAACTTCGAGGAAACCGAGGCTTAAGCGAACTATGGCAGCTACCATTTGCTTATGAGCGTTTTTTCGGGAAACCTTATTTTGACGTTCAACAAATACAGGGTGGTTATAAAATGACGCTCGCTATTCGAAGTGGTCAGTAGCTTGAATGAATAATCCAAATGCATCAAAAATGGAGACACTTACTAATCAAGAGGGGGGGGGGGGGATGGAATCACATAAAAAAAGATAGAATCGTAAAAAATAATCATAAAAACAAACTCGTCTCTTGACAAGGGTTCTAAATTACGAGGCGTAGTCAATTATGGCCAATTAAGGCCAACACAGCTAATTACGCCTGATAATTTAGAACCCTGGTCAAGAGACGAGTTTCTTTTTTTTCTCGAAAAAGAATGGAATCATAAAAAAGGATCTCGACTCTTGACCAATGGTTCTCAATTACGAGGCGTAGCCAATTATTGCCAATTTCGGCCAACACATCCAATAACGCCTCGTAATTTAGAACCCTGGTCAAGAAACGATTTTTTTTTATGATTCCATTCCCCCCCCCCCCTTTCTTGATTAGTAAGTGTCTCGATGTTTGTTGCATTCGGATTATTCATTCAAGCTACAGACCTCTCCGAATAGCGAGCGTTATTTTATAACCACCCGGTATTTTAGAGTGAAAGAACATGTTTTTCGAATCCCTACATGCTGCTAGTTGTATGCTCAAGTATCGACGTTGCGCACAATATGGCCCTTAAAAGTTGCGTTGGGTGCCAACTCGAGTGGTTCTAAATTATTATGCCCGTCACCAAGAGCCCTCGTATAACTCTAGTGCGATGATAATTCAAACTAACTGTTGTTGAACCCTCGTCATTTATCAAGGAACTATCCTCTCTTACGTCGTTTGATGAATTTATTAAATCATCGCTATCTTAAATAAAACCCTCCTTCTCTTCAGCAGGGTTCTAAATAGCGAGGGGTAATTGGATGTTTTAAGTTCCTCAAAAAAGCTAGAAATGGACAGCCAGATAATGAAATCCATCAGAAGCTAAAATCCTTCATTTTTAATTTATCACACAATTGTTTCAATGCTTTTTATTTTTGTATAACAAAATAATAATAATACCTAATTTGGGGGACAAAAGACAAAAATACGCGTAGAGAAATTTAACATATTTTATAGGATATCTCAGCACTTTAATCTATTAAATATCTAAATGATAAATTTAATACCGTTAAAACAATTTAGAAAAACTGCAGACGATTTAGATATCCAAATTATTTCATAAAATATAAAGAGAAGCTTTTCAAAAGGAGCTTTAAGCTACCTATAAAGCACCAGAACTACATATCGTTATGACATTATTAGAAAGTAGCATGGTGTTTTTAATGCGAAAGGGCGAATAGATTTGCTGACGAACCAATTCATATGGGAAAGTGTTTGAATCTGAATCTTTGAATTTGTACGGGATAGGACGAAATTGAAAACAACATTAACATAAGTCATTGATATATTTCAGAGTGAAAGAACATGTATTTTGAATCCCTACATGCTGCTAGTTGTATGCTCAAGTATTGACGTTGCGTACAATATGGCCCTTAAAAGTTGCGTTAGGTGCCAACTCGAGTGGTTCTAAATTATTATGCCCGTCACCAAGAGCCCTCGTATAGCTCTAGTGCGATGATAATTCAAACTAACTGTTGTTGAACCCTCGTCATTTTTGAAGGGACTATCCTCTCTTAAGTCGTACCATTTTGATGACTTTATTAAATCATCTCCATCTTAAATAAAATCATCCTTCTCTTGAGCAGGGTTCCAAATATCGAGGCGTAATTGGATGTTTTTAAGCTCCTCAAGGAAGCTAGAAATAGACAGCCAGAAAACGAAATCCATCAGAAGCAAAAATCCTTAACTTTAAATTTACCACACATCACATTAGTGTAGTTGCCTTCGATTACGCATCTGCTAAAAGAGGTCCTGTATAAAGGTGACAAAGTTAGGACCACCCTTTAGGATCTTACGCAATGCTACGTGCCCGGAATTCTTTATGATGGTGGAGGTTTCTGAAAAAATATGGTGGTTTGATAAAAATGATTTTGAAAATGGTGTGTTGATTTTTGTAGTTTGTGGAATGGTAGGGTAAATTAAATGCAGAGCTCCACATTTTTTTATCCCATGTTGAGACATATATAGCAAACAAAACTTTTTTGTGGAATGGGGACAGCGGGGCTAAACCGTATACTTAATGGAGATTTGTCGATGCATAGGAAATTACAAAGTAAAGATTATATGAACATAACTAATAATTTTATTATTCGACTTCTGGTCGTACATAAACATTTTGGAACTATTCCACTTTTTATACATTAAAAGTGGTGGCTAAAAAGTTACCTTATAAGGTTTAGCCCCGGGAGTCGGGGCTAATCCGTACAGCAGAAGGGGCTATACCGTACAATATAAAAATCATCGGTTTAAGCAAGTAATGATTGAAATGCAATAGATTACTGTACAAAAAATATTTCTAATAAAGTTCCTAACAAAAAAACTGTTTTACAATTGCAAACTTTTAGAAGATTTTAGAAAATTTAGATAAGGTTGTTTTAGAAATTGTTTTCTTGGGTTTAGGATTCGCTTTGGTTTTACTTTTGAGTCCCAAGTTCTTTTGTTTTGAATTTTTCTGCCCTACCTTTTTAGCTTTTATCTTACCCTGCAGTTGTTGAATTTTTTCCTTAAGTTCTTTTAGTTTAGACTCTTCCAATTGTGCTTTATTTGGGGGTTTCGAAAAAATTGGTAAGAAACATAAAACTGTAACATTTTTGTAGGCCTACTTTCCGCGTAAGTTACAATCGATGCAGGTATGTTGTCATAGAAAACTATTTGGGGCTAAACCGTCACTTCCTTACGGTTTATCCCCATTCTGTATTTCGCTTCAATATCTTTAAATAACTTTAAATTCTATCACTTAACCAATCATCGCTAACAACCAAAGAAGAGCTTAAGAGAAGTAGTTTATTATGATCCAACATTTACTCGCATACCCCCCCCCCCCAAGAAAAGATTCTCCACTTACCTTTAATTTAGTACTGAACGGAAACAAATAAAAACAGTTTATTTTTACTGAGACAACTGATACTCATACGCATAGCGAAACGACATCTAAACTGTAAACTTGCGCGATCTGCCTCTAGACTATAGCACTTGACTGGCTTAAAATCTTGGCAAAAAAAATGGGTGTACGGTTTAGCCCAGCGCTCTCTCCTACTGCCTAGGGTTAATCGGTTTTTCTTAAATTGATAATAAAATTTTAAGTAATCTTAACTTTTGTCATTTTTATACATAAAGCTACATAACTGTTCTTGTTTAACTGACTATTAATATTTATTGATAGAAATGAGGGGAAAAAACACATAAAAATTATTTAAATTGAAGAGCTTAGTGAAAGAACGTGCTAAGTAACACTAAGGCAAAACTGAGCTTTGAAGTTTTTTTTGTTTGTACTGCGATATGTTGAAAAAAGCACTTACAAAAGGTAAAAAATTAACTAAACTTAAAGTTTATGAAAAGAGGTAATCTGGTTTTCTTCTTTATAGCCGAGAGAATATAACATGTACACAACAATCTCATTTTTTAAAAAAAAATTATCACTTAGCACGGTCTTCCACTAAACTCTTCAATTGTATTACTATTAGCATTTTGAAAAGTTTTAGATTTTAAATTTTTGTAAGAAAAAACTTATGTTTCAATGCTTATTATTTTTGAATATGTTTATTGTAGGGTAGTTTTTTTTTGTAAAAACCGTTT
Organism: Hylyphantes graminicola; assembly: GCA_023701765.1. Taxonomy (NCBI): domain Eukaryota; kingdom Metazoa; phylum Arthropoda; class Arachnida; order Araneae; family Linyphiidae; genus Hylyphantes; species Hylyphantes graminicola. The sequence continues at coordinate 14,457,163 of CM043113.1, forward strand.
AATTTGCATAGAAATAAAAATACTGGATTTAATATTGTGGGTAACACGTCACCACAAATTCCCTTTCAGGTAATTTTCAAAAACTGGAAAACCTTAAGTTCTATGGCAGCTGCCATTTGCGCATGTGGGATTTTTCAAAAACCTTATTGTTACAGTAAATAATTATTTACAGACGAAAATTTCCCTTTTAAATTCTTTGTTTAAGCAAATTTGTTTGAACCAACAATGAACTTTATTGCCGGAAGTTTTTTTTGGAACATCTTTTTTTTTGTTAACCTTAACAAAGACATTAAAAGAGCAATAATACAAATAAATCACAAAAGATTCGTCCTTCAACTCAAGTGCATTTGTTAGTCTATGACGGAAATAAAATCTCAAAAATGAATAAAAAATATAACTTCATCGTTCTCAAAATAGTGGCTCTCGCTACTTTTGCAAAAGCTGGATATGCTGGCGACATCGGCCTTTTGATACTGGCCTTTATTTTCAACTATTTTCTGTCTGAGGCTGAAGAACAAAACAAGGCAGAAAGAAACATAGAAGATGCTATTGAATCCCATTTTGTTGAAATCATTCCTAAGCCACAGTCGCCAATTACTGAAAGGTTTGATTCAATAAAATTCCATTGCCACCAACTCTCCAAAAGTTTTTTTTGAAATGGCGTGCAAAACGGCACATGAAATATAAGGCCAAATTGGCATTTGCCAACACCTTGGATACCATTGCCGAAACGAACTATGAAGAAATTGAGGCAAATTTTGGAATAAATGTGGCAAATGTTGGCGATATTATTACCGAGAAATGCATGCCAAATGTAGAACAACCAAATCAGCTTATTATAGAAGCTTCCTCATCAAAAAATAAGAACAAAAAGAGGAAATTCTTCAAAAGAAAGTTCAGCTGTATTATAAAGTTCTTCAAAACAAAGAAAACTTGATACTTGTTCTTGATATTCATGTGTGATGTTTCTAAATTGTTAAAAAATATGTAGCTTTGAAAGAAAGTAAAAAAAATGTAGCTCATGACTTTTAAGTATTTAATTCATATTGTACTACTTCAACTGAAGTTAATAATTTTTCAGCCAAAACAAAATTACACTTACCACTTGAACTCCCTGTTTAATATTAAATCCAATTGGAATGGCAGTTCTATTCTTCTGCCTCTCCAACATTTTAAAAGACAAGAGGAAGTAAAGTTAGAACAGTGCACTCTTAAAACAAAAGAGTGAAATCCACTCCAGTTGGAGAAGTGCATTTTCGACACCGTAAAGGCATGCATATTTACTCAGACTGAGTTAAAATCACTCGTTTGGAGTGATCCTGTCGGAGGTTTAACACACAAAGGATCCACTCCAAAAGGAGATGTGCATTTTCCAGTCTGGAGGAGTGAAATCCACTCAGACTGAGTTAAATTAGGAGTGTTTGTTTTAAGAGTGTAAGATGGTACTTAGGAGCTTTCTCCAGGACTTCAGCTTCAGTTGTCTCCAATCGATTTGTCTTGTTAGTTGATGTTTGCAAGAGTTTCAGCGAAATAAGGTTTTTTGTTTGATTTCTCGATGACGTTGGGTGTGATTCCTGAAAATAATAGTCTCCAACGAGAATGAAAAACAAGACAGCCATGGCGAAGATCGCAATCTAATTTCAAGGAAGTCATGGCAAAGCGACATATGCTAAAATGTACTTTGATTCAAAAGCAATACAACGTATGAAATAAAATGTTTGAAGTATAATGAAGACTAAGTCTAAAATGACTTACATCATTGTGCACACTTGAATTCAAGTCATTAAGTGGAGAAATCTGAAATTATTCTCTACACTTATTAGTCCTGATCTTTCAAGTTCGAGAGTTCTAGGAATATCCTCTTTTCGTTTTCTTAAGAGGAAACAGCAAGAAAGCAGCAATCAAAACATATAGGCAAAATCAAGAGGAATCACTCTAGTATAAAAAGTCAGCAATGGTTATTGTGATAAAGCTTGGTGTGATTGCGATCTCATCAGTTTGTAAAAGCTTGATTTGAGCAATCAACATACAAGATTTTATAGGTGGACTGATTTTAACATCAGCATCATCGGAATTTGAATTCATGATGAGTGTGAATTCGGTTTTGAATTTCGTGAAAAATTATCGGAGCCGTAGAGACATAAGTTAAATGTCATGGAATCCCTCTTTAGTGAAGATTTGTGGATGAGTATTTTTTTTATAGGACCAGTGGCAAGATCTCATTAATCAGAATATAATTTGAATTTCAATTTAGAGTTTTGTCTGTATTTACATGTACCTTATTTCCCTCCCCTTCAGGGACATGTCTAAATTGTGGAGGTGGCGCGTGATAGATGGCAACATCTGTCACGTATATGTGTGCAAGTGAGTGTGTGTGTGTTGTGACTGTCTTACTTAACGAAGGTTTATAAGCGGCTCTCTAAGCAAGCACACAAGCCTGACAATATATGTACACCAACCAACTACAACTACATGTACCTGAGAGTTTTATAATAAATAGTTTTGTATCTTCTTTTGCAGGTATTATTTTGAACGGGTGTGCATTTCTGTTGGTTAATATTTATTTTCTGATATCAAATAAAAAAAATAATTTATAAGTGGACTTGAAACAAGTATTATTTAAAAAAAAAATCGCAGTTATATAATTAATTAGTACTAGATTCATATATATATACTGCGATGCAAAAGTTTAGACCATGACGTCATTAAAAATTTGCATGTTGCAAAAGTTCAGACAAAAATACGAGATTATGCTTATTTAAAGTAAATAATGACCAAATTTTGTATTTTTCTGATGAATCGTATTTTTTTAGACTCTGATAATTTAAAAATACTCTATATCCGGTCAACTAAACAGATTTAATAACGCTATTGGTTCAATTTTGCACCAAAGCAGACAATAAAGCCACTTTAAATTTTTATTCAACATTTGCACCAAACGTACACTTTAACATCTCTAAATACGTACCGATTGCCTACCAGTCCATAACCTTAAAGTTTTGCCATGAATTCGTGGATCTTGATGAAACGGGTGGTCTTTCTAATATGAAATCACAAAATAGCGACATATTGCTCTTTTTTGCACTTTAATCTGTGAAATAAGATCAATAAAAATTGTTTGATTTAGAACTAGCTAAAGGCGCTGTTTGGCGAATTTCTTTTTGAGGTGTATAAATAGTGCTTTTGCTCTGTTGAGCACAAATGTTGTGTGGAAGCGGTTAAACCGACTTGTTTTATTTCGTCATTTGCATACTTATTCCAATGAAAAATATTATATCTGATTTTATTTCTTATTCTTTTGCAGTGCCAAAAGAAAATGTTATGAAATTGCTTACAATTGTTGATTTAATTCCTAGAAGTAATGCTTCGATACAGCTATGGCATCTGTTGACCAGTGTGTTCTTTTTCAACTTTTGACGAGCTTGAAAATTTAACGTAGGGTTGATATGCCCGACTCTATACATATTGAGCTGAATGAATTATGAAGTGGAATGTTTTCCACACGTGGGATTTTTCGTTGCTTGACAATGCAACGAAATTTGCTAAATCAAGACCGGCCATTATATCATTTCTCCTCCGTTTAAATGTAAAAGCATCACACTCGGTTAAATGAGAAGCTGCCACACCTGACTAATCTGTTGTTAAAAATACACAAATTATGATTATACTGAAAGAAATTTACAAAGTTAAGAAAACTGAAAATAATGTTATTTTTAAGAGCCTATCTACACGTTATCCACTTGCCTAACTCCAACTTGACTCAGCGCATTCAACTCCCGTCCATCCGTGACTACCTCGCAGAAAAGTTTCCCATCATTACATTCAGAATAACGTCATTTACTTTTCGTTTGAAAACACGCAGACAAGTTGTTTTGTTTCTGAAACAAATACAAGCTTTTATCCCCCAACAAAAAAAGTGTGCCCCTTATTACGCATTTTATATACAGGGTGAGGCAAACAAAAAAGGCACCGGTCTAGTGATAGGAATACGTTGAAATGCTTGGCAAGAAAAACTCTTGGAAGCCGCCTGAAACCTTTTTTTGCATTGGTTGGATCGGATTAGCTTCGCATTAGAGCTACTCATAGACTAGGGGCGAGTTCAGATTTTAGTTCGTATTGTATGAAGGCGTCCCATAATGCAAATTATGTGTCTTGCAATCAATTTAGAATGTTTTGTATTACCAAAAACAAAAATGGTCCGATTCTCTAGGATAAATAACGATCGTAATAATCACTAGTGGGAACTTTTCTTGATCAGCTCTACAAATATTGTTTAGATTTCATTTCAGCTATCTTCCAAAACCGTGGCGTAGTTGCCGGCAAATAAGTCGCCAAGCGTTTGTTCGTGCTTAATATTGAAGCGATCGATAGCTTCAGTTAGCAAACCTGTTTTTGTATTGGTTTAAGACTTGGCAACATTTCTGTCGCATTCTTTTCTCTAGAACGGGGCCACTTTTGTTTGCCTCACCCTGTATATGTAGCTTGAACTGGGATTTTCGGATACGGAAACCGAATACGGGAATAGTAAGTGTGCGGTCAGTATCTGGGATGTACTTACGAGTATGGTGGCGAGTCTGATCCCCTTCTTTGTCCTCGTGACTGCTGTTCTTGCTGGAGAGGCGAGGCCAGATGGACATATTCAGCACCGTCACGAAAGGGACGAAGCACATCAGGAACAGGCACAGCCAGGTGTAGTACACCCGCGACACAAAGAACAATGTAGGCAGCCGCCTTGGAGGTGGGGAAAACATAGGATAAATGCTTCAGTAACCCGATTCCGAAAAGAATGAAAGATAGCATGCAAGCAAGAATTTTTTTAAAAAATTACTTGCAAAACATACTTTTTAATAAAAAAATTAATTGTAAAATATGTTTGGATCAGGAATATCTTAAGATTATATTCAGGCCTTAAGAAAGAATGAAGCACTGCAAGTTGTTTTTTCTGGTTTAAAACTCTTACAAAGAAGAAACAAGTTCTACAGAACCACTTTCAGCTGTATAAGGGGCGAACTGGGTTTTCAATTTAGTATAGAGGAATTAACTAACTCAGTTTAAAACACAATTTCAAGTACTTTAAGGTAGGCCAATACCCAAAATTCTAAAATTTTTACTATTGCTTTAATTTTTTCCAAATTTGGCATACTAATTTCAAATATAATGATTAATACTATTTGGGCATTTTTTAAAATTTAAATATAATTTATTTCTTTTTAACGGTGTTTTTCTACTAAAAAAGGAGGTTTAAGGGGTCATAGGAGTCTTAAAAATGTGCAAAGAAGGTACTACAAAACATAGTTTGATCTTTCATGTCATTTTTGAACTACTGAATGTATATGTATAATTTTTTTATATGCAATTCTACAAGATTTATTTATTATAAAACAAGTTTTAAAATTTATGAAACTTTAGCAAAAACTAAAATAAATGATATTAACCATGAAGGTACTTGAACACACTGTGATTAGGCTTGCGCGGCAAATTGTGAGGTCAAAATTGAACAAATGAATAAGAAAATGACTTTATATTGTACAAATATGTACAAACAAAGACTTATACCTAAATTCTCAGCTCAATTTTAATTAGAAATTATTTTTTAAAAAATTTAAAATCAAAATTTTTAAATTTTTACTAATTTTTTTAGAAAAAAGTTCTTAAAATAATTTCTAATTAAAATTGAGCTGAGAATTTAGGTATAAGTCCTTGTTTGTACATATTTGTACAATATAAAGTCATTTTCTTGGTCATTTGTACAATTTTGACCTCACAATTTGCAGCGCAAGCCTAATCACAGTGTGTTCAAGTACCTTCATGTTTAATATCATTTATTTTAGTTTTGGCTAAAGTTTCATAAATTTTAAAACTTGTTTTATAATAAATAAATCTTGTAGAATTACATATAGAAAAATTATACTCATTTATTGAGTAGTTAAAAAATTACAAGAGAGATCAAACTATGCTATGTAGTATCTTCTTTGCACATTTTTAAGACTCCTGTGACCCCTTAAGCTAACAAGTCTACCACATTGAATTTTCATCTTATAAATATTAATTATGTGTTAAATTCTTCGTTTTGAACTGATGAATGCAATGACCCTCTAGAGTTGCATACAAATTACAAGAAAAGAAGTTATTAAGAAAAATGTTACAAATTAACCACAAAAAAAAAGATTTTTTTTTATTAACTTTCACTTGGACATTAAAAAAAAACCTTATATATTTACGCCGGATGTTAGAGTTTCATGGCTCAGATATAAATTGAAATAGCATCTGTAAAAAATTTAAGGTAAATTAATGTAAAACTTTTTATACTAGATGTGTTGGCGCAAACCCCCTTTTTTTAGGTGAAAAACAACAGTTTAAAATAAATCAATTATATTTAAATAAAAAAAATTGCCCAAAAAACGTTGTTCATTATATTTGAAATCACTATGCCAAATTTGGAAAGATTAAAGCAATAGTAAAAATTTAAGAATTTTGGGTATTCGCCTACCTTAACCCGTTAAAAGCCTACTATTAACTAGTGGTCATAGCAAAAAAATATTTGTTACGACAATAAAAGCATATTTTTTTTATCCCTAGTTAATTGGGATAAATAATTTTTTTTTGCTCTTGCATGATAGGCAACAGTTTTAAATATCCTTAACAAATAACACTACAAATCTGAATTTTTCCGTGTTTTTACAATTGTTTGCAAATTCACTGTAAAAAATTATTTACGCTTTAATTAATTAAGCTATAGAGTTTCAAAAATAATTCATAAAGTCTAAGGCCGTTCCTACTTAACCTCTTGTGACCTGGCCTATTTGTGGATTTTTTTTAAAAAAAACCCACAAACAATTAACACGTTAATTAGTTCCCAAATTGACCTAATCCGATAGAAAAAGAATAAGCTTAGCTTATACATGCTCTTTATATATAATAAGAACAAAACTAGATAGAACATAATAAATTCACATTTATTAAAGTTAATTTCACAGTTTTGTGTCTAACCAAATTGTGCATCGGCGGGTTCATCGAACATTAAAAATCTATCAGAAATCTTAGGCATTGGCACGACTTTCTCAATACCACTTCTAAACACTTGATATTGTTTAGCATTTTCTACATAAGAAAAGCTTGTTGCTGATACTTTCCAAAGATACGAGACAGTTAAGTCATGATTTTTATCCTCGGGAATCGAAACTTGACATACAAAATTTTGACATCTTTTTTTGCCCTGCAACTTTTACTAAAAGGAATGAACCTGTAACAATGACGTTTGACATTCGTTTGCTATCTACTTCTAAATATTTCGAAATCAATGTGGTTTCTTTACAGGCACAATTGGTGTAGAAACGCAATTCAGAATTTTCAAAAATTATTGCATAAAAACCTTGTATTCCCTTCACCTGTTGTGCTTTTGACCAATCTATAGCTTCAGATTCTTCAATGATTTCATTTTAAATTATTGACTCAGATAGTAAGCATAACTCTAGCGGCTACTCTTGATAAATCTAAAGCTGTTTGGACTGGTTCATGTAGTAAAAATGCCATGTACCGATTCTTAAACTCGCTAGATTGGCCATCGGTCCAAATTATTAATTCTGATCTATTATTAGCTGGAATTACATTTAGAAGGTTGGTTAAAAACGCTGCAATAGTGTTTTTACTTTTATTATTGGTGTCTGATAGAAGATATACAATGTCACATACATGATGTCATAAACATGATTAGCTTTGTTACAAACATGATAGATTATATATCTGAAACTAATCTTCTGAAAAATTTAAAAAAATTTATTTGACATAATGACCAATTTTGCTTTGCACATAGAGTAATAAAAGAAATCTGCTTTACAAATGACATACTTATGAGAATAACAACAAGTCTTTATCATGTATGTGACAAATAAATTTGATGTCTTCCATGGACATTGATTTAGCCCAAATTAATTCAATAATGTCAATTTTTAAAGTGTTATGTAATTTATGAGACATGCTAATATTAGTCTAAAGTATTAAAAAGATTAAAAATAAGTATAATTAAGTTTAAATACTTTTTTTAAGATGAAAGTTGAATACCTGAAAAATGATAATTTTTAAGAAACCAAATTTGAAGCATTCACTTTAAGGCTTAAATATTTTTGTACATAAATAAATACACCACCACTGGAAAGATCATGTTTTTGAAATACAAAAATGATTGTTACCCATTAAAAAAATAAAGAAAAAAATTTCCCTCTGGTTTCATTTTTCGAAGAACGGCATATATTTGTATAAAAAGTATGTTTAGATTATAAGAATATACACTCTTAAAACAAACACTCCTAATTTAACTCAGTCTGAGTGGATTTCACTCCTCCAGACTAAAAAATGCACTTCTCCTTTTGGAGTGGATCCTTTGTGTGTTAAACCTCCGACAGGATCACTCCAAACGAGTGATTTTAACTCAGTCTGAGTAAATATGCATGCCTTTACGGTGTCAAAAATCACTTCTCCAACTGGAGTGGATTTTACTCTTTTGTTTTAAGAGTGTATGTATAGGATTTTGCTCGGGTCTTAAGAGGTTAAAGTAAGAATTTTGAAGCAAGTTGTTTTTATTGTTATAAAACACTCACTAATGGAAAAACAAGTTGTAAAGAACCACTTTTAATTGTATGAGGGGACGAACAAGCAAAATATCAAAAAGCATGCAGTAAGTTATAACTAGTTATTTTAAATGAGTATTTAGTATGTTCCGAAGTAATTTAATTCTAAGATGGTACAGTTGATATTTTTCATCCTAAAAAAGCAGTAAGTGATAACTTATAGTGAAAAGTAAAAAAAAAACAGGATTTTGAGTTTTAACCATTAATAAGTACTTTTAAAGTTAGTGAAAGAATAAAACGTCGATGTTATTATGAAAACTAACTAACAAGTTAACTAGAACTATTGGCGACAAGTCTCCCGAAATTTTGAGCAGCGTTTAACAGTAGTATCACCATCATAAACTACCTCACTCGTAAGCTAGTAATCTACTCATGCTATATCTGAGCGACTTCTGCATTTTGTGAGGTATTTGCTAGATTTAACTTGGAAGAGCGTTGGGGAACACCGTCTGAAGAAATAAAAACAAGTACTGCTGCGCATGTCCTGTGAAACGAGATTTACAACGATAACAAAGATTTACGAGGAACTGTTTTTTAAATTGTTTCCTGAATTATTTGCTACAGATAACTATGATTTCATTACTTTAAAATAACTTTAAAAATAATAAACCTAATGCCTATAATCATCTTTTACATTCTACCATTTGTATTTAAATATAAGCACTTAAAGTTTGATATTTTTTAATTTCAGTTTTAATAAGTCCCCTTCTTTAGCCCTTCAGTTATATAATATAAATTTGTTTTAATCAAACAACACATTTTGGTATTATGTAAAGGATTTATTGCATTAATAAAAATAAATATATGGTTATTTACTTTCTCCCAATTATTGATTTTCTATTCATCAAAATATATAATAATATTGAAGATATTTCTTAATTTTTATTTTTCTTGAAACTTACTTAGAAAAAAGCTTTAGGGATTTATTAAACTCAAGAATTGAAAAACGCGAAACAGAGAAGAGAAAAAAGGTTAAAAACAGACAAAATAAGTATTCATACTTATAAGAATGGGCCCAGAAAATGTATGAAATAACTTTTTTTCTACAGACAAATATTATTATGAAACTTTCAGTAAATTTTCATAAAGATATTGTAAATAATACGAAGTAAATACTGAAAAACTTATATTTTGACCAATTTTTAGGTACCGCGTACCCTTAAAGTAGTAAACTCGTACACTCTTAAAACAAACGAGCGAATTTAACTCAATCTGAGTAATTTTCACTCCTTCAGTCTTGAAAATGCACTTCTCCGAAAGGAGAGGATCCATTGTGTGATAAACCTCCAACAGGATCACTCCAAACGAGTGATTTTAACTCAGTCTGAGTTAATATTCACTCCTTTCCAGTGTCGAAAATGCACTTCTCCAACTGGAGTGGATTTCACTCTTTTGGTTTAAGAGTGTAGGTAGTACACTGCTGTAGAACTCGTTTCACCTTCATGTAGTGTAACTGCTACGAAACAAGCTTTAAGGTGCACGTTTCGCAACGGCATCAAACTTATATTAATGGTAAAACGCGAAAAGATGCTGTAAAAAAAGGTTTCCATACTACCAAAAATTATTTAAAGAACCAAATTTGGTTAGGTTAAATTTTCGTCGCAGTAGAACTACACGAGAGCTAGTGGTGACATTACTCAAAATTTTTTAGCCGATTGCGTTGCATGAAATTCTTTTGATTCTACACGACTTTTACTTGCAAGTGGTTTTGGTATTCCAATCTAACACATCTAGATAGATATATTCTATATTTAATGAATAGTTTAAAAACCAAATTAAAATTTTGATTTGTTAAATGCTATTAAAAACTTTTCATGCGATTCAAATAGTTATAGACATTAAAAAATTCTGAAAACATACTACATCGAACGAAAATATACAAAGAGAAAGGAGCAAGCTATTTCTGGGGGTTGGCGAGCGATAACAAGCAGGGGGCGTGCCCTTTAGTTTGGAATCAAAAGTGCACTTTAAAAGTTGTAACACACCTATATTTCAAAAGAGAACCTTTTTAAAGATTTGTTAATTTAATTATTTCAGCCACCCGAAGAACAAAAATGATTTTTAAAAAATAATGTTTTTTAAATTTTTTTTTAAAAAACATGTATACGTTCTTCACAAACAAAATTTTTCGAAATTGAATAATTTTGTTTTAAATCAATAAATATAGGATTATTCGACAAAACTTACCAAGAAATTATCTCTTAAGATACCAAACTGCAGCAGAGACAACTTGCAAACTCATAACTTGGTATTGCTAATTTTACTTTTTCCAAAGACTCTCTACAAAAGTTTAATCAAATCGTTAAGAAAAATACATAAAACACAAGCCTACACAAACATAATTTACACAAATGACCACTTCTATTAGCATGATTCATGTTATAGTATTGAATAAAGTTAATCAGATAAGGGAAAACTATGTATTTTAGTAGTGTATGGATATATTTTTTTGTGATGGTTGCCTTACCTCAAGATTTGTTTTACCGCTATAAAATAACATATGTATGTACAGTGGTGGAAATTGATTTATGAACTAACATTCTTTTCACCAGATATCGCTTTGTATTAAGTGCTAACAATTCAAATTTTTTGTGTTGGATATTCAGAGCACAATAAAGGAATTTCACACATAATTTTTTTCAAAAAATGATATTAAATAAAAAATATATCTAATTTTAGTTTTTAAGCATGTCAAATGATGGAAATTGATTTATGAACTCAAATTTATTTTGAACCCAGGTACCAAATATTTTAACTAGTTCTTCATTTGAACTTCAGAGGAGCTTACTATCAGTGTTTATAAATAATATTAAGGCCAAATTTGTTGAAATTTATCTGTTTTATTCCCATTTTACTAAATAGGAAAGCTTGCGGGACTGCCTGAAACCAAAAAGGTAAAAAATGACCCTTATATAATATTGTAACAAATCTGTAAGAGAAATTAGCATATTAATTAAGCGATCAATAAATATAATTCATAAATATTTGAAGAATCATTCTGACTTCGGCAAAAACCATCATTAAAAAAGGTGTAACCCTCGTGGGACGAGGGACAAAAGCAGGATTATTGGACTGGTATCCCAAAAAGTTACCATTTGTTTCAGCATTTGTGCATTACAGGGCGAATTTTTTATGAACAATCACTTCCTGTAACTCCCAGAAGAGTAGGACAAATATTGATATCGTCGTCGAACTTGAAATGTTCCAAAATGAAGGGCTGGTCCAAAGCTTACTCTTCACCATAAGAACAGGCTATTAAAATATAGTCGTAACTACATGAAAATGGTTTGGGTGGGGGTGGAGGGAGAGAAATTGGGAAAAAGTGACATTTGCTGATGAAAAAAAGTTCAATTTGGATGGACGTGATGGTTTAAAATGTTATTGAACGGATCTTCGGAAATAACCAAGATCTGTCTTCAGCAGAAATGTTAGTGGTGGAAGTTTGATGGTTTGGGCCCCGATATCTTATGATTGAAGAAACGAGGTTATGTTTCTGAATTGCTGACAAACATCACTTTATTGAAGATTAATTCTAGAAAATTCTTTAATTCCGTTTTGCGTTGCAAAACTATGCTTTTGATTAGATTTTTATGCATGATAATGCAAGTATCCACATTTCAAACTAAATTAAGGACTGGTTAAATGAAATAAGTGTTGTTCATTTAGATCATCCTGCCAATAGCCATGACTTAAACCCCAAGAATAATGTCCGAGATCAATTGGTTCGAATATTTTACTCAAATGGAGTATGGTTTTAATGAAGTGTGCATCAGTTATTGAATAGAATGACTTAATCATTAAAAACTGCAAATTGCTTGACCAAAACCTGACCCAAAGTTTTGTGTTGTCTATGAAAAACAAAATCAAGGAAGCATTAGCGACAAAAAATAGTTATAGCAATTATTAATTGAGATAGAATGCAAAAGTTCATAAATCAATTTCCCTATGCTAAAACTAAAATGTCAACAAAATAAATTGTTTACGAATTTACATAAAATTTTATTTACGTGTATAGTTTATAATGCAAAGCCTGTATAGTATATAAAATTTAAATCGATAAAAATGCATTTAATAAAGAAATACTGTTAAAAAACTGTCAGTTCATAAATCAATTTCCACCACTGTATGTAGAATTTGTATAGACTAAATAATTAAAAACTATCCTTGATCTTTAAAGAGGAAACCTTTTACCACCTTTAATGTCACAAATAATTAACAAATATCTGTTTAAACGTTTTTTTTTAAAAATATTTACAGTTTTATAGAATTAAAAAAAATATATTGAATTTACATTTTGAATCTTATTAAGTTTTAAACGTTTAAATGATTTTTCTCATTTTACATTAGATTAGCCCTATAAGCACTATGCAAGAATAAAAAGTGAATTGGTCATCAACGAAAATAAAGAAAAAGGTTTTAAAAAATAAATTTAAACGTTAGACTGATAAAAAAGATATTCTGAAATTTTTTAACATATACTAGCAAATGTAAAAATGATACATTACAGATATGCTTAAATTTAATCTTGAATTTTATTCATGTTTAACCGAGTTCTCGGGAGCTTTAGTATTATTTTTGTAGATTCCATCGCCACAAAATTGTTCTATACAGTTTGACTCACAACCAGGGCCCTGATCTAGAAAAACTTAGACTATAGACACAACCAATTTTAGGGCCATCTTTACAGAAATTTTTTGAGTATGATTATCCGTAATGATGGTGCTAGTTAGCTGACATGTTTTTTTTTGCTATAATGTTATCGGTTTCCTCATAACATTGATAAATTTGGGTCATTGCTTAAGGGGGAATGAGCGCGCTGGAACAGGGGTCTCCAAACAAAATTGCCTCAATTTTAATCCAAAGGGGAAAAAAAACTATTTTCTCTGCCACATTTTTCCGGCTGCATTGAATTTTTTGCAAGCTGTTTTTTTTTTAATAATAAATGTAGGTAACTTACAGGTCTCTATAATCCAACTTTTTAAAATTGGTTCGAATACTTTTTGTAAAATCATTTATTCAAATTTAAGAAAAATTTCCAACTGATTTCAAAAAGTGGGATGGTCGGGACCTGTATAAGTCAGCTACATTTATCATATAAACAAATTCCGTTTGTAAAAATATTCAATACAGCCGGAGAAATGTGGCAGAGAAAATATTTTTCCTCCATTGGATTAACACTGATGGACATTGCTGGTTTGGAGACCCATGATAAAGCGCGCCCATTCCCATTTAAGTCAAAGTCAAGCTAAAATCAAAGCGCGTACCAGAAAAGTTTAAAATTTACTGAAATTTTGGAGGAGGGTCGACAGTGCTTATCATAATACAGGGTGAGGCAAACAAAACCGGCCCCGAGCTAGAGATGGGAATACGTTAAAATGCTTGGCGAGAAAAACTCTTGAAGCCGCCTGAAACCTGTTTTTGCATTGGTTGGATCGGATTAGCTTCACATTAGAGCTACTCATAGACTAGTGGCGAATTCAGATCTTAGTTCGTATTGTATGAAGACGTCCCATAATGCAAATTTAGGGTCTTGCAATCAATTTAGAATGTTTTGTATTACCAAATACAAAAAGGTCCGATTCTCTAGGATAAATAACGATCGAAACAATCAAATAATCACTAAATCTTGATCAGCTCTACTAACCTTGTTTATATTCCATTTCAACTAGCTTTTAAGGGGTCATAGGAGTCTTAAAAATGTGCAAAGAAGGTACTACAAAGTATAGTTTGATCTTTCATGTAATTTTTTAACTACTCAATATATAAGTACTATAATTTTTTATATGTAATTCTATAAGATTTATTTAATATAAAACAAATTTTAAAATTTATGAAATTTTAGCCAAAACTAAAATAAATGAGATGAAACATAAAGCTATTTGAACACATTGTGATTAGGCTTGCGCGGCAAATTTTGAGGTCAAAATTGAAAAAATGACCAAGAAAATGACTTTATATTGTACAAATTTGTATAAACAAAGACTTATACCTAAATTCTCAGCTCAATTTTAATAAGAAATTATTTAAAAAAAATTTTAATCAAAATTTTAAAATTTTTATTATTTTTTTTTAGAAAAAAGTTCGTAAAATAGGGTAAGGTGGGGTAAGTGGGCCACCTTTTTGGCATAATTCGACTTTAGACCTTCATAAGACTGGATGTAATCGGCCTAACCACTTATTTTTTTTTTGTGGTCCATTCTCTCATATGTTATTACTGTACCCATGACAACCAAAACACAAATTGGCAAAAAATAAATTTAAAAATATGTTTTCCTTTTTGGTCATCCGAGTGGCCCACTTGCCCCGCATGGTGGGGTAAGTGGGCCACCCCCCTTATATATTTTTACACATAACTGGTAGAGATATGGTGGGGCAAGTGGAATAATCTACATTATTTTTTGAGTGTTTGAGAAAAAAAAGTAATGATGTATCTTTATTAGTTCCCCCATAGCAACTTTTTCTGGCATGCAAGCTTACTACACGAAAAAATACGTTAATTTTCATCTTGTCATTTTTGCATGTAGTGTAAAAAAATGTTAGGGCTACAGATTTTAAACTGGCCTATGTCAATGAATAGGACCATGAATAGTGAATAGGACTAACCCTATGAATCAGTGAATATGACTTTTTTTAAGTATATTAAAGAGTTGGGGAAAGTGGGCCACCCCTGGCCCACTTACCCCGCCATTGTGGTGGCCCACTTACCCCAAACGCGGGGCAACTGGGCCACCCCAATTTTCTTTTAACCTTATCAACATCACAAGTACAAGACACTACAAAAAGATACTACGTTTTATACCCTTTCAAAATATATAACATTTTGTTTTATTTCATGAACCATTTGGTAATAAATAAAAAAATAGTATGATGGCGTGAATTACGAAAAGATGCAATGTTAAAAATTTTCACAAAAAGGATTGTACCTTGTTACATACTTAAATGAAAATGATGCCATAATGTTTCCTGCATCTATTGGGGTAAATACGTAAAAATATTGTAACAGATTTTTTTTTACGTCCATAATTCGGGAAATGCCAGGGGGGTGGCCCACTTGCCCCAATGGCCCACTTACCCCACCTTACCCTAATTTCAAATTAAAATTGAGCTGAGAATTTAGGTATAAGTCTTTGTTTGTACATATTTGTACAATATAAAGTCATTTTCTAGGTCAATTTTTCCCTCAAAGCTTGCCGCGCAAGCCTAATCACAATGTGTTCAAATAGCTTTATTATGTTTAATAACATTTATTTTAGTTTTGGCTAAAGTTTCATAAATTTTAAAATTTGCTTTATATTAAATAAAGCTTATAGAATTACATATAAAAAAATATACTTATAAATTGAGTAGTTAAAAAATTACATGAAAGATCAAACTATGCTTTGTAGTACCTTCTTTGCACATTTTTAAGACTCCTATGACCCCTTAAAAGCGTAGCGTAGTTGCCGGCAAATAAGTCGCCAAGCGTTTGCTTGGGCTTAATATTGAAGCGATCAATAGCTTCAGTGAGTAAGCCTGTTTTTGTATTGG
Source organism: Hylyphantes graminicola (assembly GCA_023701765.1). Taxonomy (NCBI): domain Eukaryota; kingdom Metazoa; phylum Arthropoda; class Arachnida; order Araneae; family Linyphiidae; genus Hylyphantes; species Hylyphantes graminicola. Next base: position 14,473,317 of record CM043113.1, read on the forward strand.
TTTTAGACTTGGCAACATTTCTGTCGTATTCTAATCTCCATCTCGGGGCCGGTTTTGTTTGCCTCACCCTGTATAACTAAAATTGAGGGGCCACTAATATGTGGTGGGCCTTAGGCCTGGGTCTAACGGCGGTCCTTATGGTAGATCAGACCCTTCTCACAAATTTGATAATATTAACTAATTCGAGGGTCGCGCTTATGTTTCCAGGTATGACAACGGAGGGTTTTGGCTTGTACACGAATTTCTATTTTTTTTTAACTTAACAGAAATCGATTTCATCGATTCTTCTAAATCGTCTTTTGCAAAGAGATTCGAAGAAATGCTCAATACTTAAACAGAACAATTATTTTAGCTAAGTAAATTCCATTATTTTCAATTTCAAGACTCTTTCAAAAAAATTGGGAACTGTCATTACGTAAGCAATAATTTTCAGAGCTAATAGATGCTTGATTCTTTTGAAAAAGCAAGCTAAATGCATTTCCATTTTCAACAAAAAAAGAGACCACTTTTAACAAAAAAAGATATAAATAATAATTCCAAATGCGTGCAAAAAATCCGTTGCCAACAATTCAGTTATTATTTCTGATATCATGCATGCAAAGCAAGCAACATCGGAACTACACTCTTAAAACAAAAGAGTGAAATCCATTCATATAGGATAAGTGCATTTTCGACACTGGAAAGGAGTGAAAATTAACTCAGACTGAGTTAAAATCACTCGTTTGAAGTTATCCTATCGGAGTTTTAACTAAACAAAGAGTGAAATCCACTCCAATAGGATAAGTGCATTTTCAACACTGAAAAGAGTAAAAATTAACTGAGACTGAGTTAAATCCACTCGTTTGTTTTAGGAGTGTAGCTCCATATTCAAATGCTTCGAGATATAATTTTTCGAATTAAAAAAAAAAGAAAAGTAGGTAAAAATGGAAAAGGGGTATTAAAATGATGGAAGATATCCGTCTGTCCGCACCATTTTTTTAAAAATATGTTCTATTCCTCGGATTTTAAAAGAAAATGGAGGAAGGACCAATATTTCATACTAAATTTCAAAGAACAATATTTCATACTGTTTGTCCATCTGTTTGAATGTCTGGATGGACATCTTGTCTACTTATCTGTTGACATGCCACCAATTGAAATTAAATTTTTGACATTTAAATATCTGTTGCCACTTCAACAGCATGAGAAATTTTATTTAAAATTACTATTAGAATTAAATTTTATTTTTGTGATACGGAATTGGTTTACGTTATTAGTAAATAATTACATTATTGATTTTTTGAGTTACCACATGTATCACAATGCGATTATCTGATTGTTTATTATTATTTGTTTAGTAAAAAAGCGGCAAGGATTTCTATTTTCTCTGTATAAAACAATTCTTAGTTTTATTTTACGTTTATTCCTTTATTAATGCAATATGGAGATTGTCATGCTTTCTTATTACTAAATAGTTAAAAAATATCGCGGTTTTAAATTTTTTTATGTTGAACTCATTAAAGGATAAAAAGTTTGCGTCATTTAAGTCGTGTGCATTACTTTCGAATCCCGCTAAATGTCGCCGGAACGGATGCTAGGAACAAAGCAAATTTACAGTTTTTCTTCAAACAACAAATAAATTTATCAAACTTTAAAGAATATTAGTTGATTTTGACGATAGAAAATTATTGAAAAAGTTAAAATTTATGCTTTGAAATTTTAAATTACAACTAAATGCTGTTTTTGACGATTTTTCTAAGGTGTGTGATTCTTTTGTGAAAGCATTTCCAGGTTACAGTTACTTTTGCAAATCTACTTAGAATTTCGATAAGAATTTCAGTGAGCATTATTGCAACAGGGGAGTAGAATATTTTATTTCTTTTGGAACTTGTTTAAATATATTTAAATAACAATAAACTTACTTGTTGGACTTGTTTATGGATGATACTAAAGCACAAAAAGATTTAGTTGTACATTTTATTAGTCAAAGTTGCATTAAAGATCGACCGAATATCTAGAAAATTTGACACGAAGTAGTGTTACTTCAATAAATGAAGAATTAAATACTACTCTGCTATATTAATATCAAAATATTAGGATTTCTAAATCATATTTTTTCAGTCTAAAAGAAACCACTACTAAATCACTATTTTCTAAAAAATATCATATCACCATCTACTAAAATGTTCGAGTGTAGTTTATAATTTTTTGCATGCTTCAAATTTAAAAGTAACATTGGGGGTAGTTATATTGAGCACAAATGTTCATGAACAAAAATTAGGAGTCCCTTTAAAGTGGCGGCTTTGGGCACGTGCCCTGTTTGCTCTGCCGAAAATCAGTCTCTGCCTACTTTCCCTTAAAAAAAATAAAGAAATTACCCCTCGTTATATTTTTTAAAATGTATATCAGGTGAATTCAACCTGCAGATACATGGAAACTAGACATCATAGCGAAATTCCAGGTTGACTGCCCAAACAAAATTTGCTCGAGCTCCAAATTCATATTAAAAAGGCAACCTGTACTTTAAACAGTAGTAGTACTCCATTTTTAAACCAGATTTCAAATCTATAAGAAAGTTCAATAAGAAATACCAATTTTTGTTTATCAACTATTTATAGACATGTGACGTTTAAGGGGGTCCAGTACCCAAAATCATGAAAAATGCATTTTTAAAATTATTTTTTAAAAATATTATTTGAACATTTCTCAACATTTTGCAAAAAACCGCTTCAAATTTTATGCTTTAGCTTTTCAGTTATTAATTTTTGAATGAGACTCACTCTCCAAGTATCCTATCACGGATCTATACTTTTAATGCTCGTATCTCTGTTCGTTTTTTTAAATTTTAGGATAGTGAAAAACACCATTCTTTTAATATTATTCATAAAAAGTTTCTGTATTTATTTATTTTAGTAGTTATTTTTAGTAGTTATTTTTTATAGTTATTTATTCGGCAGCTGTATCCTATTTTTAAAAAAATTCGAGCAATAAAATATTTGGTCTAATTTTTTTCAAATTAATCAGCATTTATTAAAATACGTACATCGGCAATGAAATCTCATTGTTGCTTTGCTATAATTTATTTTTATTGTTTTCTTTTAAAGGTTAAATCCACTTGATTAAACTAGATGCATGTTGCACTACACAACTGTCAATTGCCAAATCAATCAACTTGAATCTGTAGAACTCGTTTCACCTTTCATGTAGTGTAGTTGCTATGAAGCAAACTTTAAGGTGCACATTCCGCGTTCGCATATTGTTATTCCTTGTAAAACGTGAATAATTGCAGTACAAAAAGGTTTATATTTTCCAGAATGACATTAAAGGAGACAATTTTTTTTTTAGTTTCAAATAACTTTGCGCTAGAGTTACACCAGGTATACTGGTGACACGACTAGGAATTTTTAGGCGATAGCTTTATTTAAAATTCATTTGATTGTACATAACACTTTGCTTGAGTACAAAGGTTTTTTGTTATTCTACACTACTTTTTGGAAACACATTTTCCAAATTTAGTCAACATATTTAAAAGAAAAATTAAATTTTTATCTGTTCATTCCTTTTAAAAATGTTTTAATACGATGTCAGAAGACTTTTTTGTTGAGAATTTCGGCAATAAACAGCAAGTAGGGGGGGGGGGGGGGGATCAGATTTGACAGGTCATGCCAGTTTTTAAAAAAGGTTTTGGGGTTTAATTAACAAATTTCAACAATTCGAGTTTTATATAGTAATAACTTTTAAGCTATCACTAGTATTGATGCTGTGATATTTTATTCGATATTAAATAAGCTTATATTACCATGTTCTATTTTTTATTGCCATTTTCAAAGCGTTTACGAAAAATTTCGCTCTTTGTATTGTTATTTTCCAATAAACAGAAAACTTTCGTTTGCGAACTACTTGATCATAATTCCTTAATCAATGCACGCATAGCTCCCACCCCCACCCCCCCTCCCCAAAAAAAAGTTTTCATTAAATTTTAAGTAAAAACATGCATCACACTTATATTTTGGAATGAAAGTTTAAAGATTTATCCATTTCAGCCCTTTGAAGACTTAGACGGCTTTAAGCCATATATAATGAAGTTTTTTTTAAAATTTAATAAATTCTTTATAAACCCAAATTTCTCTTTTCATTAATTTAATTTGCTTCGATCAATAAAAATATAATAGGACAAATCTTACCGATAAACTATCTATCAAGATTCCACTCTTCCTCAGAGACAAGTTGCAGACTTATAACTACTTGGCACTGAAATTTTTTAATTTGTAACATCTATCAAATGGGGTTAGATAAAAGTGCGGAATCAAAATATCGTACAAAAGATGACATACGGAGACCTGTAAAAAAATTACATTATTATCTGAAAGGAAATGCTCATTAAACTCGTGCGACCAGGCATCCCCATTTGAGAACATTTTTTAAAACCTCCCCACAAACAATTAACACGTTAATTAGTTCCGAAATTGACCTGGTCCGATAGAAGATCCAAATATCAGTCTTCAGTCTTTGATTACAGGTATTATTCATTTATTTCCATAAAAAATGAAGTAGAACGAGGGTCAATACGATAGAAGAGTTTTTTAAAAAATAAATTTAAACTTTTTGCAAACTTTTCAAACAATTCTTTTAGTAGTTAATTTTAAAGGCATTTAGCTTTAAAAACAATGTTAAAATAAACTGTTAACCAAAAATATACGTGTACGATTTTGCTCGGGTCTTAAGGTCAATAAAACACAGAATTGTAAAAAAAAAACTACCAATGATAAAAAAAAACTACAAGCTTTAGATGGTACATGGCAGGACATGAAAATAATGTGATGGTGACTTTTTAATCAAGGGTTTGGGTACGAAATCCCGCGGCCGAAATCTCGCATCCCATAAGCTCGCATCCCAAAATCTCGCGGGACAGCATCTCGCAGGGACAGAATCTCGCATCCCATAATCTCGCAGGGACAGAATCTCGCATCCCATAATCTCGCATGGACAAAATCTCGCGGGACAGAATCTCGCATTTCATAAAAAGGGCAGGATTTGTGAGTTTAAGATATATTTTTGATTTTGAAAGTTAATTAGTTTTGGTATAGGTGTTGTTATAAATTTGTATAACGTACATTTCATATCAAGGAATTGATTAGCAGTTATGATTGTGTATTTAAGATTGAAAAAAAAGTAGCCATCGAAAAATTAAATTACTTTTGATTTGTATGTATCTCTGTTTTTATTCATTTATTTAGTCTTGGTAAAGGGTGAAATAAAATATTTCTTAAATTTATGAATAATTTTGAGATGGTGAAGATATGGTGATATCTGATATAGGATAGTTATATGTATTTAAGGAATCAATTAGCAGTATAGTTGTGAACGTATAAATAAGATTTTCTTAAAAAATTATTGAATAATTAAGTTCCATTTGATTTTTTTATGACTTAATGTTAATATTTTTATTATCTTATTCAGTAACGTAAGCAATGTTTTATTAATTTATTTAGTACAGATTAAATGAAAAAAAAATATTTACACTGCTGAAAATAATTAGGGGAATGCATGGTTTAAACCATTTCGCCCCCAATGATTCCATTTGGTATCATCAGCTTCCGATTTTTTTGCTGACTAAGCTGAACTCTTACTTATTTATCGTTAGATGGAGGAATCATGTCTTTTAAAGAAATAAATAATGTGTGTTTAAATTGAATAAAAACATGAAAAACATTGTATAATAAAATTCACTACCGAAAAACTTTTATGAAATAAATTGACACTAAATTCTTCACGCTTGCATTCTTAGAAGTCTAAAATTTGATTTAATCTTTTTTTACAATTAAAATTTTGAAAATAATTATTGTTATAATTTATTCAAAAGTTATGATTCTAATTTTTAGCCCCTTAAATTTTAGTTAAAAAATTAATATTTGTTTCCAGCTTTTTACCATTTTAATCTTTATGCATAAGGAATCTATTTCATAAATTTTAGATATTTATAATAAAAAGTAAGAAGTTTTAACTGGACGGGGGTAAACAAAAGTACGCAAAGTGCTCCCCTAATTGTTTTAAACAGTGTATTAAATTTCCGAATTTGGCCATAGTGATGGTAGGGTGATATAGTATTGTTGTATTACGTACTATGCTAATTAAGGAATTAAATAGTAGTTGTGATTATGATTAAATTGAAAGTTATTGAATCATTGAGTTAAATAATACTTTTATGAATTCATAATTGTTTTTATTTTTTTCAGTCTTGGTAAAAGGTAAAATACCATATGTCTTAAATTTCTGAACAAGTTTGAGATGATGAGGGATTAAGTATTGCTGTGTTACGTACTTTACAAATTAAGGAATTGATTATAGTAGATCAGAAATTGTAATTAAGATTTGGAAATCAAGTTATTGAATGAAAGTTACATATTTTTACTAAATTATAATTGTTTTCATTAATTTATCCTGTCATAGTAAAAGGTGAAATAAAATATTTCTTATTTATAAAGTAGGAACTGTAGCTAACTTATTAGCCATTTTGAAATTGTTAACTTATTCTTGCTGTGTAAAAAAGATTGAAATTGAGTACTAGATTGCCGGTGAACTTATACTTCACGGAATTTCGTGTTCGATATACACCGACAACTTTTGGTAATTAACAGTTTATTTTTTTAATCTAAAAATTGATTTTTTTTGTCTAGTATCTTTAACATCTGACAAATATTAAAACATCAAGAAAGCGAAATAGGTTTTAGACCTTAAAAACACAATTGGCTAAGATTTATTAGAACTTCTTGATAGACATGAAATGTGCAACTTGTTAATACATTTATCATTCCAGTCAATATTAGTACATATATGCATATAAGTCCCTTGTTTATAACATATAAAAAACCATCTACTATCCCTACCAGATATTTTTTAAATATTTTTTCGGTAGACCGGTATTGTTTACACCATTTAGCGAATTTCCAGTAAATGAATAACCAAACTTTAGTTGATTTAGTTTGATTTCCAAACTTTAGTTGAAATACTCTTAGCTTGCATTATTAAGTAATTTATTAATTCGCTTATGATTTTAAAGTATTCATGTCGAATTTCTTTTAATAACTTTATAGTTATTCCTTTAATAAAACTAAACCATCATAAAAACAGTTACATTATCTTAATTACTGATTAAAGGAGGTTTTTAGGTAATCAAATTTAATATATTTTTACGTTTTTATTTTACATTAAAAGTCACATATTGTTTTTGCTAAGAGGTGTGGTTAATTAATGCATTTCTTAATTCTCAACTTTCTTTTTTCTTCAACAACTATCTAGTGTTCGATCCGTCATAACTAGGAAATGCCTTCCAAAAGATAAGCACACTTAGACAATTGAACAACCAATATAACTTCATTATAACGGTATAACTATTTGCTTTAAATAATTATACTGTTTTGTTGATAATCTGATGATAATTGCTTCTCTATAATCTATAACACTCCAGTCACTTTCTCCTCCACGAAAAGATGTACAAAGAAATAACACTATTCTAGTTTACCTGAGTGATTTATTTTTAGAAGGGAGTGTCCGAGACGACATATGCTGAAAGGCTTTGTTTGCTGAATGTACCAAACACAATATAGGCATCACCGGGCATACTATAACAGGTTATTTCGACCAAGCACAATGACTACAACGTATTTACAGAAGAAACCGGAGAAAAGAAGCTTCTTTTTGTAAACTCCGACAGCAGGAGGGATTGAGTTTCAAGAACTACTTTGTCTTCGGCGCTTCTCTTTGGAAAGTGTATCAGTTTTTCAACAACAATTCCATGTCTTTAACGTTCAGTTCTGTTTACATCAAATTCGTAGAACTTAACTCAGGCTTTCACCATCTTTCGATTCCTTGTTTTTTGCATTATAGTGTCAAAGCCAAAAAATATAGACAAAAACCAAATTTCTCATTAAAATATAAAAAAAAAACTCCATAGATAAAATCACTTGTATAATAATTGAAAGTGTGATTTTTAATTTTCTGCTTGCTAATTTTCATTAGCATGCATTACCAAAGCTTTAGCAAAATCACTAACTGCCTCTTAATTTTAAGTCAAGAAAGTTTATTTTCGCTTGGCAATTTTTTTTTTTTTGCCACTTGTCATCAATGGGCTAAATAATATTATCAGAACCTCATTTAAATGCCAATCGAAATAAAAGTCGAAGAAGTTCAATTAACGGTTGCTTCTCTTTATAAATAAACTTAACAACTAATAAGTGATTTTGTAAGAAATTGCGAGTATATCTTAGTTGGAATTATTTTCAGTAATAGTCATATGCATTAATAGTTATTAATAGAAAAAATACCTGTCATTCCCTAACGTTAAAAGATAAATTGCTTGTCATTACCTGTCAGTCCCTCATTCTCATATTCTCTAAAATATCATAGATAGAGTATAGTGTTCTAAAATTAAGTGAACAGAAAATACTATCGATTTGGATTTAAGAATGAAGGAAAGAATTTTTATAATAATGTTAATGAATAACAATAAAGTCTCATTACCCCCTCAAAATTACCATTGTTAGGAAAATAATTCAAAAGGGGAGTTGAAAGAGATTATTATTTCATATTTTTAACATTACCCAATATCGATAAATTTTCATAAATTTTAAGCAGGTTTGTGTAGTACAAAATATTGAAGCACCTCATTAAAAACACATGAAAACAAAGGTGCTTTAATCAGAATATAACTAGATAAAATTTTCGTTTTAAATGTGTTTCGTTTTGATGTTATGTTGATACCTGGGGAAAATGGGCTAACATGGCAAAGAAATACTTCCGCGGAAACTGTGATTGCAAAATTAATACATTTAGCTCTATGAGACTGACAGTCCCTCTTCAACTTTTTTCGATGATTTATTTTAAAATTGATGAATGAAAATTCTGCGCATGTATAATTCTTAAATTTCATTATAAGTAAGTTAGTATTCTTAAATTTCATACCTTAATGTAAATTGTAAAAGAGTCACTTAAACTTCAAGTATTACTTATTGAGTAATATATTATTGATCAATGTAATTGCCATTTGTTTTAGAGATATATTTAGAGCTCTATGAATTATCTTACATTTTTAATTGAACTTTTTTTCTATTTTTCTTAAAAGCGTACTTAATGCCAATTTTTAAAAGTAATTTTTCTATTCTTTTTGCCGTGATTGCAGTTACCTTCTGGTTTATTAAACAGTGTATACTACGAATTACATATTTTAATTTTAATACATTCATTGCGTTGACAAAAATATTTGGCGGCGAAAGTGTTTCATCAATCTTTAGTAGACAGAAATTCATTTGCTTTCGTTCCTTTGCTTTATTAAAAAACCAAATTAATACGTACTTTTAAAATTGTGTTCTAAATTAATTCAAATAAATGTAAGGTAATTCGTTTAATTAGTAATAATTTAACTAGTAATTATTTAGTTGCTAATAATTAATTAGTAATTATGCATCTAGTTCATAATTAAAGTTGCACAAGAGGAATACATTTTGTAAAATTTTATTTAGAAATTTAAATTAATAAAAAACTGACAATTATCATTCCGAAATTGATTAAATAAGTATAGCATATGAGTTAACAAGAAGGGGGAGGGGCGTCAAGAGCAAATTCACTAAAGAAGGGGCCCATCCAAAATAAAGAAAGTAGTGACCCCTAATGTTACTTATTCTCATCAGATCCTGGGTTCGCCCCTGATTTTGGAAATAGTTACCCACATTTACGGGAGTTTTTTTTTATTTTGACGTTATTTTAATATTAACACACATTCTTATACAGGTATTTAAAGAACAATTTTGGGATACAGTTTTTCAATTTGAATGTCTTTGGTAAGAGGACCCTTTAACGATTAAATGGCTAATTGTTGTCAATTGGCAACAAATACTTTTAGATGTACAAACTAGTGAATTATTTAAAATATCAAAAGAAACCTACCTAAATTACATGATAATGAATTTTTAGCTCTTTTTTTGTTAGACCCATATGATCAGCGTTTTTGACATTTATTTAAAGATTTTTGTTCTCATAGATAACTATATTTTTTTAGCATTTATGTAGCTTTCATAAACAAGTGTATATAAAAAAAAGTTTTTATATTTAAAGGAAATACAAAATCTTAATTAGTTTTATTCAAAAAAAAAACATACCTGCTTTATGTGGTGGTATTTACCCAGAATTCAAATTAACGAAGTCTTTCTCTGGAGAATATTTGGATATTTATGAATGATGATGACTCAGTTTAGTCAGTTTTGCTTTATTCTTTTGCAGATCTTAACGATTTTCCTTTACAAATTGAAAGATATCTAATTATTATCGAAAAGTGCTATAGGTTCGATTGTGCTAGGTTAAATAATTAATAAGTACTAGGTTCGATTTGAACTTCAAATTCCACTCTTCGTTATGTAAATCTAATACATATTACCAATGGCTTGGCTTGAGTTGTAACTGTTATATCCTAGAATCTGTATCATGTTCAAAATATTTGGGTGTGCACATAGATTCCAATTTGAAATGGAAATGTCATGTCAATGAATTATTTAACAAACTGCGTTCTATATTGGTAAAATTCTAACAACTTAAAAATAAAGTTGATAAAAATTTCTAAATAACTTTATATTATTCATGGTTTTACTCTACATTAACTTATGTCGTTATAATATGGGGTGTAGTATATAAGTCGAAACTTAATTATTTTTTTTTTCAATTCAAAATAAATGTTTTAAAATTTTAAATTCTCAATGTAATTCCATCTTTTAATTTTAGGAAAATTAATCTTCTACCTTTCAGTTATGATTACTTATTCCGTATTTCTCTTTATTTGGGTCGCAATAAAGATATTTGTGAATTTAAGGGCATAATCTCTCCAAGAAGACCCCAAGAAATTTACATAATTCCTAAATTTAATAAAGAAATCTTTAGAAAATATTTTTATTATTTAGCTCCTAATTTTTTTAATAAACACCAATGAGAGAATTAAGCTTTGAGGTGCAAATTATCAGCTGTAAGTCTTCCAACCCTTTTCCCTCCCTACCCTTTGCTGTTAAAATGGTTATTTCGAAAGACCCCTCCATACGAATTGTCCGAGTTAACAATAGGAAGCTTCTTTCGCTTTACCTGCTGTTAACAATTGCACTGTAGGGCCATAAATTATGTACGTTGACATCCCTAGCTGAAGTAACGCTTGGACACGCCCTTCCAAAACAAATCACTTGACAGTTTCAATTCCCACACAAGCAAGGAGCTGAATATCTGGGAATGTTATAAAAAGCGAAACACAAAAGACGTTTCAATAAAGTCTTTTTTCTTAAATTAACACTAAATTGAAATATGAGGTACTTTCCGAAAAATTGAAAAATATAAAAATTTCTTATTTAAAAAAACATTTCTTTAATGTGGACTGTAGAAAAATATTACATTGTTTTTGGATAGAATTAAAATAAACAAATAAAGCAATGATTGTATACTTTTCTTAATTCCTTCTACTGAACCATTCTTTGTTTCTGAGGAATATGGAAAAAAAGAAAAGATGGTAAAATGTAGGGGAGTCTGGGGTACAATGGACCACTTTTGTGAATTTTCAGTACTAACTCTCAAACTAATATTTCTTTTAATTTGAAAATATGCATGCATATGCCTAAACATTAGGCTTTATGCTACATTAAAAAAAAGATTTGCATTTACTTTTTTAATATGAATTTCTGGAATCCTCGATTTCATCATTTTTCTTTGTACTAGAGGCTAAAAAAAAATTCCAATTTGTTTTTAGCTCTAATCAAAGCAGCAGTTTTTGGTTTAAATATTTTCTCTTCCTTGATTTTAGCTTCTTCTTTAATTCCTTTCACCGGTGTATCAGTTTGAATTTTTGAAGCTTCGGGAATTTTTTTTCTTATTAAGCAGATATTTTAAAAAATAAAAAAATCTTTAATGAACTATTTCATTATATCTTTAATGAACTATTTCATTATAGTTGTCAATTTGTAAAAATTGAATTCAATTAATTCAAAACTTATTGAATATTTAATTTTAAAAGCTAAATAAAAAGAAAGTTCAAATAAAATACTTCTTTACTCTGTTTTGAAGTCTAATTAGGATTTTTTTAAATTTCAATGCAATTAATTTTAATGCATTGACAACACTTCAAGTATGTAAAATACCTCAAACACCGATTTACTCACTCACTAAAAGTAAAATAATTTATTAAGTTTTTATTCCACACATACCGTCAATTTAGAAAAGAATATGATAAACAGAACTGGGATACAATGGACCATGGTCCATTGTACCACAGGTTCTGGTGGAAAATTGTACCCCAGGTTCTAATGGACCATTTTACCCCATGTGGAAGTCTGACAAAAAAAAAAAAGTCTCAAACACTAATTAACCCTAAATTAAACTGTTCTACTTTGATTAACTAAAACAATATATGATCTTATCGTTTTAATGCGCCAAGTAAAATCTTCCAAATCACAATTCTTGAAAGAAAAAAAAAGAATAAATACTTTGGTGTATATATTTACTTTTGCCTGCCTGCACAAATGAACTTTCAAGAATAAAATGACTAAATTTTCAGATAAAAACACTATTGCAAGTTTATGATAATCAATGCTCTGCTGCCTCCTATGTACCTCAATATGAAACAAATAAATAAAATAAATAATAGAGCGCGGTGGATTTTACCCCGTTGTCCATTGTACCCCGACTTCCCCGACTTTAAGAGGGTGAAATCAAAAACTTCTTTTAAAAACAAAAAAGTCTTCAATCAGTAAAATTTTAACGAGAAAAGTAAATAGATTATTAATTACAAATCATTTATGAATAATGAAGTTGTTTTATGTAGTATTATTTTGCTCTTTCAAATAATTCCTAAACATACTTACACAAAACTCATAATAAAAGTTGTAAAACAAAGAAAAAATAGAAAGCAAAATATTATTGTATTTTACCTTTTAAGCAAGACGAAAAAATAATAAATACAGTTAGGAGTTCATAAAAATAAGATTTGATTTAGTGTGAATCAATTTAATCTTTATCACAATTGCTATTTTACATCAATTCGTTAAGTGCGTAATCCAACAGAGTTATATCACTCTACCATCACTATTCACTATCGCAAAATTTAATAAATATTTATTTTACCTTTTATCTAGACTTAATAAATTAATAAAAAATATAACGAATTCATAAAAAATTTAACTTAATTGTAGAATAATTAATTTTTTTATCTTATTTGTGCGTTCACAACTACTAGTTAATTCGTTAATTACGTAATATAGCATTACTATCACCGCTCCTCGCCATTTCAAAATTATTCAGAAGTTTAAGAAATGTTTTATTTCACCCTTTACCAAAATTAAATAAATGAATAAAAACAGCTATCGATACATACAAATCAAATGCAACTTAATTCTTCGATAGCTATTTTTTTTTTCAATCTTAAATACACACTCATAACTGCTGATCAATTCCTTGATTTGAAATGTACGCAATACAAAATTATAACAACACCTGTACCAAAACTAATTAACTTTCAAATTCAAAAAAATATCTTAAACACAACCTACAAGTCCTGCACTTTTTAAGAAATGCGAGATTATGTCCTGCGAGATTTTGTCCATGCGGGATTTTGTCCCGCGAGATTTTGTCCATGCGAGATTATGGGATGCGAGATTCTGTCCCTGCGAGATTCTGTCCTGCGAGATTATGGGATGCGAGCTTATGGGATGCGAGATTTCGGCCGCGGGATTCTGTCCCAATACCTTAATCAAGATTTGTCCTACTACTACATACTAACCTATGTATTTGAAATTTGCATTTAATAGAGAGCAAATAATAAGTAAAAAGCATCCCTTCCAAATCTGTTAAGTCATACAATAATAACAAGAAAACTACATAAATGTTTTTAATAGCATGTTATATAAAAAGGTCTTTTCAGGATACTTATCTCATCTTAACAAATAAAAATTGCAAAGAATTGATCAATTTTCAGCAAAAGTGTTATCATAAGTAATCAATGTATATAAAAATTAAATTAATGATCGATAATAGAAAAACTTAAACCGATAAGTTAGTGCTAGGTTTAAATTTTTAGATTAAAAAAATCATGAAAAAAATAAGTAAAAGTTTAGCCTATATTTTATGTTTTAAATATAATTTGGATCACAATCAAATGATAGGTAGATACGTCTCTTTTGTTATACCTTGTGATTACCTGAAGTTAAAATATTGCAAAAGGTTAATTTGAAGTCATACTTAAATTGTCCTCTGAATATTAACTTTTAGTGGGGAACATTAAGGACAAAGCAATAAGGCGGTTTTAAAGGGGAGTCGGATGAGTGTTAGGGTCAAAAATGCGTATTTTCTTTTTTCTACATATCTTTAGCTTTAATTTAAAACAAAGATTATCGATTTCTGTTTAGAGGTTCTCTTTATAAGCATTTTTGAGAAACTCTGAACATCAGTTCTTACCCACGAGTTACATTTCTTTCGCGTTTCCTGAAATATTAATAAAGGTTTTTTCAACAGTTAGAAGCATTTTCAGGAACTGTTTAATTAATTTTACACATTAATAGCTCTTTGACCTAAAGCGAGGAATTTCAAATATCTCTGCAAAAAATTATATAACTTTAAATCTGATTTATTTATATTTTCAATACATATTAAAAAAAACTGTAAAAGTATTTATGCTTTGAAATATCTTCAGTTTAAATCAAAGATCGACGTGTAAGAAACATAATATAAAAAGTTTTTGATGTCTCATATAGCTCCTGAGAAGAGAAAGACGTTCCTAAATTTAGGAAAATTAACATAAGCTAGATGGAACCATCCGACGCCCCTTACGAAATATCGATAAGATTTCTGCACAATTACTGCATCCTGGCAAAGTTTGCGAATTTAACATTGGCACACACTAACTTCTCTTTGAATTTAGACGTGCCTATCACAGCATCCATAATCCATAGATACTATGCTCTTGATCCTGAGAGAACTGGTTACAAATCCTAGAAAAGAAACATTTAAAATGGCACTAACCAACTCAACTTTTAATGGACAATGAGTAAAAGTGATGATTAGTTTTTTTAAACTCCAATGGGGCTGCAATATTGGCTGTCAAGCCATTCTTTTCTCGACACTTTACCCTTAACTGAGAGCCATTTTCTCGTGGTACCTTCTAGGCGACTCTTGCTACCGATTTCGACGCACAGATTACAATGAATCTGAGCTCTCTGTGGATGTTAAAGTATGCCGAGATTTAATTTTGCCAAGAAGACCCAAGTGATGAATAGTTGTTAAAGAGTACGTGAAAGAAGGATAATGAGAAGGTATTTTGGAGTAGTTTGTGATAAATGAGAAAAAGAAAAAGTAGAAAGGTTTATTAAAAGTTGCAAAGGATCAGATATTGTTGCAGAGTTGTTCAGTTGCCATGCTAACCGGACCACGACAGGACACCACGTAGGACCACCAACCCTTAGAGTTTAGGCTGAATTATCGTCGTAACTAGAACCATTGGCGACGGACGACATAATTTAGAACCACAGTCAAGTGAAGCGAGCCAACTCTTAGAGGAAGACCACTAATTAGATGGATTGATCAAGTGGAAGACCAAAAAAGTTGAAAAATCACTAACTGGAAGTACAAGTAGTCTGATAAGGTAGAATGAAGAAAAGTATTGAAGAACGCTATGGCTCTTGATCATGGGGTAGAAGCCAGTGAACTCGATGATGAATCTTAATTTTTTTTAGACTTTTAATAAAATCTGAAAAAGAAAGTAATTTGATTTGTAATCAAAAGTATCAATGATGGCGACTTTTTGATGTTAAATAAGCAGAAGTCGAAATTCGTAATTATTATTCTTGACAATGGCAAATTCAAAATAATTCACTCATAAACCGTATTCTGTATTATATACAGCCGAACATGTCATTTAGCCCTTCCTGTATGGCTGGATTTCGTTCGAATTCCTTTTGCATTGCAGCTATGAGCTAGAAGTTATAAGGAAACATACGTAGAAGAAAAGGTTAGTAAAAAGAAAATATACGACAGAAAACAGCTAGTTCAAAAGTAAAACGGCACTGATTGTAGATAAATCCAAACTAGTGTTTGGCACATTAAATGATGGCAAAACAATGTCCATTTTTTAAGAATACAGAATTTGATGCTTCGATTGCCAATTTAGATGAACGACTGGTTAAACAATTCTATATACTAATTCAGGCTCATAGGAGCTTGATAATCAAAAATTAAATATTTAGGTGATTTTAATGTGGAGAAAATTAAAAATTACTTTCATCTGCTTTCATGATATTATAATGAACACTAAATGTTATTACCCAGCATTGAAGTAAACAAACATTGTTGGTGTATTCTGAAGAAGCTGAGGAAGGACAAAGACTGCCGTAGGTTTCGGCAAAACATAACACCAGAAAAAATTGGCTGCATAGCAACTTCTAAATATCTACCTTTTCACTGCTAATAAAACATCATAAATGTTAACTCGTTAAGGAAATTTGCAAAGAAAATAGGCCACGAGAAAATGCATTTTCTGCTTATGTTAATATTAAAAAAAATACAAGCCAAAAAAAAACATATACCATTAAGTTACAATTAAAAAGAATTTCAAACCTTATAGTGAACGTTTTAATTTGGAAATGAAAGTGTTAACTCACAAAGACGTCTTTGACGAGTTAACACATAGCCTTACACAAGTTATAGAATATGAGTCTGCCAAAATTCATCATAAACATTTATGGGGGAATGAACGCTTTGGACCGAGTGCCTCCAAACTCAAATGCCTCAGTGTTAATCTAATGAGAGAAAAAACTTTCTCTGCCATATTTCTCTGGCTGTAGTGAATACTTTTACAAACTGTTTTGTTTAATAATAAATGTAGGTAACTCGCAGGTCTCTATAATCCCACTTTTTAAAATTGCTTCGAATACTTTTTGTAAAATTATTTATTGAAAATAAAATAAAAAAAAATATTCGAACCACTTTTAAAAAGTGTGATTGTCGGGACCTGTAAGTCAGCAACATTCATCACAAAAAAAATTCGCTTTCAAAAATATTCAATACAGCTGAAGAAATGTGGCAGAGAAAATATTTTTCTCTGCATAGGATTAACGCTGATGCATTTTGCTTTGGAGAACCCCGGTCCAGCTCGCCTATTCCCCCTTAAGTTACAATTAAAGAGAATGTCAAAACTTATAGTGAACGTTTTAGTTTGGAAATGAAAGTGTTTATGGTACTCACAAAGACGTCGTTGATGAGTAGCCTTACACAAGTTATAGAATCGAAGTCTGGCCAAAATTTATCGTGAACATTTTAAGCACTCCACTCCAACAAATGCACCTTTCGATCTTGAAACTTAAATGTTCGACGAAGGAAGAGTGATTTATCTGATGTCGGTTCTGAAGCCTTCTACATTTTATTTGAATTTCCCTCTTATAATCACAAAACATATTTCACTTTGAAATGTATGTTATTAAAGCAGAATTAAAAATAATCGTTTTCCCAATGCATAACAAAATTGAAAGCAAATGCTCTTTTTAAATTAAATTTTGAAATAAAATTTATCTTTATTGGCATTCAAGTAATCGGGAAAACAGTAAAAACTTACGGATGTAAAAAAATAGGCCTTTAATATTTGTTTGAGGTACTGCAGGAGAAATTTTAAAATGTTATAATACAACGTTTTAGAAACTCATTGCATTGGTTGATTGATATTAAAAAATATATTTATTTAAATTCTAGATTTTTATTTGTTAAAGTTCCATTAAAGATCGACTAAATAACTAGTACATTTGACATAACGTAGTGTTACTCGATTAATGGTGCATTAAATACTACATTGTACTATTTGTTAAAACTTTCAGTCCCAGTGATGCCGCTTGGCATAATTTTTCTGATCATAATTAAAAATAACAATAGGACTGACATCTATTAGGATCAATAAAAAATATTTTCTAGCAGAAGAAAGTTTGAAGAATCGAATGGTGTGCTTTTTGATATCATAAATGGCTATAGATGATCAGAAAAAATTCCTAAAACGGTGATGCCAAATTACCCATTGGGACTGAAAGGATTAAACAATTTGAGTTTCTCAGTAGAAATATTTGCATTATTATTCTGAAAAAAATATAACTATCCCATCAATATTGTTACCAAAAGTCAAAAAATAATTTTTTTCACCTAACTTAGATTTAAGAACACTGTCGAACGGTGCTGCTCATCAAGCAAAACATGCAGTAAAAATATTTAAAATACACTCGTAAAACAAACGAGCGATTTTAACTCAGTCTGAGTTAATTTTCGCTCCTTTCGGAGTCGAAAATGCACTTCCCGTATAGGAGTGGATTTCACTCTTGTTTTGTTAAACCTCCAACAATCTTAACAAACGAGTGATTTTAAGGCAATTACCTTGCCTTGCGACTCATCACGCCTTATAGGCGCATGAGGCCGCAATTGTTGAAATCCAGTTCCTCCGGTTCAGTGCGGCCTCCCTGGCAGCTGCCCAGCTTGGTCAACCAAGATGGTCTCGCTCCTTCAAGATGCTTCTTCGCCACGTCAGTCTTGGTGGTCGTCCCCACCTCCTTTTACCATCTGGCGACCAAGTTAACGCTATCCGTTCATTAGAATTGGGCTTCATTCTTAGTACATGGCCGACCCAATGTCATCTCTTTATCTTTATGTTAATTGTCAAATTCCATATCTTTATGTTATGTCAATTGTCTTTATCTTTATGTCAATTAAGGCAATTAGGAGTGATTTAGGGCGATTACGAGTGATTTAGGTGTTAATTTCCACTCCTTTCCAGTGTCGAAAATGCACTTCTATAGGAGTGGATTTCACACTTGTTTTAAAAGTGTACAGCACCGTATCCAATACTTTTTACGACTTTCGCTTCTTCCGTAGTAGGTATTTTCTGCTCATCCTTTTACTTCTAATGAAGAAGTTCATTATCAGGATAATGCATTATTTACTTGTTAACTACGTTTAACAATTAAAATGATTTCCAAACTTGTTTTCATGCAATTCAAGGACATTAAAACTGCATATGTAGCGAACAAACGCCAAGTCTGGCAAACGAACTCGCCTCTTAGCGACCATAACCACCTCATCCCAAGAACATGTAAGTTAACATCAAAAAGGAATGCTCAAATAAATAATATAAAAAGAAACAAAACTGACATGCAAGAAAGAGCATTTGATGTCTGAAAAAGAAGGTATTTCATAGATAAAGACTTTATAAACATATATAAAAAATAACATTCCTTTCTTGCTGTTAATATTTATATGTATCAAAATATTTTAGGTAAATGCTAGACATTTTTATAACATTTGGATAAATACTTTCTTAAAAGGAATTATCTTTTAACAGATTTTTTAAGATCAAGGTGGTCCAAGATTTGTTTACCTTCGTTACATTCTGCGTATTGCCTAATTGCAATCGAGATGTTATTTTTGCACCAAAATAAATGTTGTAGTGCATGTTACTAGCATTCAAAAGCAAATTACGTTTTTTGAAGTTTTTAAATATGTTGAAACTGCAAAAGTCAGTTAAAGAGGGAAGCTCAACAATTCGAATCAAACAACAGTTGTAAAATAGATTTTTTAAATGATATTGTATCATAATTTAGAAAAATTCTTCTGAACCTAGCAAAATTGAATCAAAAGAGCAATAAAAACATTATCATTTTTGAAGGCCCATTCAATTTAATATTTAAATTTCAATTTACTTTATTGTGAATAGTTCAACAAATTAATGGCATTGATGACATTAAAAAGATTTAAATTTATAAAGTTATGTATATTATAACTCACATAACAGGTTGAAGCATATAATTACATGATTCATAAACTACAATTGAATGTCATATTCAAAATACAAACTTAACCCTTTTAGTCTCAATGGCAATTGGGCATCATTTTCGATTTTTTTTCTGATCTTCTATAACCCTTTAAGATATCAAAAAGCACATAATTCTCTTCAAACTTTTTTTCTATTAGAAAATATTTTTTATTAATCTAAATAGATGTCAGCATTATTTATTTTATTTATGATCAGAAACGTGATGATGCCAAATGGCATCACTGGGACTGAAAGGGTTAATTCCCACCACACAAGATCGCTTTGTTTGGAATAATGTCACAGTAGAGCTACAAATAAGAGATTTACTCATTTATTTTATTCTATTCAATTTTTTTTTGCAAACCAAAAGATTGTTTAAAATTAAAATGGTAAGATTCGAAATTGAAAATTCAATAAAAAGATATAGTAAATATTAATCAGGAAATATGTAGAGTATAATTGAATGATGTGACAATAAAAACACTTAAACAAATTTATCGCCCGATTATAAATATAATATTGTGCATAAACCTAGAAAAGGTAGGTTTACAAATTAATTCAGTATTTTAAATCGCAAAAAGCAATATATTAGGCTTTATATTTCTATTAGATTAAATATTTCATTAACATTTGATAGAAAACATTCTTTCCGGCATTCATTATTATTTGCAAAAACTAAAAAATCTTCAAAAGGAAACGGAATATTTCGAAATGTAACGTTTTTGTAACGATATTCCTAATTTTCCTATGTTTAAATTAATTTATTAATTTCTTGATTAATATTCACAAAACCTGCGAACCAATCGTACGATTATATAGATCTTTAAATATACATTACATTTTACTACTTTCGACGGAGAACAGCTGCACAGTTCAAGTAAAATACTAAGGGGTATTTTCTTAATGCTTAAGAAAAAGTTCACTTTTTAAAAGGGAATGCAAATAAGCGATTAAAAGGCGAATTAAAAAGTTAATGCAATTTCGAGACTTTCCCTAACTATTTAAATGGTCAATGCAACACCTGTCAAGGCGAATCTGACTTAATATCACGCGGGGAAGAGGAGTCTCATCAATTCTCACTATATTTTCTTGGCAAAACAGTAAATTTGAGGAATTTGAGTAAATACGAGTAAAAAATATATATTCTACTTTAATATGACTGAATATAAGGCGATAATAATTTTACTAGCCGAACCATAGAATATAGGCAAGAGAAACGAAAATACTATTACAACGGTACAAAAATAAATCGCGTGACGAAAAACGAAAGTGGCAGGCAGAGGTTAGGTTTGAACTATCGTCGCATTAGAGCTACAAGAGGGCTATTGGCAACGGGCGTCGCATTTTAGAACCACAGTCAAGTGACGATCCGACACCTGAATAGGCACCTAACATAACCGTTAAGGGCAACATCGTACGCAGCTTTAGGACTTTGAAGGATATTTAACGTGCATTCCCTTACACGGGGTATTATTCGTCGGACATTTTGGCTGCACGGGCCGTTTATAGGTCGGCAGTTATTTCGGCGATGCCCGGACCCGAACCAGGGACCTTTCGCATGCTAGGCGAGTGCCTAACCGACTGGACTCCACTGTCCCCGGCAGGCAGAGGACTTTATCCGAGTCCAAGTAGACCAAATGTCAATTCTATTAATTTTATTTTTCAACTTTATTGCCGTCATTCAACACGCATACTGCTGGTGGTATGCGTGAGTGATGATGAGCAACATGATGCTATTAGTATCTTCTGTACGCATGAGCAGTGAGCATATTACTCATCATTTTAAATTAACTTCTGGATCGGATGTAAAACCTAGTTACTCTTTGATCTTCCGGCAAGCTTTGCTATTTTTGATGCCATTTGTGTAGAGTTACTTGTGTGAGAGTGGGTTTTCTGAACTGATACATATAAAAAAATAAACATAGAAGCAGAATAAGTCTTGAAGAGGACAAAAGAGTGAGGATAGTTCCAAGACTCCTAAAATGTTAATATTTTAATCACAGGCAAACAAGTTTCGCACTAAAGACTATGAATGTATATTTTTTTACGATGATTAATTTTTTGGCGAAATTTGTACAATTTTTTATTTCTCTTTTATTATGTAAGCATGTTATAAATAAGTATCTACACTCTTAAAACAAACAAGCGATTTTAAATCGATCTGAGTTAATTCTCGCTCCTGCGGTGTCGAAAATGCACTTCCCCTATAGGAGTGGATACTTGTGTTAAACCTCCGACAGGATCACTCCAAACGAGTGATTTTAGCTCAGTCTGAGTTAATATTCACTCCTTTCCAGTGTCGAAAATGCTTTTCTCCTGGGGTGGATTTAACTCGTTTGTTTTAAGAGTGTAACCATTAAATATGAAGTTCCTCTAGAATTTAATTCAAAAAGCCTTTGAACAGTTTTCGAAGAGTAAATGTATTATACATTTATCAAAATATTTAGGTCTGGCGCTACGGCAAAATTTCTAAAAAAAGTCAAGTTGTTCGCAGGTGCTAAAAGGTTGGGGACGCCTGGTCTAAACAAATAACGAATCAAATTGCGCGTTTAATAAATGCAAAGCATTTGCAGTTAACCCAATAAGTTTAAAAAAAACTCACGCGAGGTTTAAGGAGGGGTGTCAAAAAGTCGCGAAAACCGTCAAACGTGATTTATTTACACCTTTTTAATAAAAATGATTTACCAAGTCATCATTAAAAGCATTTCGATTCAAGTTTGGCTGTCTGTTATAAAAAGAATTTAAACAGATGATTTTTACCTTGCACATGAAAAAAACCCCGTATCAGGCGGATCTGGTAGGCACTATTACTACATTTTTTAGCTCAACATTTTTTCGAGAATTATTTTGCGGTTGATTTTTTTACAAGTCTTCGCAACAGAAACAGATATCAAACTCTAAATACTAGATTTCATACACATTTTTATTGAAAATTGTGGATTAGTACCGTGGCGGGACGGTCAAATATGTAGGCTTTGCAATGGTTAGTGGTGGGATCTGTCGCGATACTGTACAGACACACAATTTTGGGACAAATTATCCGACGGATATTGAAGTGTTGGAGATCCTCCTTGGGTTTGCAGCTGTTCAATCAGCCATCTCCTACCTTTCACATTTGGCATGCATTTAAACGATTCTTTTAACGATCATGTTACTACAGAATTTATTTTAAACTTTAAGAACCGAAATTGTTTGATAGAAGATGATTTAATATTTGTTCCAGCGTTTGACTGGAGCAATCAGACATAGAAAAATATACAAAATGATGTAGACCTGTTTTCGAGATACTTAAGCCGCTACCGCTTGGTCCCTAGGAGCGGGCTCATCGCCATCGTTGCATCCCCAACGCGAGAGTGACAGTTCTGAAAACATTTGGATACTTAATGATAGCAGTAGTGCTATTCAGCATGTACAAAATCGGCATCAGGTCAGCGACCAAGTAGTTATTGAATATTGGTTATTGACAAGCTGTTGCTAGGTCATGAAGGTATAGTAACACCATTTCCAAATGGTACCCGAATTTGAGTGCTATTTTTCTATGAGCGACTCCTTTTTACAATATAATTTACTTTTTAACGTTCGAGAAAGATTGAGTAATTTACAACTCGTCATAATGCTACAAAAAATACATAATAAACTAGGTATAAATAAGACTTATGCGAAGTTTAATTAGGCATTATTGTTGCACACAGTCGTTATCACGTACATACGTCATTGTTCATGATGAACTCGATAAGCAGATATTAACTAAAATCAGCAATATTTTACTTAACTATCTTATTGAAGACGAGGCATTCTGTTGCACGGATGTTTTATTACACGGTAAAAGGTTTATAGAGTTTATTTTATAACTTAAGAACTAAAATGGTTCGATAGAAAGGGACCCGAAATTTCTTTAGCCATTCATTGCAGTTTTTTGTTTTGTTTTATTTCCATAAAACTCAACGTAGAACGTGGGTCAAGCACAACTTCCAAGTTAAATTTAATTTTTTAAAAAAGAATTTGGTGTTAAAAAAATTATTACAATTTACAACGGATTAAAAAAAATCACAATTATTTTTGTGAATTAGAAGAACCAAAAAGTTCTGAAAGATTATGACCATATTAACCATTTACAATAAAGTGTCTCGCAGCAAATATTAGACAATGGACTTTTAAAAATTACTTTCTTAACATAATCTTTTAAAAATCTGGAGTTTTTCCCTAAATCTTAAGACACGGAATGGCTGTGTGGGAGACTATCAATGCTTCTTATGTTTGAAGGCCAAGCAATAAATAAATTTAATTTCAATATACAAAGCTTTTAAAGTTTAGTAGTAAATAAATAGTAATTTTCTTACGAACAATGCGAATGTAACCTTAAATGTTAATTGTTGCAAAGTGCTCAAAATATCATGATTACTTTTGTATTTTGCAATTTACTTGCGAACATAGATGCGCGATTGAGTATTTTATTTACATCTTGTCAATGCTTTAAACTATGCTAATAATTCAATAAGCTTTAGCTTAAGTTTAAATGTGCAATACCCTTTTGTACAGAGTTCGTAATTACTGTACATCAATGTTCACATTAAGGTAACATTGATTTGTAATATATTTTCTTTCTTCTAAAGAAACAACGAAATGCAAACCGATACCAAAATCAAAAGCATACTATATTAAAATTGATAAATTTTGACTCACCCATATCTTTGAAGTACTTTTCTTAATAGCTTTGCTCCTAGTTCTTTTGAAACAACTTCATGCAACTCGGTTCAGAAGGCAGGATCCACTTGCACTCTAAATTTGGAGGTGCTCAGAAGGCAATTTAAATTATAAAAACAATTTTAATGGAAGCAAAGGTTTGGAAATCCTTGGCGACAGGTAAAGACAATGCCTATTAATTGCATTAGGTGGAAGTCGTACTGAAAAAATTGCACATTGATAAATGGCCTAAATTACGATGCCATTTAAACATTCCCTTTAAGCAAAACCCACAAACATTCTATTTCACCCCACAAACTAAAACACTATACACTATTCGGAGTCGCATCGATTGATAACAGCATTTTATAAGCTGTCGTGAAACAATCGACAGTAATTAAACAAACTAGAATTAAAAACAAACCATTTTTATTTTCAGAAAGAAATATTAACATAAATCACAACATCTTTGTTCAAACAAAAATAATGTCAAACTTATGACCATAACAAAAAGAAAGTCAAACTTATGACCATAACAAAAATAATGTCAAACTTATGACCATAACAAAAATAATGTCAAACTTATGACCATAACAAAAATAATGTCTAACTTATGACCATAACAAAAATAATGTCAAACTTATGACCATAACAAAATTTTGATGCAACAACTGACACTTTGATGCAACATAGCACAATCAGATTCGGGTGGGGTAAAGGGGTCTACTTGTACAATGAGAAAACCTGCGATGAGCATAGAATGGTTGAATAATCCATGTAATGGCAATTCTATTTAATTGATGAATTAATACAGGTCGCTGCCATTAAGGCTAGGAAAATTGCAAATTGGTTTGAAATATTTTTTGTTGTATAAAAGATCAATGCATTTAATTTTTATAAATTGAACCCAATTTTAGTTAAAGTCGGGAGAGGATAGTTTTAACATACCGATGACTTGTCGTTGTGATAGTAATCCTGCTCAGTAGGAGAGGAATCACAAGTTCGGACACTTGGTTCATGCACTTGGTCGAGAGACCAGTGGTGCGAAGTTACCACTGGATGGGTGGGACCGTGGATTAGGAGTGAACACCTCTAAGTCAGAATCTTGTCTCGTAAAAAAAGTTTCTAGTTCTTTAAACTCTGCATCTTAGGTCAAGTTTAGGTCGTTTAATTGGCTTTGAGTGAGATTGTTATAAAGAACTAATTTAGACTACAAAGTACGAAAAGGCTAGAAACTACTTGCTTGATCAATTCAGTGCTATCCATTTTTTAATGAAGGAAACAAATCATGTTAAGTATACTGAATAAGTTGCGGGAAATCATGTGCATGAAGATTTTCATATCTTTCATGTGTATACAATTTTCTAGATGAAAAATATAGTAACTGAGTGGATTCAGGCATTGACTAGGAATAGAATGGCCTGGAAGAGACTTTTAAGGAAGACAAGCACCCCTAGGGGCTGTTGTGCCATTGAAATAGCAGAAGGGAAGAACTACTTCTACATAGGATTGCTTTAGTTCTGAAATGATCATTACACTTTTAACACAAACGCTAGCCTTTTGGGTTGAAAGCGCAATTCTCATTTTAGAAAGTTTGTTTAAACTTTTTTTTGCATAAATCTTGAAAAATTGACAAAATACTGCAGTTATTTGCCGCAATTTTAAGATTTTTGCATTGTGACTGTGTAAGAGATGAGATGTTGAGTCGTGAAAAGCTTTACACTTTAACACATTGTTCAATTTTTTTCGACTAAAAGGATTATATTCTTCCGAAAAATTGCCTCGGACCTCATGTCTAGATGAAAGCAAGTTTAAGAAAATATTTTCAGCCATGTACAGCACCATGGGAAAACGAACTATAGACTACTTAAGTTCACCCAATAGATAGCAATGTGAACGAGCATAAAATCAACAAACACTAACTTAGGACAAATTATAATTGATGGCACAGTTTGATCAAGCAAGAACTTTTATGCGTGAAGGAGTTCCACTGAGGTTCAGTTCGGTGGGATAGCTGGTAAATGAAAGGAAATAAGACATTTTAATGGCTCGCTTACAATTCATAAAGTAGGGCAAGGCAGCAATGTGATTGCAGAGATATTTTGTTGCTGGTGCAACAGACTGGTTTATTCAACTTAACATAAGGGCAGTATGGATGACACTGAATTTCCCTTTAATCCACATATACTCATTGAATATCTACTTCAATTACAGCTAACATTTAAAAGGGGGATTGTTGAGAAATAAAAGTTTGCCATGATTTATAAAATAATGTTATATTTTAAGTTGGGGAAGGCATATCTTTTCATTTAGTTCTTTTGTTAATAAGATTTTATCCAAAAAATTGTCAGTCACAAAGTATTAGAAAATCACAAGTCAAACAAGTATTTCCCTAGCATATTCAAATTATCAAGAAACTAGGTGAGGGTTATTGATGACTGTCCTCTGAAACTTCAACAATTATCAAGTGACAATATTTACAACTTTACCTTACAGAAGTAGGTATTATAACAAAGTAAAAAAATTTGCAATTGTAGCATTTTTACTAACAAAAAAAAACAATTAAGCAACTTGCAAGAAACAATTGCTTATGAATTAAAAGAAATAGATATTGCGTCAGAACAATTTGAACAGGGTTGCCACACATTTTGGTAACAAAAGACCCCCCAAAGACTATTTAAGGACTTTTCAAGGATACATTTCTCCATTTTCAAGGATTATATTCAAAAATGCACCTAAATGCCAGAATAGTTTTTAAAATTTAATTTAGAAAGCGAATAAGCGCTCTCTAAATTTCATATGAACCCAAATACATGTTATAAAATAACCATTTAGCTACTGAAAGGATCCGTGATGGCATGAGGAGTAACAAAAATTTCCTTGCTTGCCACCAATAAAAGTAACCGAGTTACAATTATAGTTACTTTCTGAAAAATCCAACAGTATTCTTGGCATTAGCAAAAAAAGCAACTGTTACTCCAATCCATGGAAAAAACAGTCACTTCAAGATAAATTCATTGGCCCTAAAAATTAAGGACCGTTCAAGGTTACTGATTTTCAAGCACTTTTAACACCTTGAAAATTAATGTTTACTTCTCAAGGATCGTGGCAACCCTGATGAAGGAATTATTAACTCATTTTCTAGAAAATCTCTTAATTAGCCTGCATAAATCAATCTGATCTGGGATTATGACATTAATAACAATAAGTACTCATTCATATTGAAATACAATCAATTTCAAAACTTAGTTTAATTATAAACTTATCATTGTCAACAAATTTTTCAAAAAAAATATAAACAAGTCATTAGTACTAAAGCTAAGTACAAGCAAAATTAGTTGTTCACTGCTTCTAAGCCTCTGAATTATAGGTGGTAGTTTAAGATATCAAATTGAATGGTAGCAATTTTGAAAATCATACAAATTGTACGAAACAAAATACTAAAGCTCCTACAATAGAATCTGAAGAAATATTTAGAACCATGATTTCGTCAATAACAGTTTGTAACATTTTTAGCAGTCTGAGCAAATAAAAGGTGTGTTTTGGGAACATTAAAAGCTGTCAGTAAAAGCATACTACAATATCTAATCAAATATTCTAATGGTCACTTGCACCAATTCAAGCTAAATGGGGACGAATTTTCCAAATCTTATTGCTTTTAATCATACAAGCCAAACGAATGCTGGTTTTTGTACAAATGAATTAAAGTATGAAGTAATGATTCCATTTGAAATTATATAGTTTATTGCATGAGTTGTGACTTTGCATCAAAGTAGAACTAGCTTATGATACAATTTAGGTACAGGAGTTTAGATTTTTGTATTGAAGTTCAACTAACAAGGTTTACCAAATGAAAGGTCGTACGATTTAAATCAATTTCATATTTTATAACCCTTATTCAGTGAAAGGTCAATCAAATTTTCAAGTTCGCAAGTAATGGAAAAGCCATGTATCAATTTGCAAGAAGCTGCTCCCAGATCACAACATATTCAAGAGGCGTGCAAAGACTTAAAAAAAATCAATCTTCACACTGAATTTGTTTGGTACCGGCCGAAACTAAAAAGAACTCTTAATTATGCTACTACCCTGGTCCTAGCATATGCAAACTTGATCCAGACTTTTAACCATTTGATTTCTGAAGCCCTCATTACAATAACTGGATTTATTGTATTCCTTCAAATACGAGACATATTTTAGAAATCTAACATTCGAAAAAGTAGATTTACTTAATTCAATGCAGTGTAAAATTTTTGGATGTTAATTTTAAATATATTTCAGAAATGTATTTTCTCTTGTTTTTTCATTCTCCCT
Organism: Hylyphantes graminicola; assembly: GCA_023701765.1. Taxonomy (NCBI): domain Eukaryota; kingdom Metazoa; phylum Arthropoda; class Arachnida; order Araneae; family Linyphiidae; genus Hylyphantes; species Hylyphantes graminicola. The sequence goes on from CM043113.1 coordinate 14,502,142, forward strand.
TTTTTTTGAAGCAATAGTTAATTAACCACTTGTATATTAATGGCCTTGGACATGTCAGGACAGAAACAATTTTTTTCCTTTGCAAAGTTACAACTTTAATGCAATAAAAATGAAATTTTGTTTGTTGTTAAAGTTAAATAGTTTATTTGATTTGACCACTATAATTTTTGCTACCTGAATTCATTACACGCTTGGAATCAGTGCAAGTAACCAAATTTGTGAAATTTCTTTCTTTTTGAAGTTGAAAATGCTAATTCTGAAGTTCAAAGCATTTAATTCAAATATAGATGCAGGGAAACAAAGCTTTACGATTTAAAATTAGCTTTCCATTCATTTTAGTTACTCGTTTCACACGAAGTAATTTGCAGAAGAAAATTCTTTGTAAAATTATACCCTCTTTGCCAGAGGTACACACAGGCAGACCTATTGAGAATTCCCTTTACAACATTTGATCTTTTTAATACTAACTTTTGTATTATAAAGGAGAATGTTCAAGCTTTCTACAAATATAGCAAAGCAGCTTATTTATCAATTGTACAGAAAAAATTTAGTAGGAAGACAGAAAGGTTTTTTTTTCAGCGGAAGATGTACAAGACAGTTTGCATAAAAACAAATGCCAGAGTAGACTGATTATCGAAAATTGCCAGAGCTTTGTTTATTCGTCAAACAAATAAGTGCATTTACATACTTCTCGAAATTTCAAATTCTACTAAACTGATGTGCCTCTCAGCTTATATTAAATGCCAACATTTTTGAAAATACTTTAAAATATAATAATCAGAAAGTATTGACAGAGAATAAATTAAAAGGACTTTTAAAGGGCATGAAGCAGTGAACAATATTAACAAAAAGAATTAACTTGTATTGTAAGTGAACACAGTTTGACTGAAATGAAGTCCTGCAGTATTTTACCATAAACGTATATTAATCAGCTGCAAAATATTTGCTGTAGTTGGCACAAAGTCAAAACACCGCATCAGGGAGGTGTGTAGTCTGTCAGAAGAGGATTAAGAATCTTATGGTGGTGCAGTTTCAACTAGTTATTTTGGTTTTTCGAGTTAAAAACTGCATCGAGGTGAGCTCCACAGGATTATTTATCAACAGCTAGAAGAAGTTAATGTGGTGGAATACCTGCAATTAAATACAAGTTCGATATTTAATTATGTCACAACCACACATCAAGATTTTTCTTCATATTTTTGCAAGAACAAAATGAGTTAAATTATATTCTATTAAAAAATAACATTTTATTGAAGCTTAGTTTGTGAAAATAGAATTTAAATAGTACTCAATGTCAGTGACCAGTTAGATATGCAGTTTAACTGGGTAAATGTCCATCCTGGTTTGCAGTTTTAGAGCTAATTTTGATTATCTTTTAAAATTTGAATTTGGATAAATAACAAAACCCTTTTCCACATAAGTAACTTTTTAAATAGTTTTGACAACTATAGAATACAGCAAATTAATGAGCAGAGTGTATTTGAAGGTTATTCAAAATTAATGAAGTTGTCAAATGAGTTACCAATAGACTTTCAAACAATTTTTTTATTTGAAAGTTTTTTAAAAAATGACAGTTTAAATTACCGAGGGAAAACATGAAACTGTAGGATTATAGTCTTTAAGCTCATTGTGAAAACAGCAATTTAACTCATTAAGCACAGGATATGTTTTGCATTCCAAAGAGAAATAAAGCAAATTAAATTTTAGATAAGTTTAATTCCTAAAAATTGGTTTAGATAGAAGACAATGTCACCGACCAGTTTAGAAGAGCATTTCAAATAGGTAAATATCTTTCTAAGTTTGTAGTTTTATAGTAAGCTCAAATCAATAAAATAAATTTAATTTAGAATATGGGTAGAGTATGTAATTCTTAAAAACAAAATTATTTATAAAGTAAAAACTTTTGATAAACATAGAATTCATCACACTAAATTCTAGAGTATATTTAAAAGCATTTTTAAAACTATAGCTATCGAAGATGTGTTACCGGTACCTTTCAACTATAAAAAATTTATTTTCAAAGGAATCGTTTATCAAGTTTCTTAATTGAAATTAGACGTCTCCAAGGTTGATTACATAAAAGAATAAATTGCATAAATTTCCAAAAAAGGTAAAAAGTAATTCGGATCATTAGACCAAAGGCTCAATATTGCGAACTCTTGACAAAGCAAGACATTTACTTAACTTATAAACGTATCAAATTTTTAATTGTTAAAGTTATATTACTTTAATCAAATCGAAATCATACCTTTGAACTTAAAATTGCTTCTATTCCAAATATAATCTTCTAGGCTTGAAATAGGACAAAAGGGTCCGCAGAAGATAGTCCATAAAATTGGCTGGCAGTGCAGTTCCGGCCCAAGTTTTTTTTTTTTTTTAATTTAAGGCCAGAACTCTCAACAATGAAAGCTTGACACCAACATGTACTTTAGGAGAATTCAAGTGAACCAAAACCTGCAATTGAAGAATTTTTTAATATTTATGTCACAGTTTCAATAAAGATTTTGCTTCATAAATTTGTAGGAACAAAGCTAGTGAAGTTATAATCTATATACAAGTTTAATCCAAAGATAGTGAAGTTATAATATAAGTTTAATCTAAAGATAATTTAACTCGGGAATTGAAAATAAATTAAGTAACATAATAATCCAGGGAATTGGCTCCGGAAGTAGTGGGCAATTGTGCTTAAACAACAGTAGGAGAGAGTGGGCACATTGGATCATCATGAATATACAGGGTGACCACAATTAAACTGATGGTTTGGAAGAAATATTGCAAACCCTTAACAAAGCAAAATAATTACAGGGCGGTTACAAAAAAATCTTAGAAAAAGTTCCCTGATATTTCCATGATTTCTCCGACACTTTCACAAAAAATTCCCTGATTTTACAATTACCAAGAAAACATGCAATCCACTCAATTCAATGCAGTACAGGAAATTTAATCCAGACATCACGGGAATTAAGACTTTCCGGATTATGGGTTAGCCTAATTAACTTTTCTACATTTCTGAAAATCTGAGTTTAAAGGAATCATGTGACTAGAGAATCATCCTATAACATGATTCAGGAGAGAAATTGATCCTTCCTCCAAGATTGGTCCTTCAGGCAAATCAGAATTTTTTTTTTGATCAAGTGACCGCTAGAAGTGATCACAAGAACCTAAACCTGCTGTTTGAGCAATCCATAATGGAAAAAATTCCCTGATATTTTGCAAAATTTTAAAACTTTCATGAGAATTCACTAATATTTCCAGAATTAAAAATGTCCTAAGAATTCCGATTTCCAGGTTCTGTTGCAACCCTGGTTTACTCAACTTAGACATATAAAATTTTCAATTGTTTAATTTATAACACTTTAATCCAATCAAAATCATACCTTTGAACTTGCAATATCTTCAATTCCAGAAAATATCTTCTAGACTTGAAATAAGACAAAAGGGGTCGAGGTCCATCCGCAGAGGGGTAACCTTTAAATTGGCTGGATGTGCAGTTCCGGCACAAGTTTTTTTTTTTAAATTTCTGGCCAGAACTACACATCAACGAAAGCTTGACACCACAGGTAGTTTAGAATTCTATGTGATGCAAAACCTGCAATTGAAGACCTCATTAATATTTATGTCACAACTGCAATAAAGATTTTGCTTCACATAATTGCAAGAACAAAGCTAGTGAAGTTATAAACCATATTGACAAAAATATAAAGTGAAACAAAGGTTTTAGCTCAATTGAATATAAATTAAACATAATAATCCAGGGAATTGTGGCTCCGGAAGTAGTAAGCGATTATGCTTAAACAGTAAGTGTAGTAGAGAGTGGGTACATTGGATCATTGTGAATATACAGGGTAACCACAATTAAGCTGACGGATAAGGGGTGTCTCTGTAGATAAAATTTGCAGTATTACTAGTCCTTGGACAAAAAGGCTTCTGAAGTTTTGAAATCTTCTAATGGTGATTCTGGGCATCAATTTACAACAGTGGCGCAATTTCCCCAGTATTGTCTACTAAAAAGATAGTAATTCCTCCCCCACACCCTCAGAAACTATTGGGAACCCTAATATACTATAAAAAAGCCTAAAAATTTAAAAAGCAAACAAAAGCTTTTACCATTCAAAGCTATTCTTGTGATCACAAAGTCGCGAACGCTTGATCATAAGAAAATATTCCGGTTGGTCTACTTTAGCCTGAACCGGAGCAACAAAAGTAACCAGACGCTCTTTTGATCAACACACAGAGCTGGAGAACTGTTAGTCATAATGAGGCAAGCGGATTTCGTGAAAATTACGAGGCAGCAATATATACTAATCAAGAAGCATTATTGGACTGCAACTTTTTTTTTTACAGATGAAAATGATAAATATCCAATAGAAGATTGCTCTGGTCGTTGGCCGATACTTGAAGCCAGCTTAGTGTAATCTAATCTTAATTCATCCTTAAATTGTAATTAAAATTTTAAACTTTATTTGCAAAATCTTATTTAAACTATTTCTTAAAATTTAAGTTTAGTTTTCATGGATGCAGACCGAGAATGGAGGAAACAAGAATTCAGAGTAATGATTATAATAGTTAAGTATATACATAGAAAAAATATCAAATTACAATATAAAATTATACTTGTAGAGCTAAAGATAAATAAAAATCGTGTATGTTTCGGTTAGTAGAAACGATTTCTACCCCTTCACTCGAGTGACTATATTTTAACAAAAATAGAAAACTTTATTCAATAAATTTGAAAAACTTTGTTAAGCAGAACTTTTCTGAATAATTCAGGATTTTTACAAAGTGCCAAGACTCATCTTCAAGAATATCCGATGGAAAAACCCATTTTAAATTTAATTTATTCAATACAGGCAGTTTTAGGCAACTCTGATACACTCGAATCGATAACTATTATTCAATATTTTTATATAAAAATGTTTTGTGGTCCTAAAGAAGCCAACATAGTTCCTAGTTTGAAGAGTTTTAATAGGTGATTGATATAATTTAATTTTATCTGTAACTCCTTTTCACATCGATAAATTGGAACTTATTATAATGAACCTCAACCTTTTTAGGTCAAAATCAGGAAATTTCATCGAAATTCGTGAAGTAGGTGCAGCAAATAGATTTATGAGCAATTAACTAATATTATCCAAGGTTATCAGTGTTGCTCAAGATGTTTCTACAAGGTATCAAAATCCGAGGAATCGATAATGCTATTTGTATGACAATCTACACACCAACAAAATTTAAATGAGTGAAAGAGTTCAGACACTAACATATATATATCTTCAAAAATTTTATAACTATCTCAGTATTACTCTTTCCGATTCAATTTTGGCCCAAAATACAGGGTGAGGCAAACAAAACCGGCCCCGAGCTAGAGATGGGAATACGTTAAAATGCTTGGCGAGAAAAACTCTTGAAGCTGCCTGAAACCTGTTTTTGCATTGGTTGGATCGGATTAGCTTCACATTAGAGTTACTCATAGACTAGTGGCGAATTCAGATCTTAGTTCGTATTGTATGAAGACGTCCCATAATGCAAATTTAGGGTCTTGCAATCAATTTAGAATGTTTTGTATTACCAAATACAAAAAGGTCCGATTCTCTAGGATAAATAACGATCGAAACAATCAAATAATCACTAAATCTTGATCAGCTCTACTAACCTTGTTTATATTCCATTTCAACTAGCTTTTAAGGGGTCATAGGAGTCTTAAAAATGTGCTAAGAAGGTACTACAAAGTATAGTTTGATCTTTCATGTAATTTTTTAAATCAATATATAAGTACTATAATTTTTTATATGTAATTCTATAAGATTTATTTAATATAAGACAAATTTTAAAATTTATGAAACTTTAGCCAAAACTAAAATAAATGATATTAAACATAAAGCTATTTGAACACATTGTGATTAGGCTTGCGCGGCAAATTTTGAGGTCAAAATTGAAAAAATGACCAAGAAAATGACTTTATATTGTACAAATATGTATAAACAAAGACTTATACCTAAATTCTCAGCTCAATTTTAATAAGAAATTATTTAAAAAAAAATTTAAATCAAAATTTAAAAAATTTTATTATTTTTTTTTTGAAAAAGTTCTTCAAATAATTTCCAATTAAAATTGAGCTGATAATTTAGGTATAAGTCTTTGTTTGTACATATTTGTACAATATAAAGTCATTTTCTAGGTCATTTTTTCAATTTTGACCTCAAAATTTGCCCCGCAAGCCTAATCACCATGTGTTCAAATAGCTTTATGTTTAATATCATTTATTTTAGTTTTGGCTAAAGTTTCATAAATTTTAAAATTTGCTTTATATTAAATAAAGCTTATAGAATTACATAAAAAAAATATATACTTATAAATTGAGTCGTTAAAAAATTACATGAAAGATCAAAATATGCTTTGTAGTACCTTCTTTGCACATTTTTAAGACTCATATGACCCCTTAAAAGCGTAGCGCGTAGTTGCCGGCAAATAAGTCGCCAAGCGTTTGCTTGGGCTTAATATTGAAGCGATCAATAGCTTCAGTGAGTAAGCCTGTTTTTGTATTGGTTTTAGACTTGGCAACATTTCTGTCGTATTATAATCTCCATCTCGGGGCCGGTTTTGTTTGCCTCACCCTGTACAAATTAATACGAGTGTGTACGAGTTTAGCACAGCGGAAGTTGCGGGTACTTATAGTATTATGATGGACCGTGTATGTGCAATTTGAAATTCTAGTTTTATATAGCTCTGTGTACAAGAGCTAGTGCACCGTTTTAAAATATTAGATTTATTTAAGATTATAAAGCAAGGCAGCTTAAAGTAAAATTGAGTTGTTTAACATTAGGTTTAAAAAATGCACACTTATCTACTTTTTAAACGTCTTATTTTTGAAAAAATATACATAGAACGAGTTTTAAAAATGTTTAAATGTTAAAAGGGCAATAATTACCTTTGAATACAATTGAAAGAATCTTCTAAAGCACTAAGTAGGAAGATAAACTGTTGCATTTTCTGGTGTTGCAAGGTTACAGCTCTTTGACCTTACTTGAATAATCGAACTCGTTACAAAATCCGCATTTTAGCCATTAGCTTTGTCCAGGATCAAGTGAGAGTTCAAAACCTGCAAATAAATTCAATTTAAAAATCTAAATGACATAAACTCACATTTAAAGATTTCTAGAACCTTATACTAGGGAGCATACAAAAATTACTTTTACAATAAAGATTTTGCTTGATAAATTTGCAAAACAAAGCTATTGAAGTTACAAACTATATTGACAAAAATATAAAGTGAAACATAAAGGAAATTTAGATCAGGAATTGAAAACAAATTAAATAGCATATTAATCCAGAGAATTGGCACTGGAAGTAGTGGGAAATGCCATTAACCAGTTAAATAAGCAGTTTAACTGTCTAAATGTCTGTCCCGGTTCACAGTTTTAGAGTTAATTCTTATTAAATCTTTTAAAATTTAAATTTAGATAAATAACAAATCCCTATTCCACATAAATAACTTTTTTTAAAATAGTTTCGACATATAGAATTTAACAAACAGCAAAGTAATGAGCATAATATTTAAAGGTTAATTCAAAATTAATGAAGTTGACGAATGAGATTCAATTAACTATCGAGTAATTCATTTGAAATATCAATAGCAATTTTTTCATTTGAAAAGTTTTAAAAGATCTGACAGCTTATATTATCAGGGAAAACATGAAACTCTAGGATTATAGCCTTTGAACTCATTGTAAAAGCAGCAATTTGACTCATTAAGCACAGGAAATGTTTTACATTCCGAAGAGAAATAAAGTATATTAAATATTAAAAAATTTATTTAGATCGAAGACGATAATGTCACCGATCAGCTTAAAAGAGCCTTTTACAGTTAAAATAGATAAATTTCTATTTATGCTTGTAGTTTTAGAGTAAGTTTAATTAAATAAAATAAATTTGATGTAGAGTATGGGTAAAGTATGCAACTCTTAAAACAAAATTATTTATACAGTAATATATTTTGATAAACATCGAATTCAACACACTAAATTCTAAAGTATAGTTAAAAGCATTTTCAAAACTATAGTTACTAGTTAAACTATAGTACTCTATAGTTATCGAAGATGTGTTACCGGTACCTCTGAACTATAATATACAATTCCTTTAAGAATAAAATTGTTAAGTTTGTTAATTGAAATTTGATGTCTCCAAGGTTAATTATATAAAAGGGTAAATTGCATAAATGTCTGAGAAAGGTAAAAAGTAATTTGGATCGTTAGACCTAAAGCTCATAAAAAATATTGCAAACCCTTAACAAAGCAAAACATTTACCTAACATACCTACATTTACCTAACCATATGAAATTTTAAACTGATAAATATATATATTACTTTAATAAAAATCGAAATCATACCTTTGAATTTTCAAATGATTCAATTCCAAAAAACTATCTTTTAGGACAAAAGGGGTCGATTCTGTCCGCAGAGGTATAACCATAAAATTGGCTGGCAGTGCAGTTCTGGCCAAAGTTTTTTTTTTAAATTTAAGGCCAGAACTACACAAACGAAAGCTTGACACCACAGGTAGTTTAGAAGAATTCTATGTGATGAAAAACCTGCAATTGAAGACCTTTTTAATATTTATGTCGCAAACTGCAATAAAGATTTTGCTTCATAAATTTGCAAAACAAAGCTAGTAAAAACCTATATTGATAAAAATATAAAGTGAAACATAAAGGTAATTTAGCTTAGGAATTAAAAATAAATTAAATATCATAATAATCCAGGGAATTGGCTCCGGAAGTAGTGGGCAATTATGCTTAAACAACAGTAGGAGAGAGTGGATACATTGGATCATCGTGAATATACAGGGTGACCACAATTAAACTGATGGTTTGGGGAGTTTCTGTAGAGCCAATCAGCAGTATTACTAGTCCAAACATAGAGGCTTTCGAAGTTTTGTAGTCATCTTATGGCAATTCTGGGCTTTAATTGACTAGAGTGGTGCAATTTCCTCCGATTGGAAAATTTGAGCTAAATTTTTCACTGAATTCTTTCGCCTTTTTCTTCAGTATTGTCTACCAAAGAGATAGTAGTTTCTAATAGATTTCAAAGAGATAGATAGCCCCTTGCCTGACTGGGCCCCTAGGTCGAAATCCGGCACTGAGAGTAATGATTATAATAGTTAAGTATATGTAGAAAAAATTTCAAATTACAATTTAAAATTATACTTAGAGCTAAATGCAAATAAAAATCGTGTATAATTTGATTAGTAGTGACGATTTCTACCCCTTCACTCAAGTGACGATATTTGTACTTTTGGCTGTAGGGCGTAGTAAACTTATGGGGAAAAACAAGCCAATTCCAACTGCATTGGAATTTAAATAATTTCCATTTTAAAAATGATTGTTTTATGGCAAAAACCAACAACAAAATTCCGATTTTGATAAGAATGACTAGAAAACCAAATATATATACAGTGGTGGCCAAAAGTGTGGACTCTTTTTGAAAGTTTTATATTTTTCAACTTTGTGTGATTACAGAATATATTAATTGTATATCAAATTATACAATTGTAAATCAAATAAAAGAAATTTAATCTTTATGAGGACCCCTGTGTGCTGATCGCTGAAGCCGTCTATGAGACCTTTGGTCCCATATAATCTATATCCATGGACACAACATCAAAGTAATTTCATGTAGAATTAAAAATAAATACAGTATTACAATACCTGTATTACGAATTAATTATGCAACTAATAGTATGATCTGTGTTAGTTTTGAAAGTCATTCAACCACCAACTTTTATTGCAATTTCAGCACAAGAGAATCCATTGATTGTGTTTGTTTGTACAACTAAAATGAGCATAACTTTATTTGTAATACATATACTTTAATTCAGTTTTTCTAATGAAATTCTACATTAAATTACCTTCAACTTAATATTTAAATGTTTGTATTTAAGCGAAATTTAATAGATGCAGGAACACGGGTAACAGTTGAAACACATGAAACTTTCAAAAAGTGTCCACACTTTTGGCCACCACTGTACATATATATTTAAATAACCCTCTAGAATTATTTTTTCAAAACAATTTATTTGTATTTAGTACTAATATTATTTTACTTTGAATACTGCCAGACGTAATTTATCAACAGTTAATAACTTCACTCTTTAATTTTGAATACACTGTTACTACTGATATCTATGAGGGTTATTAGTAACTAAATCTTCAAAATAGAATGTAATAGATGAAAAAAACACAGATTGGTCGAGTAGGAGCTCTTTTTTTTAATAGAATAAAATGAATTGTGTTACTTGTTGCCATATAGCAACAGCATGCATTAGATGGTTAATTATGGCTATATTGTAATACCCTTTAGTTGATGTTATAATGCAATGTGAAATAGGAAACATACCTTAGATATTTAAAACAAAATTTTCAATTCAATTCATCTTTTTGGGGACTTGAATCACAAAATGAAGGGTTGTAGTCCATCCAAAGAGAAACTAGAATCAAGTTGCGACCCTTTTTTTTCAGGGTCAAAACTTCAATGAGGCAAGCTCCATGGGATTCTTATCAACAGCTAGGAGAATATAATATGGTGGAATACCTGCAATTAAATACAATTTCAATATTTAATTATGCAACAATAACGCATTAAGATTTATCTTCATAATTGTGCAAGAACAAAATTGGTTAAACTACAGTCCATGAAAAACAATATAAAATTTTATTGAAGTTTAGTTTGTAAAAATAGAATTTAAATAGAACTCAACGTCAGTGGCCAGTTAGATATGCAGTTTAACTGGGTAAATGTCCATCCTGGTTTGCAGTTTTAGAGCTAATTTCCCTTAAATCTTTTATAATATAAATTTGGATAAATAATAGAACCCTTTTCCACATAAATAACATTTTAAATAGTTTTTACAGTTATAGAATTTAACAAACAGCAAATAAATAAGCATAGTACATTTAATGGTTAATTAAAATTAATGATGTTGTCGAAAGAGTTTAAATTAACTACTAAGTAATTAATTTGAAATTTAATTAGCAATTTTTCATTTGAAAAGTTTTAAAAAAGTTGACAGCTTAAAATATCGGGGAAAACATGAAACTCTAGGATTATAGCTTTTAAACTCATTATGAAAGCAGCAATTTGACTCATTAAGCATGGGATATGTTTTGCATTCCGAAGAGAAATAAAGCAAATTAAATTTTAGTTACGTTTATTTTCAAAAAATGGATTTAGATAGAAGACGATAATGTCACCAACCAGCTTAGAAGAGCATTTCAAAGTCTAAATAGGTTTAAATATCTATCTTCGCTTGTAATTTTAAATTAAGTTCAATCAAATCAAATAAATTCAATTTAAAATATGGGTAAAGTATGCAACTCTTAAAACAAAACTATTTATACAGTAAAATCCTTTTATAAACAGAATTCAACACAATAAATTCGAGAGTATATTTAAAAGCATTTTCAAAACTATAGTTATTGAAGATGTGCTATATGTACCTCAATTCATTCTCAAGTTATTCATTCATAAGTTAGTATTTAAATTTTTCCCTTAAATGTTTTTCATCACTCCATTGTAGAACTTTCATCATGAATTTATTTCACAAATTTTAGATTTTAAGAGTTAACAATAAAAAGTTGACACTGAAAGGTAACCAAAGAACGCTAGCAGCTCCGCTAATTGCTTTAAGCATTGTATTGTGTGATTACTATGAACATTTATTTGCAAATTTATTTTATTTGGAAAGTTTATAAGATTGCACAGCTTAAATAATAAATAAAATTACCTTCACATTATTCTGTCATCATTTAGATAGTCTCTTTTATCTATCTTCACAAGTTGTAAAGTACAGGCATAAGGTTCTTAAATTGCAGGACAGGTTAACTTTCAGCAATCCAGGTGTTCTTTGTCGTTTTTCCATGGATCCAGCTTTTATAATGTTTAAGAACTTCATGGTGAAGAAAGAATGCACCAAGATCAAATACATCCAAATTTTTTTATTGCTTGTTGGACGAATAAACACCTCTAGTTTGATTGGTACAGTTTGTTTTTTTATCAGACCAATTTGGTATAGGCTAATAGGATACACGACGTATTTCTTCGTTCGGAGCGGAAAACCAGCAATTTTTTTTATTTGCTGAATGTCCAAAGGCATATTTTCCTCTGTACTGATTGATCAATACATAAGTATACATAAGTGTCTTTGTAGACACCGGCTAAATAATTGTTCTAGAATACACTTCACACTGGGTCTTCGTTTATGAATGACGCGGAAATCAGTGTTGCAGCCCACCCTCTTCTAGTACCACAGGAATAGTACAGCTTTCAATTTCAGCCTTTTTATTTGTTGGCCAAATAAAGTACATCCAGATACACGAACTTTCGGATCACTAGATCACAGACGATTGCATTGATGACGTCCATAGTGGAACATTTGTTACGTTGCATTATAGCCACACGTACGCAACTTGTCAGACGCAGAAACTGAAGCACTTTATTCTGGCGATGCAGATTATTGAATATCAAGAAACACGTTAATATATTGTAGAGCATCACTACTTGTCACACTAGTTTTTAAAAATAATCAAGTATCAGCCACTAAGATAGCAAATAATGATTTCTCTTAGCAGAGGAGAAAAGTGTCTTTGTAATAATTGTTATAGCATACACTGCACACTAGGTCTTCTTGTTTAAGAATGACGCGGAAATCAATGCTGCAGCCCATCCTCTTCTAGTACCACAGGAATAGTACAGCTTACAATTTCAGCCTTGTTGGCTAAGTAAAGTACATCCAGATACACGAACTTTCGGCTCACTAGATCACAGACGATTGCTATTGTCCATAGTGGAACATTTGTTGCATTGCATTATAGCCACACGTACACAACTTGTCAGACGCAGAAACTGAAGCACTTTATTCTGCGATGCAGATTATTGAATATCAAGAAACAGGTTAATATATTGTAGAGCATCACTACTTGCCACACTAGTTTTTAAAAATAATCAAGTATCAGCCACTAAGATAGCAAATAATGATTTCTCTTAGCAGAGGAGAAAAGTGTCTTTGTAATAATTGTTATAGCATACACTGCACACTAGGTCTTCTTGTTTAAGAATGACGCGGAAATCAATGCTGCAGCCCATCCTCTTCTAGTACCACAGGAATAGTACAGCTTACAATTTCAGCCTTGTTGGCTAAGTAAAGTACATCCAGATACACGAACTTTCGGCTCACTAGATCACAGACGATTGCTATTGTCCACAGTGGAACATTTGTTGCATTGCATTATAGCCACACGTACGCAACTTTTCAGACGCAGAAACTGAAGCCCTTTATTCTGGCGATGCAGATTATTGAAAATGAAGAAACACGTTAATACATTGTAGAGCATCACTACTTGTCACACTAGTTTCCTTTAAAAAGGATTCCTTAACTAGGATTTCTTTTTTGCTGAATAGATAGAAACACTTAGTTGTTCTCTTAAGTATTTATTTTCAAGAGAAGAGATAGTTTGATACAACCTCACACTATCTAAGCATTCCAATTTTTTCACACATCAGTTTTTTTTAAATAAAGTATCAGCCACTAAGATAGCAAATAATGATTTCTTTTAGCAGAGGAGATAGAAACATCTAGTTATCATCTTCAGCATTTTTTTATTTTCTAGAAAAAGGGATAGTTTAAAACCTCTCATTATCTTAATATGCCTCTCTTTGAACATTGATTTCCAGAATGATTTCATACATTTATTCAGATGCAGATTTATCAAATAGCAAGATACAGATTTTTAAGCAGTAGAGAATCACCACTTGTGACCCTAGTTTAAAAAAAAATCAAATATCAGCCACAAAGATAGGCAAATACCTAGGGTTCCTTTTTGCTGAATGGATAGAAACACTTGATTGTTCTCTTTAGTATTTTTTTTATTTTCAAGAGAAGAGATAGTTTGATACAACCTTGCACTATCTAGGCATTCGACTTTTTTTGGACCATTGATTTTCATATATGATACTGCATCCAAGCACTCCTTTGTGGCATCAGCTTTATCCAGATATATTTTTTTTCAGAAAGAAATGTTTAATTTAGTATCATAGCATTCAATAAGCTCGCTATGCATTTTTATTTTATGGCACAAATCGAGTTCATTTCGGGCCAAAAAGCCATCCATTGACGCAAGACACAAGATGAGTTCTTAAGTATAAGCATTTTTTTTTAATTACTTAAGACATAGTTTCAGATATACACAGTCTATATACCATAATTCTTCTCTACCCAGAAAGGTTTTTGTAAAAGTTTAGGTACTGTCTATTTTATGGCATTTTTATTATATGGCACAAATAGAGTTCATTTCAGGCCAAAAAGCCATCCATTGATGTAAGACGCAAGTTGAGTTCTTAAGTATAAGCTGTTTTTTTAATTACTTAAGACATTGTTTCAGATATACACAGTCTATATACCATAATTATTTCTTCTCTATACAGAAATGTTTTTGTAAAAGAAGTTTAGGTACTGTCCACAAATCTATTCATGTTTATGTAGTTACCCTAATGCCACAAGACTGCAAGAAATGAATTGTTCAGTTTCATCCAGATTGATTTGATTTGCTGGGCCAAATGAGAGTCGTCGGGATACAGTAGTCCAAGACCATCCAGGAATAAATTCAATTCCAGGAAAAATATTCAGGGATAAATGTTGCTCCAAAACCTAAAAAATATTGAAACGTATTAAAAAAATTTTTGTGAATGATTAAATTCACGAATGTAAATCAAACTAAAATAATTGATAATTCATTTAATATTAATTGTCTGTTTTGCAAATAAGTTAGTACCCAACACAACTATTGCAATAAGTAAACTGTTTTTGGTGTAATTGGCTATATTTTGAATGCAATGACATAGGTTAAGGGGGTTCAATGCCCAAAAATCGGTGAAAAAAAAATCAAAACAAAAATTATTGGCTTAAAATACTATTACAACCTTTATTAATAATGTCACAAAGTAAAGACAATTGGAAATATATTTTTGACATTAAAAGCCATTTTAATGTCATGTCTTCGTAAGGAAATGGGCTAACAATAAAAACTTTAAATGCGTTTTTCTCAGAACTTGATTTTTTTAAACTTTGATGTACCTTTTCTCAAAAACTATGCTGTTTTCTCCTAAACTTTTTTTACATGATGTAATACATAGTATAGATTAATCTGAGGTTACAAATTTTAATAACACTAAAGTGAAAAAAATGTGTTGGGGCAAAAAAGTAAACAAAAATTATGTTTTTTTGGGAAGTTTAAAACTTATTTTATTTAAAAAAAACCTAACAGTTATTTAGAAAAAACTTTTACCCTCAGATTAATATATAAGGTTGGTATGGTGTTATCAGTGGGCATCTGGTGTTATCACAGTGGTGGGGCACATTTGATCGAATTCTCGACTTTCCAATTATTCGCAATTTTTTTTTAAGTATTGATGTCAAGAGCTTTGTTAAACATGCGTAGGTGTCGGTTAATTTACTTATAAACGTACAACTACTTTGACCAGTTAAATTTTAAAAATAAAAATACAATTTGATCCAGAGTGTCAAATCTTTTCACTACACTAATAGAATACTTTAACACTAATTACCTTTGAATCAGCCATTCCAGTTCCCCGATTTTAATTATCATTTGCCACAAAGGGGGCAAGGTGTCCCTTTAGTTTCTGGGATGTTAATTTTTCAGATTTATCCAGAATTTAGTGCTGACAAATCCTGAAAGCAAATGAAACAGATTTAATTATAGCGCCAACTACACTAAAATATTTTTATATAATTAAGTCATTTAGAGTTTGATTACAATTAAATTAATTTTTGGATTGCATAAATTTGTAAACTTCATTTTATTTATGTAAAAACAGCTTAGAGCGATATTGCACAGAAGTACATGCAAATGATTTAGAATGTGAAATACATTTAAATTGAAAAGCTAAGGTGTTACATTAGCTTATAGTACAATTACGAAGAATGAGTATCAAACAGCAAGTTTGAAAATGGGAAAATATAAATAAATAAAATAATTAAGCCTTCCAAGGTATTTGGTCTACCTTAAGGGGGGATTATACCCCTAAATCGATGAAAAAATAAAAATTATTGGCTTAAAATACTATTACAATCCTTATTAATAATGTCACAAAGTATCAAGACGATTGGAAAAATATTTTTGACATTAAAAGCCATTTTATTTTACCCTTTCCTTACTGAACGGTTAACAATAAAAACTTTAAGCACATTTTTCTCAGAGCTTGTTTTTTTGAACTTCGATGTACCTATTCTCAAAAACTATGCTTTGTTTTCTCGTAAACGTTTTTATATGATGTAATACATAGTATAGATTAATCTGAGGTTATAAATTTTAATAAAATTAAAGTAAAAAAATTTTTATGGGTAAAAAAAAGTGAACAATTTCATGATTTTTTGGGTACTTTAAAACTTATTTAAAAAATCTAACAGTTATTTAAAAAAAAAAAACTTTTAACCTCCGATTAATATATAAGGTTCGTATAACACACACAGAAAATTTTAAGATGATCTGATCAGTAGTTATAGTGAAAAGGTACATTGCAATTGACCAATTTAACATTACCGATATACAACATACCAAACTCCCTTAAATGGCTTATGGGTTCATTAATTCTAAGCTACATTAAAAAAAAATTTGGCCCATTACCTCTTTTATTACTAAGAATAGAAATTTGCAAAAGAGTACATTCTTTAAAAATTTCACAAAGGAATTCTTTTTAATTAACACAATCGATAGAAAACACCTATGATTAGAAAACAAGGCATTTGAACTAATATGGAAACTGACTATTTTGCATTAACCTGTGTGTGGAATTCTCTCTTTACGAAAAAATATAACTAAAATACGATTTCCGTAAAACAGCCACCATCACTACGTTTCCATGAAACGCAGTTTGGATATTATTAAAAATACTTTTTTTAATTAGTTTAAATTTCAAATTCATTTTTTTAATATAGTACCACAGTTATTTTTAAGAATACAAATAGGATAAGTTTTTTTTATAGATACAAGGTGGTTTAATTAAGCCGATAAAACTGAGGGGTTTCAGTAGGGTTGGTTATAGAAGCAATTGATTATCTTTTGGTAGAATTTAAAATCAAGTGCGAGAAAATAGTGTGGAAAAACTTGCATCACTGCTGAAATTTCAAGCCACAGTATGCAAAAAAACCTGAAAACTAGCAATATTTTAAGGTAGATATGTTCCCTGAACTTCATATAAGGACCATCTCTGAATCTCAATAAAAAAAAATGCCAAATATTCTTATTTATATTTATACTTCATAAAAAATATTATATTTAAATTATATTAAGCTAAATTTTCTTAATCTTTAAATCCTTACTTTTCAAAATACTTTTCATTTTGTCCCAAACAATAAAAAACCTAACTTAGCATTTTTTTTTCTATTTTACAAAGCAATCTGAAATTAAGTGCAATTAAGTTTTAGATTTTCAAAACATTCATGTTTAAAATGTGTGCAACAGACAAAATTCAGTAAAAACTTTTAGCTCAATATTATTAATCTAACAGGTACTTCTCAATTAATTTCAGTAAAACAAAACAAGTAATACGAGAATATCCCACAGGTTTACTTTAATGGATAAAATTAAAATTTCATTTGATTTAATTATTCAAATTTAAATAAAAACTATCTAAAAAGTCAAATTTTAAAACTTCATTTAGGTAAATGATTTTAGACTTGAAAACACAGCAATGGGGCACAAATTTCCTCAACTAAATATTTCAAATTTATTGTCGGTACGAAGCCATCCCCATGTCATCCAAACGCCTCTATAACAAAGGTACAAAACCCTTCACATAGTTAAGAAGGCTTTAAAAATGCAAAGCATTTAAAAACAAGAAATTTAAACTAAAAAAGCCGTTTCGGGACTAAAATTAAGTTAGAACCACAGTCAAGTGACGATCCGACACCAGACCATACATTATACAAGAATATTGACGTTTTGTCACGTATAATTTCAATACAATAAATTGTGTTTAAGAAGTCTGATATGTGTATTATGTGTTAGGAGGAAATGAACTCATTTTAACCAGGCAGAAGGAAAGTAAACACTGAAGTCTCTCTTACTAGCATTTCTCACGATAATATATACGAGATAAAAGAAAATAATGGGGAGAGTTTTTTTCTTAATAAATCCTATAAAATACACATCACACTACAATTTGGCCCAGAAACCATAGACATTGATGAATTGGTGGCTGTCTACCTAAGCAATGTTTTAAAGAAAATAGCTAATTGAATTATTTGAATTCCTACATTAATCCAAACAATTTTTCTAAAAGAGTGCCTTAATTAACACAAAACATTTGTATCACTAAAATATACAAAACTTGTAATTATTAAAGTTACTTTACTTTTAATGTAATCAAAATCAAATACACAAGTGTAGAACACCCCACATGCGATTCAGAGTTCGTTTGAGTAGCTCGCGCTCTCCTCTGGTTAATTATTATGGCTACATTTTTATACAATCTAGTTAATACAATTATGTAATGTGAAAAAGGAAACTTACCATATATCCTCAAACTGAAATTTTCAATTCTAGTCTTTTGGGGACTTGAATCACAGGCCAACAGGATGTAGTCAGTCGTCATAAACGTAACAAGTGAAACCAGTGGTGATGCAGTTTTCCCATTTTTTTTATTCTTGAAGAGCAAAACTACACAATGATGAGATTTCTTCAACAGCTAGTTTGATTGTAGTGCTATACCTGCAATTGAATACAATTTCCATATTTAATTATGTCATAACTGCACACAAAGATTTTTTTAAAGACTTTCGAGGAACAAAATTGATTAAATCACATTCAATTAGGAGAATTAAAAAAACTTAAGGTATTTTACCTCAGGAATTAAAAAAAAAATTTCAGTGTTAGGCCTGGGAATATTCTGCAGAAGAAGATAGGGATTTTGTGAAGTCAGTAGTAGGTCTGATTTTAATCAAATCTAGGAGGAATCGTATATTCCTCAAACCAACGCAACAACTAACACATTATGTGAATAATAACTCCCATTATCATTCATTCGAAACCTCATTAACAGATTTTGCTCTGTTAACTTTTTAGTTATCAAGAATGAAAATTTGCAAGAACTACATTTAAAAATTTCAGTGAAAAAATTTTAAGTAAATATAATCAATAAAAAAACTTTATCACTAAAGTTTTTTTATTGATTATATTTACTTAAAATTTTTTCACTGAAATTTTTAAATGTAGTTCTTGCAAATTTTCCCAAAACAAAGCATCCCAAGTAAAATCAAAACTACCGAATATTTTGTATGGCGCGTTGAATTCTCTTTATGAATATTAAACTAAAATAAATCTACACAATACTGATGCGATTTTTTCAGTCATCAAATCATGTTGCTTTGAAAAAAAAACATGGTTGTAAAATTTCCATTTTGATAGTAAACTATATTGGGGTCCAAGAAATTAATAACCAATGAAATCCGATTGAAATCTCGTGATTCTCTGTTAATTAACGCAAAACATTCATCAACATATTTTGCATAAAAAGACAAAAACATATTTAACTTCGAAATAGTGCATATATGTGTCACTAAGATCAAACTCAAAAGGATTGCAATTATAGCTAGGCCTTCGTATAAGTAATATTATTGATTAATTATAGGTTTGAATTATCGTCGCGCTAGAGCTACACGAGGGCTATTGTTGATTAAAAATAAGCGTGCAATGTGACAGGAAAAATTCTTTCCCTTAGATACAATGGTCATTGGTATATTGTACAATGGTATTGGTACAGTGGTATATTGTCTATGTCAATATCAATAAAGCAAATTCTCAATGGTAATCCAATCAGAGTTTCAGATCTAGAGTGTCTTTAATCTATGAGCAGCACATGCTCTCCATTGGTAAATTACGGTTTAATTGTTATACACTAAAGTTATTATAATGTAATGTGATATAGAAAACATACCATAGATCCTCGAACTAAAATTTTCAATTCCATATTTTTACATTTTGGGAATTTCAAACACAGAAGGAAGAGGTGTAGCTCGTCGTAAGATGAACAGGTGAAACATTTGGTGGTGCAGCATTCTACTTTTTTTTTAATTCCTTAAATGCAAAAAGTGCAGTGAAGCAATCTCTACAGTCTTCATCAACAGCTATTTGATAGTTCAACGTAGTGCAATCCCTGCAATTGAATACAATTTCAAAATTTATAATTGTGTCACAACTGCACAAAGAATTTTCATAAATTTAAAGGAACAAAATCAGTTAAATTATATTCTATTGGAAAAATTAAAACACAACACTCAAGATATTTTAACTTGGGAATCGCAAAAAAAAAATTCAAATGACGCAGAGATAGCCATGGCAATCGGCTGCAGAAAAAATTGGCTTTTTTGTTTAGGCAATAGCAGGAGAGAGTGGGTGCATTGGATTAACGTGAATATATTCTTAACTAAGTAAGCAGCAGATAGATTGGTACCAAAGTTGTTCCTCAATGGACGCTATAACTTAAATATTGATATGAAATACAAGAATGAACCTGATACAAGTTCGATCCACAATTCAAATGAAAATCTGTATGCAAACCTTAAAGAAACATGAGAACAAGTAAACAATGAATCGCCAAACATGGTGAAAGCATTGTACTTTTTAGATTTCATAAATGTTTATTATAAAGGGAATTTTGAAGAGCGAATCCAATTCTTTAAAATTTTAATTTAAACAGTAATCAATGTCACTGACCAGCGTCGACATGCAGTTCAGCTTGGTAAATTGATATCTACCCCAGTATACAGTTCAAGGGTTCATTCAAGTTAATGCATTATAACTAAAATATTGATAAATCTCAAAACCCTTTTTGTGCATAAATAACTTTAAAAGTTATTTTGACAACTACAGAATTTAACAAATAACAAATTATTGAGAACATTATATTTATAGGTTATTTCAAAACTTATAAAGTTGTGGAATTAGTTACGCATAATTATTAACTACACTGCTGACAGCAATAAAGGGAGCGCTTAGCTTAAACCCTTTCAAACCCAATGATTCTATATAGAATCATCAGCTTGCAAATTTTTTTTCTGTCCGAGCTAAGCTCACACTTATGTATTAGATGGAAGAATCTTATCTTTTGAAGAATTAAATATTGTTAGATTTAATTAAATGAAATTATTAAAAGTACATTAAAATAAAATTCACTCCGAAACAATTTTTAGCAGATAAATTGAAGCTTAATTATTCATGCAAACATATTTTTACACTTAAAATACGATTTTATTTTTTAAACAAAAAAGTTTAGAAAAAGTAATGTTATAATTTATTCATAAAATATGATTTCAATCTTTTCCCCTTAAATTTGAGTTACAAAAATTAGATTTTTCCATATTTTTTACCATTTCATTGTAGACGCATCATGAATTTATTTAAAATTTTCAGATCTTAAGTTTTCTTTTAGTGTCAACTTTTTATTGTTAAAATAAAAGAGTGCAAACTGCCCCGCTTTGCTCTGAACATTGGATAATGCAATTCTTATAAAGATTAATTTGCACATTCATTATATGGAAAGTTTAGAAAGATTGCACAGCTTGAATCTATAATAATAAAAGAAAAAGTGTCTGTCTGTAGACCGCAAAAGACCTACTTAGACTGCTCTAAAAAAATTTGAAATTTTTAATATAGATTCTTTTTAATACCTACGTGTGCACCTGAAGGTTAATTTTTCTCATATTTGATTGCGATTTTTAATTAATATAATTAGTTTTAAAAAAACGTCATCCACGTGGGATTGCGGGACCATAACAGGGCTTGAAAATACATGGACCGTGCCGAAAAGGGGCCTTGACGCCATCATCTATTAGTTTGATTGATTGAATTTGGTTGAGATATGTGCTTGCCCTAAGGCTGCTTAATCTTCTATTGGTGTTTGCTTTTTTAAGTGCGCATGCGCCAGCGCAAATTTAATTTTGTTTTGATTTTGAGTATTTTCACAAGTAAGCCTGCCTCTAAAAGGCAGCAATGCAAAGTTAACGGGTACCCAGTAAGGCAGGACCATACTGCTAGTTAATAAATAAATAAAATTACCTTGACATTATCCTGTCATTATGCAGATAGTTTCTCGCCAAACAGAAGAACAGAAGCAGTCTTTGCTGGTCTTCGGAGATGGAGGCTTTATTCAGGCTATGCCATATGCACTATTTATTGGCTTGTCCACAGAAGACAGGGGGGCCCTCTTGGCTGGCCCACGGAAGACAGGGGGGCCCTCTTGGCTGGCCCACGGAAGACAGGGGGGCCCTCTTGGCTGGCCCACGGAAGACAGGGGGGCCCTCTTGGCTGGCCCACGGAAGACAGGGGGGCCCTCTTGGCTGGCCCACGGAAGACAGGGGGGCCCTCTTGGCTGGCCCACGGAAGACAGGGGGGCCCTCTTGGCTGGCCCACGGAAGACAGGGGGGCCCTCTTGGCTGGCCCACGGAAGACAGGGGGGCCCTCTTGGCTGGCCCACGGAAGACAGGGGGGCCCTCTTGGCTGGCCCACGGAAGACAGGGGGGCCCTCTTGGCTGGCCCACGGAAGACAGGGGGGCCCTCTTGGCTGGCCCACGGAAGACAGGGGGGCCCTCTTGGCTGGCCCACGGAAGACAGGGGGGCCCTCTTGGCTGGCCCACGGAAGACAGGGGGGCCCTCTTGGCTGGCCCACGGAAGACAGGGGGGCCCTCTTGGCTGGCCCACGGAAGACAGGGGGGCCCTCTTGGCTGGCCCACGGAAGACAGGGGGGCCCTCTTGGCTGGCCCACGGAAGACAGGGGGGCCCTCTTGGCTGGCCCACGGAAGACAGGGGGGCCCTCTTGGCTGGCCCACGGAAGACAGGGGGGCCCTCTTGGCTGGCCCACGGAAGACAGGGGGGCCCTCTTGGCTGGCCCACGGAAGACAGGGGGGCCCTCTTGGCTGGCCCACGGAAGACAGGGGGGCCCTCTTGGCTGGCCCACGGAAGACAGGGGGGCCCTCTTGGCTGGCCCACGGAAGACAGGGGGGCCCTCTTGGCTGGCCCACGGAAGACAGGGGGGCCCTCTTGGCTGGCCCACGGAAGACAGGGGGGCCCTCTTGGCTGGCCCACGGAAGACAGGGGGGCCCTCTTGGCTGGCCCACGGAAGACAGGGGGGCCCTCTTGGCTGGCCCACGGAAGACAGGGGGGCCCTCTTGGCTGGCCCACGGAAGACAGGGGGGCCCTCTTGGCTGGCCCACGGAAGACAGGGGGGCCCTCTTGGCTGGCCCACGAAGACAGGGGGGCCCTCTTGGCTGGCCCACGGAAGACAGGGGGGCCCTCTTGGCTGGCCCACGGAAGACAGGGGGGCCCTCTTGGCTGGCCCACGGAAGACAGGGGGGCCCTCTTGGCTGGCCCACGGAAGACAGGGGGGCCCTCTTGGCTGGCCCACGGAAGACAGGGGGGGCACTCTCGGCTTGCCCACAGAAGACAGGTGGGGGACTCTCTGCTTGCCCCAAAGAAGAGTTAGTTTTTATTTTGCAGTCTTCTGCTGCGTCTTAGACCCTGGTTTTCTTCTCTGAAAACAAATAACAAATTGATCAACAACATTCACACTTGAAATGACATAAAATTATTAGTATAAGTCTTGGAGTCGGTACCAAGTTAGAACTTAAGAATGATTACAATACTTTAAGAGAGTTGTAATAAATAGCTTGAATACATGAAACTGGTTTGGAATGCATGTAAAAAATTGAATTCAAGAAAATTTACTTTAGATATCTTATTTAAAGAATAAAACCCGATAGGTATAATCATACGAGTACATGTGCTTCCTTGAAATATGCCTTTCTAATATGCGTATGCAACCTCTGAGCATGCCTATAAAAGATTTAAAGGTATTTTATAGGGAGACCAAGAAGTGCCCATCATTCAAAATTTTTACCATCGGTCTTGCAATTAAGGGGGGGGGGTCAATCTTACCTTAGCAAAACAAATTAGGCCATCAGCCTAAAATCCATCAGCCTTCCAATAAAAAACGATATTTTCAAAAAAAAAATCCTGTACCATAACCCTAGTAATATTTAAGTAGGCTAATCCCTGGTTTCAAAACAATAGAGAATTTACACAATTTTCGTAGTCTTTATCAATAAGAATGTCATAAAACTTACAAAAATTTAGTTTTTAAATTTTCATACGTTTATTTTAACTTTTATTTGAGATCAAAAAGCACACAGTTTTAGTTTTGTAAAAAAAAAATGGAGGTCACGTGTTACGACATCAAAATCCTTAAGAGAAACAGCTATGTGTGGGCGTTGAGAAAAACACAGGAAATGACTTTGTTTTTCTTTTACAAGGCGTTTATCATTTCAAATTTGTGTAAGGTAATAATGGAATAATAAGTCTTGTATTATCAGCAGATATGAAAATATCTACAAATTAAAAGTTTATAGTGGCCATGTATAAATTAATATAAAAGGCAATTATACAACAATATTCGGTCAAGTCAGAGAAAAACGATGTTTGAAAATATAATGGAAAATGTATCACAATACAAAATGTTTGAATTGTTTCAAAGAATTCAGTTAAAATTAAATATCGCTCATTGAATATTAATTTAGTAGTATTTCAGACTTAAAAGTATGGGCTAAAAAAGCTTATTTTTAAATAATTTCTAAAACGAATATGGATGAAGGATTTGTGACTATGAAGTTAATAGCAAACAATTATATTTTGACCTAAACTAGATAGCAAAAGTTTCTATATTAAAATAAATACGTGCTCTAAAACAGGTTATTACTAAACAATGCTCGAATCATGCTGGTTTGTTGAAAATGAAAAAGTTTGGTTTATTTTTTTAAAGCCTCTTTTTTATTTATCTAGTATAAGATTAAGATTTAAAATCTGAGAGGTCGAAATTTATCATACTAAAACTAAATAAAATATTTTGATTATCAAAACCTCATTGTAGAAGACAAATTAGCTATCGCATCACTAATGATATAGTTTTAGTTCAGGTAAGATTGTTCATCCATATTCAAAGCATCGTAATATTTGCTAGTTTGCAGCGAAAGTTGCGGTAGAAGAGTATATATTTAGTTTTAGTTCACAACAAATCTGTACAAAAAACCTCTTCGTTGTTTAATTTGTGCTTATTTTATAGTAAAATCCGAGTAGAGAATCAGTTTTATAGTTAAAGGCTTATTGGTAAACCAAACCTTGATGCCCCGTAATTTTGCTGACTTATTTGTAGAGAAAAAGCCAAAAATTCTTTATAAAGTGGTACAGTACGGATCTGCCAACTAAACCTCGTACTATTCTAGTTCACCAGCTGATCGCTTAGTGGGATTTTTTTATTAAGGACAACTGTCCGTCAATTAAAGCGATAAAAATATTACTTTTAAGTTTAAAGTTGAAGTCCCGGTTTACCAGATCATGATTTTGTCATTTTTTAACCGCTACTTACTCCTGCCAAACACCCTAATTAACAAATAAAGTAATGTACAAATCTCAATTCAATTTAATAAAGAATATCATGGTACAATCGTAACTTTTGGCTGTTTTCTACAGGATAGTTTAAATTTGTATTTTATTCTTGGCATATCGGCATTCGGACGATGGGAAGAAAAAAAGACCGATTGTACTTTAAAGCAATTGGTGAATAATCAGAAAAAGGCCAAAAAGAGCCATTGGTTGATACCTACTATTTTATGATACTATTCAAATATATCATCACTATGTATAAGTTATTTGTGCGACTTTGACCAGATGCAATTGTCTGTTGCAAATTGAATCACATTGAAATTTATGTTTAGAGATATTACTGCAAATTATAATACTTACATTATGTGAGGAATTCTCTTGAAACCAAGGCACCTCAGGGCCATCGGTACCTTGGATCCATCGGAGGTGTTGCTGAAGTTTACGTCGCCAAGAGTTTTCGCTATGAATTCCGGAGCAAACTTTTTGAAACTTCTTTCATTTAATACAGACGTCTCCTCGACTTCTCTCTGGCGTTTCTTGCCTTTGCTAGCCCCGACTTCCGCACTTTTATTCGATTTTGTCCTAAAAGAGAAATCATGGTCTTAAGAAAGAAGATTTGAAAAATTATAGTTTATAAACCAATATTGAATATTAAAATTAGATTAGCAATTAATTGGATTTAAATTTTAATACATAAAATGCAAATCTAAGGCCGTGAATTTTAAACCAATGTCAAGAAAAGAAAGCGACCTATGAAACACAAAAGAACATCAAACAGGACCTTTCCCACAGCAGATATAGTTCGCCTTTTTCATGAACGAGATTTATACAAAGTTTTTTTTAAAAATTGGCGTCGGCAAGTAAATAGACTCTAGGGAAAAACAAAAATATGGCATAGAAACGCCAATGTATGCATAGATATTATTATGCAATAAATGTCTTTTTAAAATCATTTAAATGAAGTCATTCACCATGATTTTAAAACCAATTTAAATCTAATGCTTCATATGTTTGCAAATAAAGGCATTAAGCTTAATAACATCACTTTCCAAAATTAAAAACTAAAGTTAAAAATACATGAAACTAAATATAATCTAAAACAGTCTTATAATTATGGAGATGGAAATTTATTTGCGAAATAAATTCCACACGATAACTATCCCTCAAAATCTCCCTGACAACGAGATAGAAAACATTGAATACATATAGTTCAGAATATACATTTTCCCCATCCAGCATTTGTATAGAACGGATTAAAAAGAAAATATCTTCTATACAATAGTTAGGATTATTTCTGTAAAGCTAAACACCAGTATTAAAGCAATTCAATTAATTTTAAGAAAAATCATCTAAATACTAATAACAGTGATTAATTGCCCTATCTAAATGAACAATTCCTACATTTAATATCTTTTCATTCACAGACAGTCACGAGAACAAATCTAATTTTTTTAAGCGCACATTACTTTTAAATAAATTTAAAAATGGAGTTTAATAAATACTCAAAAATCACCCATGACAAAAGGAAATTGCTGTGAGGTCCCCTGCCACACATCTTAAATATCCATTCAGTATTATAAATACAAAATTTTAATTATTAGGGAAAGATATTTAAGCATTCACTTTTACGTCATAGATTGCTCAGCCACAATTGGCAACTCTAGGGGTAAAACTCCTTCATTGACAGGATATACGTGTCGGGCACCTTTCGCACTGTTAGCATGTCAACGCCTAAACTGGTGCTGGGATACGTTTTTCACTTGGTTCTTCTCTCAAGACAACCCCGATTTATACTAGACCCGAGCAAAATGTTAATACAGTGAGGGAAGAACCAAGAGCGAAACCAGCCACACCGACCCGGTAGGATTCCTAGTTAATCAAGGAGTTCTTTCCCCTGTACTTTTCATTTGGAGACTCTTACCTCTTATTGCTATTATCAGTGAACGACTCCTGATTATCCCTGAATTCTCGGATCAGCTGGCCGTAACCCCTCCTTGGGCTAGAGGGACCGGGCAAATTAAATGAGGCGTCATAGCCAGTGGCGGCTGATGCAGCAGGGCTCTTAAGTTTGGTTTTCGCAGGGAGGAGGATTTGGCTGCCCTAAAGAAAGCAAAATCTCTTTAAAAAAACATAGAAGGCAATAGAAAACAAATCATCAATTACAATTATTTGAAAAACATGCCATTGGTTTGGCCGCAGATGTTAAATTGGAGAATATTTGGTCCATCGACCTTTAAAAACATTGATTTGCTGACAGCGGATGCCTTAGAAAAAAATATCAAAATCGTAGTAGAAGCGTCTTGCTATTTTCATACTTATAGATCAGGATAGATTAGGTAAAATAAACTTCGAACTCTCTTAAATTTTACTTGCTTATTTGTGGCAAAATGGAATGAATGTTATCATTTCTAATTTAGGACAAATATCAGTTAATCAAATTTAAGGAATTTTATTGATTTAATTTTTGAAAGAGGATTATTCCCACTACTTATGTGTTGAAATCCCAAGTCGATCCTATTATAGCACACCTCCGGCAACTTTTAGAATATCGCCAAGCAATTGTCGATAACGTTGACGAGGTAACAAATCTGTCACAGTAAAGGCAAATATTTTTTTCCTAATCCAAAAATTCAAACAATTTCAATTTGGCGAGATTTTCAAAAAGTCGCCAAGAGCTATTCTATAATTTTACAGAAATCCCTAGATAAAATGTATATTTAGGTATTCGTCTATTTGTTTAATATATTTTTATTCTTTACCGTTAGCATTGGACCGATGGACATAAGATGAGGCAAATTTGCCGCACTAAGTTGCACCAATTTATCATCGAAACATAAACACATCTCCAATAGTTACAAATTTGTTAACTACATTATCTTTGTTCAGGTTTATTCATTTTACCTACTTCCTACATCAGATAATTTTAATAGCCAATTAAAAACTTAGCAAAAAATACAAATATCAAAGCACAACTAAATACTTAACATTAAAATTTAATACATTGTTTAGTTCTTACTTTTTATGGCAAATGCAGATGCACCCTGCCTGAAGGACTGGTACTTTGCTCTGGTTTTTCGAGCACGGGCATGTTTTGTCGCAGCAGCGGCAGTCCTTGTGGCATCTCTGAAAATGGGAACGTTTTTGTCAACTTCATAAAAATTAAAATTTTCCACAAGTTAAAATAGGATGACAACTATCCTTGTTTTTTCAAAACAAAAACTAATGGCGCGCTTTTTACTCGCTTTACTACTTAAAAAAAGTAATCGTAAAAAATCGAGATTTTGTAAAATAAGACTTCTGAAACGACTAGGAGCTGGGAATGGGCATGTTTCAGGTCTTGAGTTACAATGAATGGCAATTGTAAAGATGAATTAACTAAATTGTTATCATCACTATTGAAAACGTAGCTTTTCCCATACGCGTGAAATGGAGGCCTATGATCATAGCATTTTTTGGGAAAAACAATTACAAAATGTTAAGTTATTTGTTAAACTTAAATAGTTGTTTATGAATTACTCGAATATAAAAGATACATTATTCATTGCTTTACAAACTTTGTTTAACAATTTTGTTCCAAAATAAATTTAGGATATCAGATAAAAACGAAATTATGTCGAAATTTGAAATGGCATAAGTTCAGATTGATTTCTGAACGATGACAATGAAAACCTAAACTATGTTTAATGCCTGTACGATTTCGAAGCTTTTAACAATTTTAAAAATCATTACGAATAAGTAATTAGTATTGCAATAAGGACTTCACAAGTTACCATCGTTTTCGGACATCATAAAATAACGATTTAGAAAAACCACAGATTCGACTTTAAAACAATGATTTGTACGAAAAGTCAACAAAATTTACCTTGGGCTTAGGTGGGGTGATGTTGTCTGGCACCTTATTTATAATCTGGGGTGTAGCTTCGTAGTCATCTTCGTAATCTAAAGAAGCTCCTCGTGGGGTGTTGTGGGGCACTGTCGTGTTGAGCATAAATGAGGAAGGGGGGGTATGCAAGTTATCGCTCCTGTTGAGCTGTGCCAATTGGCCCGAATTATCGGCCTCCTCATCGCTGCCCGCCGTGGTATCTTGAGCCACTAGTACGGCGTTCGCTTGGAATTCCGGGGTGTCAACGATGCCGCCGATAGCCATTCTTAATAACCTGTCGACACCCTCATCCAGCCGTCGCCTCTCCAGCTCTTCCTCCTCATCCATAACTTGGGCCCACCCGTCGGCCTCCTGATTCACCCCCATGGCCCCTTGTGCTTCTTGTGCAGCCTCTTCTTCTCGGCGTGCTTCCTGTGCAGCCTCTTCTATACGTGCTTCTTCCTGCACCCCGTCCATTCCCTGTGCTGCCTCTTCCTCGTCACCCACAGAGTCTTGAGCGCCGTCCTGGGCCTCCGCTTGGGCTTCTCCCTGCGCTGCCCCGGCTTGGGCTTCTCCCTGCGCTGCCCCGGCTTGGGCTTCTCCCTGCGCTGCCCCGGCTTGGGCTTCTCCCTGCGCTGCCCCGGCTTGGGCTTCTCCCTGCGCTGCCCCGGCTTGGGCTTCTCCCTGCGCTGCCCCGGCTTGGGCTTCTCCCTGCGCTGCCCCGGCTTGGGCTTCTCCCTGCGCTGCCCCGGCTTGGGCTTCTCCCTGCGCTGCCCCGGCTTGGGCTTCTCCCTGCGCTGCTCCGGCTTGGGCTTCTCCCTGCGCTGCCCCGGCTTGGGCCCCTCCCTGTGCTGCATCAGCTTGGGCCCCTAATTGCGCTGCCCCCGCTTGGGCTCCTCCCTGTGCTGCCTCCTCTTCTTCCTCGTCAAGCGCATCGACTTGTGCGTTTGCCCGGGCCAGTGCTTTCGCCTCACGCGCAGCTCGTTTTCGTGCCTTATCGTAGTAGGCCTCCGGGCCCAAAGGCAGATTAACTAAATTATTGTTCAAAAGATGTTTTCTGAAACAAAATTAAAATATTTACTTTAATGGTCCCTAGGAGGAAAAATTAAAAATTTTTAATACAAGTACAAATATATTCCAATCAATAACAGTAAATTCCTAACAACAACAGCAAACAGTACAAATATTTTTATAAAAATTAAATTCGACCGAACGTTAAATTTTTCAGCTAACAATGGTTCGAGTCCAAAAAAATAAGGATTTAAGTAAATGGTTTTAGTTCACCTAAACAAGATTATTTGTTTTAGCTAATGGCGCACTTTATTCTTCCACTGGAAGGATACCGCAGTTTCAAAAAGTCAATTTACTGATGTTTCATTTGAATTATTTCTAGTTTATTTTTTTAATTTCATTTATTTAAAAAAAAATTGCTTATTTTTTAATATTTTTAGTTAACAAGTACAATTTTTAAAACATTAAAACTCGTCATTAATGTATCAAAAATGAATGCAATGAAACAAAGTTTAACTACGGCCAAAAAACTTAATCAAACAGCCGGGTAAGCGAGAGACATTTTAATGACTCAATAGAATTGTGACTTGCAAGAAAGACCGAGAATAGGCAAAGAAAAAGGATTTACTTACATCTTGCGACAGTGGGGGCACTCCGGGCAGTAATAGGGACAACCGTGGGGGGGGATTTCGCTGGGCTTCAGTCCTGCAACACCCGGAGCGATTCGATGTGCCCCGACGAAGACACCCACTCCCTGTCTGAGCCGTAGCGGACTCACCGCTAGCTGTTGATGAGCCATAACCTGCAAACGAACACATGGTTAGGTTAGATTATGAATCATCGTCGCACTAGAGCTACATGAGGATTATCGGCGACGCACTCCTAGAAATTACACTTTCATTTTTGACGATTCATGAATCCTCAAGCCTCATTTCGTTAATTTTGAGGATTGTTTTGTCAAACTATCGCGTGACTTTTGAGTAAACGCGAATCCTCACTTTCACGATCGTGATTTGATGATTCTGTATCTTGATTTTGAGGAAACTGAATATCATTGTTGTACTCGCATGCTAAAAAATGACGAAATATTTCTATAGATTAGACGACATTCAAATCCTCATAAAAATGACGATTCAAATTTCCTCACTTTGAGGAAACGAAAACTCGGAGCATATGACAGCAACAGAATAGTCAAGATTAAGGAAAATTTCGTCATTTTTGAGCATTCATTTTTAAGAGTGCGGGCTTGCTTCGTATTTTAGAGACAGTCAAAATGACGAACCGAACTTGAATAGAAAACCAACGTAACTGTTAAGGGCGACATCGTACGCAGCGTTAGCAGGACTTTGAAGGATATTTAACGTGTACTCCCTTACCCTTACACGGTGTATTATTCGTCGGGTGTTTTGGGGTGAACGGGCTGTTAACAGATCGGCAGTTATTTTGGCGATGCCCGGACCCGAATCTAGGACCTTTCGTATGCTTGGCGAGTGCCGAACCGACTGGGCTTCCCAGCCCCATTCTCCAATGTAATACTTACAGACAAAATGATCTGAACATAATTTAACAAAAACGCTTCTCATTCTGATAAAAGTGCAAAATCTTCTCAAATATTCAAATATGTTAGACCTTAAACGAAATGAATGTTTTAAACACGTTTTCTGGATGGATTCACAAATAATTTATGGAACTCGTAACATGCGCGGAAGGATCTTCTCCATAGCATATTTCTATTTACCCAGCTTAGGTTGGCAAAGAGTGTAAGCAGCTGATGCGGTTTGAACCAGAGCACAAAGTCCTCGTACTCAGGACACTTATGTGGAGGGAGTCCCCACATTTTATTCGGAAAATTTCAACATGTAGCTTAAGAATTTTAATAAGATATTTTAAAATTGAATTATCGTCGCACTAGAGCTACACGAGGGCTATTAGCGACGGGCGTCGTGATTTAGAACCACACTGCCGTGGGCAGGAAAAGCGCAGTAATCGCGAATAATTTGTACCATTTTTAATCTGAAAAAAAAGGCTAGTTTTCTTAATTGTTAGACTAATTGAGTGCTTGCAACAATGGTCCAAGTCATTATGGAAGTTCCTGTAATTTACCTGCTCAAGACAGCACAGTCAGTGACTAGCCAATAACCGACTACTTTGAAAATTTGTTTGATGAAGTTTAATATTTTCTTTAGTTAATTTAAACCTTAGGACATTTTAAAGAGTCCCAAACTGTCTCGATACCGACTCTGCATAAAATAATTGCTCTTTTTCTGCATAAATAAATATCTTTTATACAATTCTTTTTTAATTGATTTTCTTCAAAAGGATATTTTTTGAAAATTTAGATTTTTTTTGTGCATATGTTTTATACTATTATCT
This sequence comes from Hylyphantes graminicola, assembly GCA_023701765.1. Classification (NCBI taxonomy): domain Eukaryota; kingdom Metazoa; phylum Arthropoda; class Arachnida; order Araneae; family Linyphiidae; genus Hylyphantes; species Hylyphantes graminicola. The sequence continues at coordinate 14,534,884 of CM043113.1, forward strand.
AGAGAAAAGACTACAGACTAGTAATTTTTAACATTACAGAAATTATAACACGATCATAAATGGTAGAAAAAGTACATAACATTTTTTAACTTAGCCTCGACAACTCGCAACTTTTTTTGTGAAGTAAATATCTTGGATTGTAGTCTATTCTCTAGTTATCAAACAAGAATGTATTAATTTACAGTTCTAATAAAGAAATCTTAAATGCTTTTTTAGTTAGAAAATCTATCGTAAAAACATTAAATTTTACCTAAAAAGTTTTAAATTACCAAAAATATATTTATTTAAAATAAAAAATTTCTTATAATTATTATTATTAGTGTTGGTGAACGCAAAAATACATAATATATGCATTAAAATTTTAAAAATACGAGTGTATTAGGATAGCTTAAAGGTGACATCGTACGCAGCGCTGGGACTTTGGAGCATATTTAACGTGCACGCTTATACACAAGGTATTATTAGTCTTGCATTTTTAGGCTGCACATGCCATTTATAGGGTGGCAGTTATTTTGGCGATGCCCAGACCCGAACATGGGATCTTCCGCGTGCAAGGCAAACGCCTTAACCAATTATGTGCTCGCCAACCCTAAAGATTTTTAGTAGAAGGGTATCTGTCATAATTTAAAGCGAAAGATACTAACCAAATCCTGTTAGTTTTTAATAGTCAAAACATGCAACTTCTTTTGGTCTTATTGCCAATATTCGTCAATTTAGCCCAATTTATTAAAAAAAATTGCTTTAAATCAGGAGTTCAACTTTTTTGCACCTGTGTACCACTTGACTGAGAAATTTTGCCGTACCACCATACCTAAATATATTAAAAAACGCATAATTTACTCTTCTAAAGGTGTTCAAAGGCTTTTTGAATTAAATTTCCGAGAATATATATTTAAATGGTTAGATATTTGTTTATTTATAAAATGCTTATAATAGAAAGATTAAAATGGTACTAATTAACAGTTTTATTTATCACCTACAGGTCTAAAAACACAAATAAAAGAAAATAGTACTAATAACTCAGCAAAAAGTTATCATACAAAATATACTTTTATAGCTCTTATTGTTTGTCTGATTAAAATATCAACACTATAAGAGTAAAGGAACTTAATTTCACTCGTAAGTCCTCTTCAACACTTATTATGCTTCCATGTTTTTTTTTAATGTACAAGAGTTTAGAAAATCCATTCGTAACAAATGGTATCAAGAATACCAGAGCTTGCCGGAAGATTAAAGGGTACTAGGTTTTATTCCGATCCAGAAGTTAATAAAGATTTCTCTTTAAAATAATGTTATGTTTAAAATAACGAGTAATATGTTTGCTTTCTCACTGCTCATGTTTACAGAAGCTAGTAATAACATGTTGCTCACATCACTCACGCGTACCACCTGAAAATTTCCCGCGTACCAGTGGTATGCGTACCACCGGTTGGGAACCAGTGCTTAAAATAATCAAAGATCCGAAAAATTAATTTATTGAATAAGAGTTGCTTATTAGAATTAGAATGCGTTAAAGTTAAACAGCGAAGGCGTCAGTAATATTAATCGTAAATTATTTTTTAAAAAGAAAAGTGGCAAACAATTGCTAAATTTAATGAATTAAAAACTTTATTAAAAAAAGTTTTAATTAATTTGTTGTTATTAAAAAACAATTTAAATATACTCTTTTAAAGTAGAATTAATAATTGCTACGATATTTATCAGGTTGTTTAGGATGGGGCAAATCAACACGTTTATTCAAAGTAAAAACAAAAATCTTTTTTGCCTCATCAGAAGTGCCGACGAGTGCATTACAGAACCGCGGCCAACCATCGCCACCCCGCCACTCTGCTTCAATAAACTTCAGAAAATGAAAAACGGGACTCGCTTTCCTCAGCAGCTACACTCTCAAAAACAACACTTTCATTTTTGACTATTCATGAATCCTCTAGCCACATTTCGTTAATTTTGAAAATTGTTCCGTCAAACTATCACGTGGCTTTTGAGTAAACGAGTATCCTCACTTTTACGATCTGGATTTGACGATTCTGTATCTTGATTTTGAGGAAACTGAATCTCATTGTTGTACTCACATGCTCAAAAATGACGAAATATTTCTTTAGGTTAGACGACATTCAAATCTTCATAAAAATGGCGATTCAAATTTCCTCACTTTGAGGAAACGAAAACTGAGCATTTGCCAGTAATGGAATCGTCAAAATTAAGGAAAATTTCGTCGTTTTTGAGCATTCATTTTTAAGAGTGAACTATGCAATACGAATGGGACCTAAATTTATTCTTATACCAAACGAAAAAATAAACTATTAATAGATCACATACAGATCTTCCGGAATGATTCATGAACAAGTGTTCAAAGTCGAAAATCCAAGACGGAATTCCCCAAAAAAATTAAATACCAATCAAATAAACTATTCAGCAGAGATATATTTAAAAGCATTTAAAGAGAAATAAGTAAAAACAATTGTAAATGTGGATATGATTACATATTAGGCCGCCACACCACAGCATAAGCACTATGATCTGTTTTTGATATTCACCCACAATGTAAACACGCTCACATGTTAAGTAATGTACACGCCTCCAAAAACTTTCGTAATTACATGGAACCATGTACATTTAACAAATGCTGCTTCTTCTGAAAAATTTTATAGGTACTGATAAGAAATGGATACATAATTTTGCCAGAAAATTAGAATAATTACACTTTAAACACTATGGCTTAAAATTGGTGCAGTACCTTAAAGCTAATTATACGCGAAAGAAGCTAAATACACAATTTAACAACACATAGTTAACTTCAAAAATATAACGTGTACAAAGTAAAAAACTCCACTTACTTATAAATCCAAAAATTTATCCAAGGCTCCTCCAAAACTTCGCTTCCATCCAAAAAAACAACGTCTCAAGTTTTCTCAAAAGAAACCAAAAATTAATCCAAGATGGAGAAAAGAACTCCTCCAAAAAAACAACGTGCCACACACTTCCTTAACCAAAACGGTCAACAACGCAACGGTCAACAAACAACAATCGTTCAACTATCACAAGTAACACCAATCTCAATATCAGAGGTTTCCACTAGGGCGGTACACTGAAAGGTAGCGTCTCTCTTTTATAACATCGCTCTTAATCGCTGATTGGATTCTCACCCGCTGCCAGTTTCACGAAGCAGGGCTGTGCGGGGAGCTATTGCAGTCGATTCAAATGAACGAAGTCCATGGAAGGCGAAAGGGTGTTAGAACTATGAGCTAATAACCTATCCAGGCAACATGGAACTCATTAGGCGCGTTTACATGAGCCATCGAATCCATGGAAAGCCAAACCCTCCATTAGGGGAAAAAGTGGTCGAACAATATTTCTAACCCAATGGGGACGTCTATGGGCGAATCCATGGAATAAAACGTCAAACCCTCCTTAATTGGAGGGTTTGCAAAACCCCCCAATGAACCCTGCAATTCCGGTCTTGCCTGGGCAAAAACCTCCAAGAGGGAGAAATTGCGGATTTTCATCTTCAATTCCATGGATTCGATGGTTCATGTAAACGCGCCTATTCTGAAATAAGTTGGTTGCGCGTCTCAACTGGAAAGTTGTTACCATAATTATACTATTGAGTAACGAAATCATATTTATGGAGTTTCGGCTTCGTCATTTGACCAGGAGAAAAAGAATGGAGAGGCCAGCAGTTACTGTTCTCGTTTAGCTCTAGTGCGACGTTATCCAATCTAATCGTGATAATTCATGTGTGCTAGGGATATCGGGCCTTAACCAAAGGGCAATACATCAATATTCAAATGAGCGATGCCCATGGACGGCGAAAGGTTGTTAAAACTATGCGCTAATTACGTATCCAGGCAAACATGGAACTCATTAGGCGCGTTTACATGAGCCATCGAATCCATGGAAAGCCAAACCCTCCATCAGGGAAAAAAGTGGTCGAGCAATATTTCTAACTCAATGGGGCCGTCTATGGCCGATTCCATGGGAATATACGTCAAACCCTCCTTTATTGGAGGGTTTGCGAAACCCACCAATGAACCCTGCAATTCCGGTTCCGCCTACTGGGCGAAAATCTCCAAGAGGAAAAAATTGCGAATTTTCCTCTTCAGTCCATGGATTCGATGGCTCATGTAAACGCGCCTATTCTGAAATAAGTTGGTAGCGCGTCTCAACTGGAAAGTTATTACCATTATTATGCTATTGAATAACGGAATCATGTTCAAGGAGTTTCGGCCTCGTCACTTGGCCAGGAGAAAAAGAATGGAGAGGCCGACAGTTACTGTTCTCGTTTAGCTCTAGTGCGACGTTATCCAATCTAATCGTGATAATTCATGTGTGCTAGGGATATCGGGCCTTAACCAAAGGGCAATACATCAATATTCAAATGAGCGAAGCCCATGGAAGGCGAAAGGGTGTTAGAACTATGCGCTAATAACATATATCCAGGCAAACATGGAACTCATTAGGCGTGTTTACATGAGCGATCGAATCCATGGAAAGCCAATCCCTCCATTAGTAAAAAAGTGGTCTAGCAGGATTTCCAACCTAATGGGGCCGTCTATGGCCGAATCCATGGAATAAAGAGTCAAACCCTCCTTAATTGGAGGGTTTGCGAAACCCACCAATGAACCCTGCAATTCCGGTTCTGCCTGGGCGAAAATCCCCAAGAGGGAGAAATTGCGGATTTTCATCTTCATTCCATGGATTCGATGGCTCATGCAAACGTGCCTATTCTGAAATAAGTTTGTTGCGCATCTCAACTGGAAAGCTATTTCTATTTTATACTATTGAATAACGAAATCATGTTCATAGAGTTTCGGCTTCGTCACTTGACCAGGAAAAAAAGAATGGAAAGGCCAGCAGTTACTGTTCTCTTTTAGCTCTAGTGCGACGTTATCCAACTTAATCGTGATAATCCATCTGTGTTAGGGATATTGGGCCTAAACCAAAAGATAATACATCAATCATACACATCTGGTGCCGATCCGGCGGCCTAGTGGTTAAGACTTAGGCCTTTGGATCTGCTGGGTCCGGGTTCGAATCCCGTTGAGGCATGGATGTTTGTGTTTGTCGAGAAAATGCGGAGTACGTGCTCGTTAAATCTGTTGGGTCCGAAAGTCCTGTGGGCGGTCATTGCGCAGTTTCCTATGGGTACAGGTCCCTGGAGAAAATTTCCCTCCCCTTCAGGGACATGTCTAAATTGTGGAGATGGCGACAGATGGCAGCATCTGTCATTTGTGTATGTGTGTGTCTTGCGTTGTCCTACTTGACGATGGATTATAAGCAGGTTCTTGCGACCAAGCACACAAGCCTGAAAAGAAAACATATGTCTACCAACTCTGGTCAAGTGACGAGGTCGACACCTGAGCAGGCACCCAACGGAACTTCGAGTGACATCGTACGATGGCACCGTCGGTACTTTTGACTAAACAGATTTAACGAGCCCGTCTGTCCCAGTGATTCATTGTACCCCTGGATTCTGTTTTCCCCGCGCAGACACTCTTCGCATAGTGAAACAGCTTGTACAGAATCCATGGCAATGGGGAAATGCAGCAGGAAGATACTCCTTGGCGGAAGGTGAATTTTAGAGCTTAGTGGAAGAACGTGCTAAGTGAGATTTTTGTGTCAATGAAAATTTCCTCTTTTTCATAAACTTTAGAATTAGAATATTTTTTACGCATTACAAGTTCTGTTTTCAACAGGCATGAGTTGACGTTGACGCAAAGAGTTCTATGGTAGGGTAGAGGAATGACTCGTACTGAGCTGCCATCGGCAGCCCATCGGCAGCCATGGCTCACTACGGAGCCCGAATAGAGTGGCAGTTAAGCCTAATAAGTTCTGATTAATTTATAGTTTTGATACTGAGAAAGAAAGTACACCCAAGGCAAAGGCGAAAATTGAACCAGCACCCTTCACAGCGCGCTGACTGCTAGCGTCATGGCCTGCGATCCTCGGGCTTCGGGTTCCACATGCCATCTTGCATTGTCACCGTATTGGTCCATGGTGTGGTAGGTAGGTTCAGTCTCTACCCTACTAAAGAACTCTTTGCGTTGACGACAATCCCAGAAATTATCTGTGAATGATGGTAGATGAACCCTGATGAATCGTTGACAGCAGCCCCCCCCCCCAAAAAAAAAGTGAGCCATATTGGGTTTACTAAACGCTGCACGAGAGCTATTTGAGGGTCATAGGAGACGGGCCTCGTATTTTGGAAAATTGGTGAAGTCACTGTCAATGGACGACTTTTAGTTTCACGAGGGCTATTAGAAAGGTGTGGCATATTTCAGACGGTCAAGTGAAGAGCCGACCCCTGAGTAGGCATACAACGGAACTGTGAGGGCGACTTCGTACGCAGCATTGGGACTTTGGAGGATATTTAACGCGCACTCCCTCCGCACGTGGTATTATTCTGCGGACATTTTTGGGCTGCATGGGCCGTTTACAGGGCGGCAGTTTTGAATCATCAGTCAATCCGTTATGTAGTATAGATCCCGCTCTTAATGACAAAGTCAACATCTGAGCTTCTACCTATTGAAAATTCGCTGAAGCTGTCAGGACTTTCGGGACTGTTCATCGATCTAACCAGCAGCACGTCTGCCACCAGGATACTCTGGGAGCACCGAAAGTAATATTTAAAAATATTTTATTTAAAACCTGAAGTTAAACGTATTAGATTGAAGTTTAAAATTGTTATCGATTGTTTTAGTGTTTAAATACTGTTTTCTTTTGAGAAAAATAAGTGATGCAACCTTCTTGTCCCATACCATGCTCATAGCAAGACATCAGTGTAATATAATAAAGAGGAAGTCATGAGTTTTGGAAAAAATACCCTCTCTGTCTGTCAAAAATATGTTAATTTTCTTAAAAATTATATAGGGTAAGGTTTATCTGTTAAAAAGATACTAGATGGCAGCATCAAAAACGGGGAAAGACCTCGCCGATGAAAGGAGCCTGTGAAAAACCTGTGGAAAAAAATTGTTTAAAATTTACATAGGGTAAGGTTTAGCTGTTAAAAAAATACCAGATGGCAGCATCAAAAACGAGAAAAGACCTCGCCGATGAAAGGAGCCGGTGAAAAATATGTGGAAAATTGTTTAAAATTTACATAGGGTGAGTTTTAGTTCTTAAAAAAGATACTAGATGGCAGCATCAAAAACGGAAAAGGGCCCTCCGATGAAAGGAGCATGTGAAAAATATGTGGAAAAATTGTTTAAAATTTGCATAGGGTAAATTTAAGTTCTTAAGAAAGATGGTAGCATCAAAAACGATCGGGGAAAAAAGACCTCGCCGATGAAAGGAGCTTGTGAAAAACATGTAAAAAAATTGTATAAATTTACATAGGATAAGTATTAGTTCTTAAAAAAGATGCTAGATGGCAGCCTCAAAAACGATCGGGGGAAAAAGACCTCGCCGATGAAAGGAGCTTGTGAAAAATATGTAAAAAAAATTGCATAAATTTACTTAGGGTAAGTTTTAGTTCTTAAAAAGATACTAGATGGCAGCATCAAAAACGGAAAAATGCCTCGCCGATGAAAGGAGCCTGTGAAAAATATGTGGAAAATTGTCTAAAATTTTCATAGGGTAAATTTTAGGTCTTAAAAAAGATACTAGATGACAGCATCAAAAACGATCGGGGAAAAAAGACCTCGCCGATGAAAGGAGCTTGTGAATAACCTGTGGAAAAAAATTGTTTAAAATTTACATAGGGTAAGTTTTAGTTCTTAAAAAGATACTAGATGGCAGCATCAAAAACGGAAAAAAGCCTCGCCGATGAAAGGAGCCTGTGAAAAATATGTGGAAAATTGTCTAAAATTTATATAGGGTAAATTTTAGGTCTTAAAAAAGATACTAGATGACAGCATCAAAAACGATCGGGGAAAAAAAGACCTCGCCGATGAAAGGAGCTTGTGAATAACCTGTGGAAAAAAATTGTTTAAAATTTACATAGGGTAAGTTTTAGTTCTTAAAAAGATACTAGAGGGCAGCATCAAAAACGGAAAAATGCCTCGCCGATGAAAGGAGCCTGTGAAAAATATGTGGAAAAATTGTCTAAAATTTACATAGGGTAAGTTTTAGTTCTTAAAAAGATACTAGAGGGCAGCATCAAAAACGGAAAAATGCCTCGCCGATGAAAGGAGCCTGTGAAAAATATGTGGAAAAATTGTCTAAAATTTACATAGGGTAAGTTTTAGTTCTTAAAAAGATACTAGAGGGCAGCATCAAAAACGGAAAAATGCCTCGCCGATGAAAGGAGCCTGTGAAAAATATGTGGAAAAATTGTCTAAAATTTACATAGGGTAAGTTTTAGTTCTTAAAAAGATACTAGAGGGCAGCATCAAAAACGGAAAAATGCCTCGCCGATGAAAGGAGCCTGTGAAAAATATGTGGAAAAATTGTCTAAAATTTACATAGGGTAAATTTTAGTTCTTAAAAAAGATACGAGAAGGCAGCATCAAAAACGGAAAAAGGCCTCGCCGATGAAAGGAGCCTGTGAAAAATATGTGGAAAGATTGTTTAAAATTTACATAAGGTAAATTTTAGTTCTTAAGAATGATACTAGATGACAGCATCAAAAACGATCGGGGAAAAAAGACCTCGCCGATGAAAGGAGCTAGTGAAAAATATGTAAAAAAATTGCATAAATTTACATAGGGTAAGTTTTAGTTCTTAAAAAGATACTAGATGGCAACCTCAAAAACGATCGGGGAAAAAATACCTCGCCAATGAAAGGAGCATGTGCAAAATATGTGGAAAAAATTGTTTACAATTTACATAGTAAGTTTTAGTTCTTAAAAAAGATACTAGATGACAGCATCAAAAACGATCGGTGAAAACGATCTCAAAAAAAAAGTAACAAATCAACAATAAAAAATGTGGCACGCCAAGGGGAAAAATTTCTCTTACAGGCGAACAAAACATATACAGTTATAATTGAAAGGAAACAAAAACACAGAACCGAAATAGATCGAACAGAATGTGATTATTTATAAAGCGATATAAAAGCGAATTACGAAAGCGAATATTTAGTCGATTTATCTAGCGAATTTTAACAAGTATTTTTCCGAATGAAGCATGCCGCGAATTCAGTTTAGGCTCCAAAGTGTTAATTTTTTAAATGAGTAAAAAAAATTCTTATATTTAATTTATACACTTGAGTTAAACTAAATTATCGTCGCACTAGAGCTACTGGCTACGGGCGTTGCAATTAGAACCAAAGTGACTTAGTTTATATTGAAACTAATTACATTTTATGTAGCTGTGTTTAGATAATAGTACAGGTAAAACATCCAAATTAGGAGTAAGCATATAACTACATAAGTTTGGTACAAGAATTAAATATTGCGCAATTTTTGGTTATTAAATAAGTTTTAAATTATAAAATAATTTGTATAAGTTAATGTTTTTCTCTTGTATTAATTTATGTCTATCACTTTAACCATCTATTGCACACTGTTGCCTTGTGGCAAAAAGTAACATAATGGACTTTATTCTATTAAAGTAGAGCAGCTTTTTCCTCTATTACATTCCATTTTGAAGTTTTAGTTTCTAATAACCCTCATAGATGACAGTAGTAAAAGTGTAATCAAAATTAAAGAGTGAAGTTATTAACTGTTGCGAATTTATGTCTTTGGCAGCATTCAAAGTATAATAATATTAGTGCTAAATTCAAATAAATTGTTTTGAAAAAATAATTATAGTTCAAGAGGGTTATTTTGGAATATCTTTAGTAGTTTTCTAGTCATTATAATCAAAATTGGAATTTTGTAGTTGGTTTTCGCCATGGCAAAAATTTAAAAAATTGAAATTATTTAAATTCCAATTCAGTTAATTTTTTTCAGTATTTTTCCCATAATGTATGAGTATGAAAGATACAAATATATTTTTTCGGTAAGAAAAAATATTTAATGCATTGCAGGATTTTAAAAAAATGTCATTTCAAGAATATTTATCGCAAATTCGTGAAGTTATAATTTTTTTTGTGAGAAGAAAGTAAACAAACCTAGTATTATTCATAAAAATTTTTATTCACATCAATATTTACAAATGAAATAAATGTTTCGTTATTTACATTTTCAAGCGCCATTTATTTCCTTTGGGTCTCCGTAGTTTTTACTAGCATTAGATTTTCGTAAAACAAATATTTAAAGTGAACTATATAGTTAGTCATTAAACATCTGTTAAAGAACTATAATAAAATAAAGACAAATCTCAATTAAAACTTATTAACTGTAGTAATTTTATGTTTAAAACTGTCATATTACTACATAATTTTCATGTATTTCTAATTACTTAGTAGAATTTGAGTTTTGCATTAAATTAATTAGAGTTTTAAAATTTTCTATAGCGACAATTCATTTTCTTTGTCTGCATGCATTCTCGACAAATGTATAGTGACGATTATCAATTTTTGTCAATAACTTAATATGATTTTCAAATATTATGAAAGCAAATATGTGTTGGATATTGCACAATAACTTTAATAAAAATTTTGGTATCATATGCTATTTCTTGGTTTCTTAAAACAGTTTTTTTTTAATGTTTTACATTTAACTATATTTGGAATAGTTTGTTTGATGATAAACTTTCCTGAATATTTTCATAAGAAATGTTTGTTAGTCCTAATTGGTTGCTTGCTTAATATGCAAATAAATTAATAATAAATGGAATGAAAATATTAGGGTATCATAATGAAATCGGTAAATTTATGCAGAATTTTTCTGCCCATTTTCATTAAAGTTGTATGTGACTAGTAGTCTTTCCCAGTTGAAACGTCTGTATCCATTTGCTTTATATTACAAACATGCAACAACATTTTATTGTTTTATCTTATACATTTCAAGAATGCAATAGAGAACCTTTCTAAGAATCGATCAATATATTTCTTTTCACTTTTCTTATCATGCTCTGAAGCTGAAGCATTTCATGTAATATACAGTACTAGACACTTAGGAAATGATATATTCAACTAAAAGTCATTCATTGTCAAGATTTTATACTCGGAGGCAACTTGACGTTTATTTCGATGTCTTAGCGAAGCAAATCCTTAACCACTTTCTACCAAAAACTGTAATAGAGCACCGGATTAGTTATATACGTCGTACATAAAATTGAAGTCATCGTAATTCAGAGATTCCCTGTCGATGAACATACGATGTCCAAGACGTCAATAGTCATTTCTCTTTGTCGGTCAGTACGTTTTTATGTCACCTGTCCTCCGTAGACTTCGTTATCATCTATAGACGTCAATTTATCAGTGAAAAATATCTAGAGCTGTTCTAGTCTCGTGATGTTTCCCAGCAGGAATCTCTCCCTTGAAAGTGTATTTGTATCGGATTGGTTAACCACTATGATACTTCAGGGCTTTCACCGATTCAATGAAAGCTGTGGTACGGCTCATTGTCATCTTAATTGTCATCTCATCATTTATTATCATCACAAGTGCAAAAATGCCCAAGGCATGTACTTCCACATCACCTTGTACGGTAACATGTCTGATGTCACTTGTCCATGTCCGGTGGGCCGTTGGCCGACGATGTCCTGTTGATGTCTAGCGATTGGTTACTTTGTCGTACATAGACGTCCGTTTATCGAGCATAAATTTGTTGGCATCACAAGTGTAAAAAAAGCCCAAGACGTCTACGTCCCACATCCTCTTGTATCGTAACATGTTTGATGTCACTTGTCGTCCATGGACTTGTTATCGTCCAAATTCGGTAGTTCGTTGTCGGACGATGTCCTGTTAATGCCGAGTGAGTCTCTCAGAGCCGCCGAGAACAGCTGGCAGTACATACGAAGTTTGTCCGATGAACAAACGGTGTCCAAGACGTCTATATTCATTTTACCTTATATGACTTATGCCCTTTGTCGTCTATATGTCATCCATAGACGTCCATTTATCATGCATAAATTTATTGTCATCGCAAGTGCCAAAAATGCTCAAGACGTCTGCATTCTATCACCTTGAATAGTTATATGTCGGATGTCACTTGTTGTCCTTAGACTTCATTGTCGTCTATTTATCGTGCATTAGTTTATTGTCATCCCAAATGCCTAAAGTACCCGAGACGTCCCACATCACCATGTCTGATGTCACTTGTCGTCCATGGATTTGTTGTCGTCCAAGTCCGGCGGCCCGTTGTCGGACGATGTCCTGTTTATGTCAAGTGAGTCTCCGAGGGCAGCTGAAGACAGCTGGCAGTACGATGTGCTGAGGAAGGGTGCGAAAGCGTGGGCAGAAGGAAGGTAGTGCGCGGGCCACAGGCCTTGCCGCTGTGCAATTTTCATTCTGGCTGTCAGCTGCTTCTTCCACTTCGTCCTGGGGAATAGACCAAAGATAAAAGATTATTTCGTTAGTGAATATACTACGTGATATCATCACTCTTAAAACGAACGAGCGATTTTAACTCAGTCTGAGTTAATTTTCACTCCTCCAGTCTAGAAAATGCACTTCGCCTAGAGGTGGGGATCCATTGTGTGTTAAACCTCCGACAGGATCACTCCAAACGAGTGATTTTAACTCAGTCTGAGTTAATATTCACTCCTTTCCAGTGTCTAAAATGCACTTCTCCTACTGGAGTGGATTTCACTCTTTTGTTTTAAAGAGCGAAACTGCCAATCACGGCCAACTTCAATAACAGGGCCAGAGAAGCTCTCTCAAACCTGAGCGTAGATTGAAATTTTGACGTCACTGCTCCTATAGTATCGATGATCGAGAAAGTAGTTCGGACGCATTCGGAACCCTAAAAATGTGGTCAGCCGTGACAGAGTGGTTCCAAACAGGTTTCTAGAGGAGTTGTCTTCATCTTCGGAACAACGTCACTCGGAACTATGACGTCAAAAATTCCGTCCACGAGCTTGTTTGGGAAAGCCTTTTCGGCCTTAGTAGTTGAGTAGGCCGTGCCCCAATGCAATTTTGAATTATGAGTAGATTAAAATAATAGCAAGAGTGCGCTTGCTCTCTATAACTCTGTTGGGTAAAGTTGGAATATTTATGACTAGGGTCAAGCGGGGTAAGTGTGATAGGTTTTCTGCATTTTTCATTAAGAAAATTCGTTCTCTGCTTCAAGTACATTCCAAATCCTGAAATTGGTAGTGAATTATTATAAGAAACATACATATCTAGAAAAAAAATTATATGCTTGAATTCCAATTTTAGTGTACAAAATTTGCATTTCAAAATCCATCACACTTACCCCACATAGGAAAACCCATATAAAAAGAAGACAGTTGCACTTAAATTCAAAAGCTCAAAACTTTATTTAAACAAAAAATAAGGTCAATGTTTCTTTTTAGTTTAATTATAAGTGGTCTAATGTTATATATTGCAAACTTTCAGATTTTTAGAATGATTTCCAAAGTTACAAGAGCTGTTTATCACACTTACCCCCAATCACACTTACCCCACTTGACCCTACTGACAAGTGCTAATTATAAATAGGGTGGAATATTACACGACCTTCAATCTATCAGTTCTGGGAATATGCCAATTATCCAAAAGGCTTAGTCTGCCAAAAAGCAGTTCCGTTCAGATAAAAAACGTTTAAATATAGAACTATGTCTATGTATCTTCTCTTGTATAATTTTAATAAATCAAATTTATATCAAGGAGAGTTCGACTCACCGTCTGTTCTGAAACCATGTTTTGATTTGCACTTCTGTCAGGTTGAGAGCTGCCGATAACTCCATCCTCTTGCTAACACTTAGGTACTTGTCCACCTTTTAGGAAATAAATAAAACAAATAGTTACGATTACTTGAAATGGTAATGGATCAGCGTTATTCGACAGAAAAGTTTGCGGGGTTTGATAAATAAAGTCGAGAATGGACAATTACAAATGCAAATACAAAAATTATAGACTAACAACAGGCTAGAGGCCAGCAAGGTTGGTCCAAAATATATCTAAATCCTTACCAGTTAATTTCTAGTAGAGCTTTATTCACCTCGATACAATCCGAATAAAAGATTTAACGAGATATATTTAAAACTAACATTTTAAGCTTCATAACCAAAATATGGAAAAGAAGAAACATTACCTCTAAAAATAATTACTATTTTTTTTTAATCTGGAAAAGTTTAGTGGTAACGTACTCCATAAAACTTGTAGAACCTAACTTTATAGAAATAGTAACTTATAATTATTTTTTGTATAAGGAAATAATAAAATCGAATAGCCTTTTACTAGTAATTTCACAAAAGCTCACGTAAAGCTTGAGGCAACAATGCTGCAACCAGTGTACGGAGTAGCGGTTCGCAAAATTTTTGCATTGTAATCAACAAAATTATACCAGCATTGAAAAATCTAACCAAAACTAACAAATAAATCAGTTTAAATTATAAAATGCATTATTTTGGCTTATACGGCACCTTAGGCAATATTCAAAACATAGAAAAAAAGGATTGCGCAACAATTTTGATCTGTTTTAAATGTTTATAACAAGTTATTGGAGTTTCATTAATTTATTTAAAAAAACTGCAAGAAATTAATAAGAAAAGTTTAGAAATTTTTTCTTTACAAAAAGTCGAAAAAACAACATTGGTAAAAATATAGTCAGTTTGTCTTGACAAACCTTTTAATATATAGCAGCTATATTAATTATAACTAAGGTTTATTCTTTTTATCAATGCACTTCGGTGAATAATTTTTATTGGTGGTATTAATTTTTTCTATTTAAATATCAGAATTTGTAATTGATTTTTGAATAAGATAGGTTACGAATAATAAAAAAGCAATATTACTCACAAATGTAAAGTAAAAATATTTTTTAACAATCGTACAATAGTTTTTAAAGGAAAAATCTTGAAGTGCAGGACTAAAACGCATTCATTTTTTATTGATTTTGAGTACGTCAAAAATTACGACTCCAGTTTAGATAATAAACTGTGGGAAATACATTAGAAACTTCTGCATGGAAAGGTGTTGGATCTCCTAATGGCTTGTTTCATATGACGTAGGTCTTTCCATTTTTCATTCTTGCTCTTATGCAATTTTACTCTCAAGGCGAGGTGTTTTCGTTAGCTGTGTTTTATTTAAGAGCTCTGTACGTGAAACTTGCCTTTGCTACAGCTATTTATTAATCGTTATCGGTTTAATTCGATTAAATTGCAACTATGCAAAGCATTACTAAAACGTCAAAATGTTGGAAATCTTGGGTTTAGATAATATTGGTATTATGCCAAAAAAAATGTGGAAAGCTCGGACAAAAATTAAAAGAGATTAACAAACAGAAAAAGATTAGTCCTACTTAACGATAAGTTTATACACAACTCACTTTAAGGAATACATACTACAATTAGCCAAAACCAACTTGAGAACCAGTAAGTTAAATCCGACATATTGAGTCAGTAGTAAAGCTTCTTCTGTTCTATCACAAAACTTCGACACTTGATGTTTTCTTTCCCAATTAAGACTATGCTCAAGGAAAAACAACTTTTACAGAACCCAGTGGTTAAACAGTTAGATGAAGAATACAATAGGATAGAGATTGCGAATATAGCGTATTTTTATGCTTTGGCCTCAAGTTAATAGGTGTTAGTAATAAACTTTATACTGTTCTACCACTGAAACTTCGACACTTGAGCATAGTCTTCATTAGTAAAGAAAACATCAAGGAAAATTAACTTTTACAGGACCCAGTGGTTAAACAGTTTGAGGACGAATACAATAGGATAGAGATTGCGAATATAGCGTAATTTTGTGTGTTTGCTGAAAGTTAATAAGTTTTAGTAAGAAACTTTATGCTGTTCTACAACTTAAGAGGACTCTCTCTGGAATTTCACATCTTGAAAATCGTAATGTTATTCCTATGGAGCATATTCGCAAGGCAATTACCGCCACAAATCTATTAAAAGGTTAATAGTTTCTTGTATCATTCTAAAGAATGAAAGGAACTAAAATGATAAAACTAATTTGTTTTTTGAAAATCACATATTTAGTATTTTTAATAATTTTTTGAAGTTAGTAAAAAATGGAGTGAGCATTAAGTTCTAATTTTAAAAAAATTATTAAAAATACTAAATATGTGATTTTCAAAAAACAAATTAGTTTTATCATTTTAGTTCCTTTCATTCTTTAGAATGATACAAGAAACTATTAACCTTTTAATAGATTTGTGGCGGTAATTGCCTTGCGAATATGCTCCATAAGAATAACATTACGATTTTCAAGATGTGAAATCCCAAGGGAGTCCTCTTAACGTTTTGATTCGGAGGAAATGAATGTGTTAATGGTATGTCATCGTTAATGGGTTAATATTCATTCATTTTAGCTTCTACACTACGTTTATAACGTAAAGGTAAAGAAGGTAAGATAATCGTATAGTCCGTCTGTCCACTTTCATAGCCCAAACTTCAAATGCTACTGACAAGTGTGATACGTCAAAAAATTCAGCGCATCGACATTAGAATACATTGAAAATTTTAGAAAAGTATTCGAAATACTTTACTTATTTAAAAAACTGCACAATTAATGCTCATTTAAAAAAAAACAAGTTGGTTTGTTACAGAATCTGTCACTTACACCGCTTCCACACAACATTTTACGCTCAACAGGAAACACACTAACACCTCAAAAAGAAATTCGCCAAACAGGGCCTTTGGCAAGTTCTAATTCAAACTTTTATAAGCAAAAACTAATAATTTTCTTTAATCTTCTTTTGCAGATTTGATAATTAATCTTTATCGTTTGCTAATTTTTTTTAACTTAGAAGAATAGTGATGAATTTTTTTTTAAGAAATATTTTTTGCAGTCACAAGTTTACATTTCGTAAAACAAATTAGTAAAATTGCCGCTTTAAAAATAAAAGTGAAAATTTGCATATTTTGTATGCAAATTTCGAATTTCTTATGCATCTTTCTTCCCAAAAATGTAACGAACTATCAAAATAACTTTATTGCGCTATTACAATAATCCAAATTAAATTATTACACAAAATAAATATTTTTTTCAAGAATTTTATTTTTATTTGTAACTAGCAAATTTATACCCGTACTTCGCACGGATTAAAAAAAAATATCAAATCGATCCTAGTATGTGCACTAAACTTAAATTATTCTTTCCGCTCATTATCAATTATAAAATCCCGATTCATTGCCCTAATATTCTAAAATCAAAAATACACTGTAAAATGCAATCATAAATGCCATCACAATTCTCGCATAAATACATAAATCCTTTTAACTCTTTTGGCACGTTTTTGGAAATAATTTGGCGAGAAAATAGATATAGCTACAAAACAACCACACCCATCATACAGCTCTAACACAATGACCTTAGCACAACCAACCAGCCTATAAATTATTTAAAAAAAAACAGTTTGCCCATTTGGCGAGTTTTAATAAATAATTTGGCGAGACTGGCAACATATTTGCCGAAAAAATAAAGAATAAAACCCTTATATGCAGCTCTAGTGCGATGGCCTTTATTAACCATCATTATTAGCAATAGCTTAATAAACATTTTGCCAATTTGGCGAGTTTTAATAAATAATTTGGCGAGATTGGCAACGTATTTTGCAAAAAAAACAAAGATATAAAACCATTATATGCAGCTCTAATGCGATGGCTTTTATTATCCATCATTATTCAGCAATAGCTTAAAAACATTATTCCCATTTGGCGAGTTTTAATTAGTAATTTGGCGAAAAAATAAAAACATATATTAACCATCATAGTTCAGTAATAGCTTAACTTCAGTTGTAACTATACATTTATTTTAAATATACATATTTGCAATCAATAGAACCATCAATGGAAAAATCATCAACTAAACCCACACTAAATCCTTTAATGAATAATGAAGACTGGTCGGAAATACTTCACTTGAAACATATAGATAATTTTCAAATAAAGAATTTAGTTTCTGAAAGTAATGGCAACACAAAAATAAACATTTTCAATTTTATTTTCGTTGAAAGTTTTATTTATTTTTTTCAGCAGATGGCATCAGGAAAGAAAAAAAAGATCGGATTTGAGCCAAAGTGGTGTAGTCAGAGACATAACATAGAGTGGACTGCGCATTGGCAAACCTAAAGTGTCCTAAACATCTAACTTACACAGTCCCATGACTGTGTCGCGTTTGGCTCGTATCTATGGCGAGTTTACCATTTGGCGAGTTTTTCCACAACGACCTGAACACAGAGGCCGACAATCTAATGTTATGATAAAGAAGCTTGGAAAGGGAGCAAGGATGAATCGCTAGTATTTTAAGATCCTCTTAAGATTATTTCTTTGATTTTGTGCGTCTATTTAAGATTACTTGAACAATTGAATGTGGACTCTTTATTAAAAATTAATTTGAAAGAACATTAGTAGGTTTATGTAGAGTGTTGCTGTAGTATAAGTTGGTATTGACATGGTGAATATTTTCGGCCGTCTCTATAACTTTCGTTCTAACGGTCCGATTTTTTAAAAAAAAAATCAAATATATATATATTTTTTGAAATATTGCTTCTTTCTTTATTTTAAAAAAATCAAATATATATATATATATATATATTGAAATATTACTTCTTCCTTTATTTCACCCGGAATAAATCAACTTTCTAAAACACATCAACATATTCCAAATTCAACAAATGCTCTACTTTTTAAATATAAATAACTCAAAAACTACGATTGCAAAAACAGGTTTCGTTTTGACCAAATTGTAAAAAAAATATTCTACTTCTAAGCTGTCAATGCTCAGACCATTAATTTAATTGACTTGGCCTAAAATATTTATTATAATTAGAGTTCTAACAACGTTGATTTAATCATGAATGTAATTCTTCAGTATAAAAGAGCTTTTAGAATAAATTCCCTCGATAGAAATTATAGTTTATGACGAACGCACAATTACTAAAAGTATGCAGAACTAAATAAATTTTACCCATGAAAGTGTGACTAATCCTTTTTTATACCCCTCTTTACAATTAGGAATTCACAAGCATTTGGCATCTTGCACAAAACGTTACTGAATTAAGAGTACAACATTCACGATTTTTAACATGCTCAGAGATGTAATAATTAAATAGAATGCAGAAAAGAATGTAATAATTAAATATTTATTATTTAAGCCAAAAGAGAAAAATTCCACCAATGCTCAAAAAATCGTCTGCAAAAACATTAAAAAAAAATTCAAGCTGCCGTGATTGGTAGAAACCCACGTGACATGGATATTGATGGTAGTCTCCACTTCGGTTTGCTAGCTGATAATAGTTCGTAACGAAACGGTAGCGTTAGGTTGCCATTTGTAGCAACCTTTCCCCTCTTGGCGATTTATGATGTTCAGGACATAATGCTAATCTGCAAGGGTTAGCGGTTTTTTAGAAAAAACTGGTTTTCCATTTTCCATCGGTTTTTCCCTAAAAAACCGGTTTTCGGTACCGTAGGGCCTCATACAAAAAACCGGTTTTCAATCAAAACCGGGACCACCGGTTTTTTGAAAACCGGTTTTGGTTTTCCATCCCTAAGCTGCTTTACTATGAATGCGCAGTCCACTCTATGTTATGTCTCTGGGTGTAGTTTTTCCAGAAAATTCGAATTTTCTCTGAAAATAGAGCATTTTGAGCTCTGAAAGTTCTTATTTTGCAACTCAAGTATGAACTACGCATTTGTGCCAAGTTACGAGGCAAACAAATGTCTAGTTTGTGAGTTTCAGAGAGACATACACACATACATACATACAAAACTTCATTTTTATTATTATAGATAAAGTTTCTCGTACGTTTGATGTCATGGCAACAGTGAAAATATTGAATAAAAATGGAATTCGCATGTTATTTCAATGTAGATTAAATTTTTAGTTATTTAAATTTTAAATAAACTTCTAATTTAAATTTTTTAATGAAATTTGTAATGTAGCCTAAACTGATTTTTTGCTTCAAAATGTCGTATCGCACTTGTTTGTGAGACTTTTGGTTCGTTCTGTGAAAGTGGGTGACAGTCGGACGGACTGCACGATTATGAAACCTTCCACTTTTTACGTTATAAACGTAGTGTGAAAGCCAAAAATAGAATTTTCATGCTATTTCAATGTAGATTTATTTTTTTTTGTTATTTAAATTTTAAATAAACTTCTCATTTCAATTTTTTAATGAAATTTGGAATGAATTCTAATCTGATTTTTTGATTCAAAATGACGTATACCATTTAGCTAAAAAAAACCTTTCTATCACTGACCCAGAATTACCCCAGTGACCAAGAATTACCACAGTAAACTGGTGGATAAATCACTAAACTATTTAAAAAAATAACAATGAAAAAATTTATCTAGGAATGAAAAGCTTAGACCGTACCGTTTCCTATTGAAAAATAGCACCAACAAAATAGTTAGTTCAAATATTTTTTTCCAGTATGTATCTTAAAAAAATTATGTTTTTCAAAGACAATCTTTTTTGAAGATGTTTTTATAGTAGTGTAAAAAATATTTTTTTCCTATTATTTGCTGCAGAGTTACATTGTTTTTGAACTTGATACAAGAAAATATAATGTATAAGGATGACTTGGCATAATGTATTTATTTTGTAAAACCGATTTTTAAATCTTAAAACATAGTAACCATTATTTATCCCGGAAAGAGAGTGACCCATAATTCCCCCATTCATTTAATTCTTTTATTCCCATTAATAATCGGTTATTTTTTTTATTTTGGAGACTCTGTATTTTAAAAATAATCTTGAATAAGAATTTAACCTACAAATTAATTTCAAATTCATGCCAGTAGATGACAGCACTAATTGTGTTTCAAGTGGTTTACACTAAGTAAAGTTTGTAAAAGTTAATTTTGGTTTAAAATTTTAATTAACTGTTTTTTATTTGACTATGTTGTCTGAATTATACGACATTGTCTACTCATTAAAAAATCAATGAAAAAGTTAATAGAAAAAAAGAAAATCAAGTTATTTATTTATATGCTTGGAAACTATCCCTGGAAAATGGAAAATAGAAGTTTTGGAACTACTTTTAAAGTGACAATGCGTACGAAGAAACGCATTCACAAATAGTTTAAAATAAAACAAAGAATTGTCATTATATTTCAACGGTATCAAATAAAATATTTAAAAACTAAATAATTAAGTTGTAATTTTAACAAACATCACCATGAAAGAAGCTCAAGATTAATGTTGAAAATCCACCCTTTTTTATCTTCTCAACAGACAGAAAGCACAAGAAACAATTTGATCAAAAATAATACTCTAAAAGGCAAAGTATTATGAAAATATCTAAACCTAAATTTTCGGGAATAACTCTGGATGCTGAATTGAGATTCACAGAGCATGTGAAGACAGTTTTTGAAAGAGCTCTAAAGCAGGGATCAATCTGCAGTCGCATTTGTCGCAAAATGCGACGAGTTGCACGAAAATGCGAAAAAAATATTATCGGCCGTCGCGAAAATGCGACGACGTAATTCGGTTAAACTGAACTTAAATTTCAATAAACAACAAGCTCAAATAACCGATTCTAATAATGAAAATAAAAAATTTAATCAAAAGATTTACCCACCTTTTCCTCCCGGTACCTGTAAATTCGCCATCGGTCCCCTCTAGCGATTGATACTGAACGTGTACAAAAAGTGTATGAAAACTAAACCTAATCCAATACATTTCATTAGAGAGAAAATAACAATGATCTGGGAGTACTGGGCTTCTGTACTATTTTCTTTACCTATTTTTTTTAAAATGAAAGTACTTGAAGAAATACAATATTTATAAATAATAAGATATGACAATTTGCATTTCCATTCGAACATTACCTACATTTTTAGAATATAAATTAAAATCACGTAATGCATATCTGAAAAAAAAAAATATCATATTACTTTTTCGGAATTAAGCGCGTGTATCGAGAAAAAGTCAAATTTCTTTTCAATATAATGTTAATATACATAATTAAACATTGTTTGAAATGAAGCAAGACAAAAAAATGACAAAAATTTACAAATATGGGGAACTTTAAATATTTTATTAAAACTTGAGTAGCATTTTATTTCAAATTAACCAATCGAGACCTTAATTTTGTTTCAATGGAACTGTTGCCAATCAAGACGCAGAAACATGCCCATTTAAACAGCGTCAGATGCTTTTCCACACAGAATGGCGGTGGACCTATTGAAAAAGATATAAGACATTATTTAGACTTTATTAGTTTATTTTTTTTATCTCAAAGACACAAATCTCAAAAACAAATGAGTTTATTTCCAGTTTCCTTGCAACGCAACAAGTTGCACAAACCTAATTACAACACAATCCTGAAAAAAGTTTGTATTTTTCATTTTCTGCATATGCTTACAACTACTCAATGCTCATACTTCTTTTTGATTCAAATTCATAAAAATTGCAACAATTTTCAGTTGCAACCGAGGACTCTGACATTTAAATATTAGATAATCGAAAAAAGATGTCTGGAAATATGAAATTTAAAAAGCCAAGCACAAAAATATTAAATATACAGCATTTTTTGTTCAATTGGGGGGAAGATCAGAAGATTTATATTTTCAAGTTATATAGAATCGTGAACTCAATTGTAATTTTTTAACATGGTTTAAAGATTTAACCTTTCACAAGTAAAATAGAAGTATAGCATACTTTCAATTCTCATTTCATTATAATGTCATTGCAGAAAAAGCCATTATGCAACAATCTGAATATCGGGTTAAAAATTTATTTCGGAAAAAGTGTAAAGGATTTGTTTAGAAATCGAGACTTTATCTGTGTTACTGAGACTATCACTTAATTTCCTGTTTGAGAAACTAGATATCGAAACTAACTTTAAAATCGTATTTTGAAATCCTTAGTCGTTTAAAAATGTGAAACGTAGTAAAGTGCGACATCGTACATTGCATTGAATGAAATAATTTACTATCTGAAAGAAAAACAAAGAAAATGGTAGATTTTACCTTAAACCAACCATTGTAACTTGGTTTCTCATAAATTCAATATTTATAGCTATTTTTCGAAAAATTGCATTGCCACTTTTAACAGAATTTTTAGATATTGCACAAGGACATTCAATACCAGCATGTATTTAATGTAGCCATATAAATAAAAGCGTTTAACGCCGTTTCATTTTCACTAAGTTCATCTCTCTAATTCTTAGCTTATTAATTTTACTTCTTCACCTAGCAATCTAATTAAAAATTACTTGGCAAGGGTATGTTGACCAACCTATTCATAAAACACCATGTCTTATACAAATTAGTGGCCAGTTAGTGCAAATAAAGTACATGCACGATGCATGTAGTGGTTACAATTGATCTCTCTGTATAAATGGTCGTAATTATAAAATAGTCACGCTAAGAATAAGTTACCATGAAAATAAGCAAAGTTTTCAAAAGTTGTGCAACTGTCTGCAACAACCAGTTAAAATTTAATATATTTTAACAATAAGGCACCGAAGGCCTTGGCTCTTTAAGAACAGACGAGCCACTCTGTTTTAGTTTATCTGAATTAATTTAAACATTTTTACATTTTTGTCCAATTCAAGGCAGTAACAAAAACATTTTTTTATGCTTATGGTACACTGCAGGTTAATTCTACTGTTGCAAAACTAATACAAAGGAAACACGAGTTTTATAGGACAGAATGCGAATTATAGAAATTTTTGTTATGATTTCTTTGTAATTACAATATGAGAAATTTGAAAATAATTGAATGCTGCAAATTATAAAAGTTTGGAACCTATTGTTTAGGTTTTACAAAATTATAGGATTGAAGTAAATGATTATTTGAATTGAAAACACATAGTATTTGAAATTTATTATGGGTTATATTTGAGGTAATTATATTTTCTTAGCAACATAACTAATTTTATTTTAGAGTATTTTTAGAGAACTTAATTTAACCCAATAACATTTAAATAGATTAAATATTTATAATTTAGATTTAGGTACTTTTTGCACCACAAGTCATTTATGCTACAAGTGTGAAAAGAAACTTTTTGAAACGAGTGAATTTCCTTTTAAAGGAGACGCTATTCAGGTTGCTATTAGGGTTTCTGAAAGCAATGCCCACCCATTGAGGGACAAACTAGAACACGACCTTAGCATTCGACTTCACCGCAGTTGCACGGAAACATCGATTGCCAAAAGGACCATCTATTCAAAAGAACCAGAACAAAAGATCTCAGCATTCGACTTCACCGCAGTTGCACGGAAACATCGATTGCCAAAAGGACCGTCTATTCAAAAGAACCAGAACAGAAGATCTCAGCATTCGACTTCACCGCAGTTGCACGGAAACATCGAATGCCAAAATGACCGTTCATTGAAAAGAACAGAAGCCTTTAGCATTCGACTTCATTGCTGTTGCACGGAAACATCGAATGCCAAAAGGACCGTCTATTCAAAAGAATCAGAACACACGATCTCAGCATTCGACTTCACCGCAGTTGCACGGAAACATCGAATGCCAAGAGGCCCATTCATCGAAAAGACAAGAACACACTTCCTTAGCATTCGACTTCGCCGCAGTTACACGGAAACATCGAATGCCAAAATTATAGTCTACTGAAACGAAAAAGAACAGACTACCTTAGCTTTCAACCCGTCCCTTCTGGTTTGTTCCTCAAAGGGATTCATTGTTTTGAGAAACCCTAATTGCAACCGTAATTTTTTAATGTCTACTTTAAAAGGAAATTCATTCGTTTTAAAAAGTTTTCCGACGTGTCATAACTTTTATGGTACAAAAAGTACCTAAATCTAAATTATAAATATGCAATCTAGAAAAATGTTATTGGGTAAAATCAAGTTCTCTAAAAATACTCTAAAATAAAATTAGTTATTCTGCTATGAAAGTATAATAACCTCTAATGTAACCCGTAATAATTTTCAAATTTTACCTGTGTGTTTGCAATTCAAATAATCATATAATTCAATATTATAATTTAGTAACAAATAAACATTAGCTTCCAAACTTTCATAATTTGCAGCATCTAATTATTTTCGAATTTCTCAAATTGTAATTACAAAAGAAATTATAACAAAAATTTCTAGAATTCCCATTCTGTTCTATAAAACTCGTGTTTATTTTGTGTTAGTTTTGCAACAGTAGAATTAACCTGCAGTGTACCATAAGCATAAAAAAAAATGTTTGTTACTGCCTTGAATTGGACAAAAATGTAAGAATGTTTAAATTAATTCATATAAACTAAAAACAGAGTGGCTCGTCTGCTCTTAAAGAGCCAAATCCTTCGGTGCCTTATTATTAAAATATATTAAATTTTAACTGGTTGTTGCAGACATTTACACAACTTTTGAAAATTGGGCTTATTTTCATTGTAACTTATTCTTAGCATGACTATTTTATAATTACGACCATTTATACAGTAAATTATTCAAAAAGAAACTTATTTCGTTCTAGCGGCGCTTTTATATAAGGCGCTTGAACAAAGTTTGCTGCCCTTATTTATCTAAAGATTTAAAATTTCTAATTTCAGTAAATCTATTCTTAGTTTTAAGGGACACTAATTTGTATAAGTCATGGTGCTTTATGAATAGGTTTGTCAAAATTTCCTTGCAATTTTTTTTATTAGCATGGTTATTGAGGAAGTAAAATTAATAAGCAATAGAGAGATGAAGTTATATAGTGAAAAGGAAACTGCGCTAAACGCTTTTATTTATATGGCTACATAATTGAGTACATGCGGGTATTGAATGTCCTAGTGCAATAACTAAAAATTCTGTTAAAAGAAACATGCATTTTTTCGAAAAATAGCTATAAATATTCAATTTATTAGAAACCAAGTCATGCTTATTTTAACATAAAATCTACCAGTTTTTCTTTTTTTAGATAGTAAATTATTTCATTCAATGCTGTGTACGATGTCACACTTAGCGACGTTTTAAAATTTTCGAAGACTTTAGTCATATCAAAATACGAGTTAAAGTTAGTTTCGATATCTAGTTTCTAAAACAGGAAATTACGTGATATTTTCAGTAACGCAGATAGTGTCTCTATTTCTAAACAAATCCTTGACACTTTTTTTTAAATAAATTTTTAACGGATAGAAATTTTTATCCTGATATTCAGATTGCTGCATAATAGCTTTTTCTACAATGATATTCTAATGAAATGATAATTAAGTAAATTAAAATAAAACTAGTCATGCTGCTATGAGAAAATTTAATTACCTCATATATAACCCATAATAATTTTCAAATTTTATTATGTGTTTGCAATTCAAATAATCATAATTCAATCCGATAATTTAGTAACACATAAACATTAGGTTCCAAATTTTCATAATTTGCAGCATCTAATTATTTTCAAATTTCTAAAATTGCAATTACAAAGAAATTATAACAAAAATTTCTAGAATTCGCATTCTGTTCAATATTAAAACTCGTGTTCAATTTATATATTAGTTTTGCAACAGTAGAATTAACTTGCAGTGTACCATGAACACAAAATTTTTTTATTGTTGCCTATCGTAGTTGCATGGAAACATCGAATGCTAACATGACCACCAATTGAGGGTAAAACAAGATCAGCCAACCTTAGCATTCTACACTCTCAGAAATAACACTTTCAATTTTGACGATTCATGAATCCTCAAGCCTCATTTCGTTAATTTTGAGGATTGTTTCGTCAAACTATCACGCGACTTTTGAGTAAACGCGAATCCTTACTTTTACGATCGTGATTTGAGGATTCTGTATCTTGATTTTGGGGAAACTGAATCTCATTGTTGTACTCACATGCTCCATAAAAATGACGATTCAAATTTCCTCACTTTGAGGAAACGAAAACTCGGAGCATTTGCCAGTAACGGAATCGTCAAAATTAAGGAAAATTTCATCGTTTTTTAACATTCATTTTTGTGACTTTGCCAGCGTTACACGGAAAAAGCGATTTTCAATATGACCGCTTAGTAAGAGATTGAGAAAATATTTATGGAACTCAAATTGTACAGGGCATCAAATATTGCTCTATCGCTAAGCAATGATCTCTACCAAAGCAACGGGACGCAACCTGAAGCAGCCCCGGCACAAAACAAGCACACCGCCACACTTTCAGCGTTTCTGATTGGCTGAAGCCGCGTAAGCTACGTGGCTTTCAAGCGTCTGACAATAACAATTTTATATTGTATAGAGACTATTGGAAAGCAATAACTTTACATCAAATTTCAATAATTTGAAGAAATTTATCACGGCAAAGACGAATACTAAGGTCGTCCCTTAATGCAAAAAAAAAAAAAAAACGAACTATGATATAAAGTCTTAAGCACATGTTTACAAAATATTTATAACGGAATCTTAAAACGGTAATAAATAGAAATTTTAAACGTTACCAATCTTTCTAATTAATAAGAATTTTTTTTATTAATCTTATTGGCAAACTAGAAACCATGTTGACTTCTTCACTCCCTCTAAAAGTATCATTTAATACAAAATATATTATATTTTAGGAGTCGTTACCGATCGGAACTATTCAAAAGTGCGCGTATTAAAAAAAAATTAAATACTCTTACTTGTTTTTTCCATTGAAAACTTTTCTAACAGTCTATGGGGACCATTAACAGACGCTGTCGTCTTCCGGAAGTGACGTTTCAAGTCGTTTAGGAAGTTGACGTAACCAATCTGAAATATACAAAAAATATACATACATATTTAATATATAATACATATTTTAAGTCTTATTGCGTATTTCGTATACTTTTTTTTAAATAAAATGATACACAGTATTGGTAAATGACACTAATCAAGAAGTTTTCATTATAATGTATAGTTTTACTCTTTTTTTTTGTTGAGAAAATAAAACAAATAAGAAAGTTGATGTTACCAATCAAAAATATAAAATTGCGATATGCCTGTTATGCGCCTTATTGCGTATTTAATTTTTTTATATATAAAACATGCAAAGTTTTGATAAGATACATTAGTAAAGCAGTTTTCAAAGTATATTAGTTTTGAAAATATAAAACCAAGACATTTTCGATAACGGGCATTGTTAGTTGTAGCACGTTACCGATTCGACTTTTGAAAATTTCAAAACTTTTCCCAGTTAGAAATAAAAACAAAATGAGATTATTTTATTCAAAATTAAGAAAAAAGGAAAGCTACTAAGGTTAAAATTAAAAAAAACGCTACAGGAAGCAAATTGGACATTTTACTTATTAATATTGAGACCAAATACGAATGCACAAAAGAGACAGTTATGAAGAGTACACGGGAAAAACTGATTGATTTTGCAGAGAAGTTTCCTTAGCAGGCCACTTTGGCGATGATAGCGAGTGATCGCTTAAACTTGTGTAAGGAAACCAGTTCCTACCACACAGATCATAGTTAAAGTAATAGTGGCAGATCACGTGACCTCCAATGCTAACGACGGGACGCGCAAGGAGCTCCCAGAAGAGCCCCAATGAGGTCAGTGCTGTAGGTCACGTGATATGCCACGCTAATACATTAACTATCATCTCTGTGGCTCCTAGCTACCAAGATTCAGGCGATTGGTGATCCCAACGCTTGGACCAAGCGAAGAAGAAAGAGAGAAACCGGTTTTTTGCCGCCAAGCAGACAATTGCGGGCTTCCGCCTAATAAATCAATCGGTTATTCCCGTGTACTCTACATATGTCCATTGATTTTATTTTAACAACTGTTAAAGGATCGTAACAAAACCGAATTGTATAACTACTTATAAAAGATAACTGTAAATACACTCTTAAAACAAACACTCCTAATTTAACTCAGTCTGAGTGAATTTCACTCCTCCAGACTTTAAAATGCACTTCTCCTTTTGGAGTGGATCCTTTGTGTGTTAAACCTCCGACAGGATCACTCCAAACGAGTGATTTAAACTCAGTCTGAGCTAATATGCATGCCTTTACGGTGTCGAAAATGCACTTCTCCAACTGGAGTGGATTTCACTCTTTTTTTTTTAAGAGTGTAGGTGTTTGTTTAATACAAATCATTACTGGTATCTGATGGTTGTACTATAAAATTAATTTCTCAATGAATACTTATGTCTCAAATTCGTGACTTTAGGGGTATCACGTATTTTAATTTTCTTATGGGGTTAAATTAACAGACTAAGAATATGATAGCAATTTAGGTTAACATTAAATAGTACATATTTTGAAATAAAAGGAGCTTTTGTAACAAATATTTAGTTTTTTTTGCAGCATATTAATGTAAGAAGACTCATTGTGGGTTTTACTGATGGCGTGTTATGCGTAGATTTAGAATATGTGAGTCGTCAGGGTCGTCCGCATAAATAATGTTGACCACAGTCCACAATTGCGTAAAAGAAAATTATTTGAGAGTTCAAGGTTTCAGCTTTACGTTTCGCGTCAAATGATATTGCCTTAAATTCTTACTAATCAATTTTAAATATGAATACTAAATATTTAAGGAAAATTCTCCCTATAGAAATGAGAAAAGAACCGGTTAAAATCGTAACAAAACATCGAATGCCAAAATGACCGTCCATTGAAAGGAACCAGGGGAGCCCAGTCGGTAAGGCACTCGCCTAGCATGCGGAAGATCCCAGGTTCGTGTATCGCCAAAATAATTGCCGACCTATTAACAGCCGTGCAGCCAAAAATGTCCGACGAATAACACCCCGTGTTGAGGGAGTGCACATTAAATATGTTCCGAAATCCCAAAGCTGCATACAATGTCGCCCTTAACGGTTGCATTGGGTGCCTCATCAGGTCTCGGCTCGTCACTTAACTGTGGTTCTAAATTACGACACCCGTCGTCAATAGCCCTCGTGCAGCTCTTGTGCAACGATAATTCAAACCTACCTACCTTGTCACAGTGGTCGCGACATTAATTTTGAGAGAACATTAAAGTGCGATATTTATTTTTAATTTAGCCTTTAATAACTGATTTTTCAATCTCTTGTTGTATTTAGTATAACTAATATCGGTAGAAATTGTCTTAAATATGTATGGTTATATTTTGACACAGAAATGGCTTTCGATTTTTTTTCAGAAATTGTAAATAGATTGTAAATCGTTTGTATTATTTTCAAATATTTTATATTTCATTAAAACGTCATTCCCTTTTTTGCATACAATGTATTACCACTTTAAACTCTTAAGAACCGAGCAAACTCGTACACTTAGTTTTAATCTGAACATATTTTTCATGCTAGTATACGCTAAAAAATAATTATTCAAAGAAATTAAAAGCAAAAATTTTGTTTAATAGTTACTCTTATACTACGATTACTGTACGTTAAGAAATTGCCTCTGGGTTTTATAAAAGTAGATATTTCTTTACTTTTGCGGATTGTCTGTGAATTCGCTTATTTCGCTTATCTGCGGATGCCTCGCCACCCAATTCCGCAGATAATCGGGAGTTTACTGTACTAAAAAAATACTCAATATAAAATATCAGCTAAATAAGATTTATCATAAATATTAAATCGCAGTTTTTAACAGAAACAAAAATGAATTTGCGGAAATTCAAGAGTGAAAACTGGGAACTTTTCTGAAATTGCAGGTCAAAATTGTATTTGATGTTTTCATGTACATGCGGCAAACTTTAATTCTATACTGTAAAATTGGTTAAACTTTAAATCGTTAACATGGTCTTAATCTAAAAATGCTAGCAACGTGGTTAGGGAGTGGCGTTGTGTAGCATTACTGCGTAAAAACGTTTGCAGTAGAAAATTATAAAAAAATTCAGAAAATATTTGCTGGATTGTGTTTTGGATTAAATTAAAAAAACCTATTGAATGTAGCTACAACTATGATCAGAAGCTTTTATTTACAGATATATCGAGTACAATTCATTAATTAATTGTAAATTCAGTGAATGGTTTTATACCTTTCATAGTTATACACCCTTAAAACAAGAGTGAAATCCACTTCTATAGGGAAAATGCATTTTCTACACTAGAGAAGAAAGAAAATTAACTCCTTAATAGCTCGTAATCGCCCAAAATCGCTCCCAATTGCCTTAAAATTACCTTTTCGTTGTTAAGGTTATTGGAGGTTTAACAAAACAGAAGAGAAATCCATTCCTATGGGGAAGTGCATTTTCGACAACGAAATGAGTGAAAATTAACTCAGATTGAGATAAAGTAGCTCGTTTGTTTTAAGAGTGTAGTAAAATATAGATTTATTTCTTGACATAAATCAGATTTCGTGAAAATATATTCCGGATTTCTCACAAATAACGAATTGGATTTTATTTTTTGCCACTACGGCAGAGTCGAATGCTATAGTCATCACTTCTAATAGTTTTGATAAAAAATATAGCAAATTATGTTGAATTTAACTTCTTTATTTTCTGAAATTCTTTAAATTGGCCGTCATACTTGCATTAAATGTTTCCGTGCACCAACGTCAAAGTAGAATGCTAAGGCCGTCGTTCGTTTTCTGAAGAACCAGAATCAACGACATTGGCACTCGACTTCACCGCAGTGTCACGGAAACATCGAATGCCAAAAGGAACGTTGATAGGAAAGAACCAGAACAGACGACCTTAGCACTCGACTTCACCGCAGTAGCACGGAAACATCGAATGCCAAAAGGCCTTCCATTGAAAAGAACCAGAACAGACGACCTTAGCACTCGACTTCACCGCAGTAGTTCGGAAACATCGAATGCCAAAAGAACCGCCCATTGAAAAGAAACAGAATAGACGACCTTAGCACTCGACTTCACCGCAGTGTCACGGAAACATCGAATGCCAAAAGGCCTTCCATTGAAAAGAACCAGAAGAGACGAAATTAGCACTCGACTTCACCGCAGTGTCACGGAAACATCGAATGCCAAAAGGCCTTCCATTAAAAAGAACCAGAACAACCGACCTTAGCACTCGACTTCACCGCAGTAGCACGGAAACATCGAATGCCAAAAGGTTAGGTTAGTTTTCAATTATCGTCGCACTAGAGGGCTATTGGCGAAGGGCGTCGTTTTTTAGTACCACAGTCAAGTGACAAGCCGATATCTGAATAGTCACTCAACGCAACCGTTAAGGGCGACATCGTACGCAGCGTTAGGGCTTCGAAGGATATTTAACGTGCACTTCCTTACACGGGGTATTATTCGCCGGACATTTTCGTCTGCACGTGCCGTTTAAAGGTCGGCATTTATTTTGGCGATGCCAGGACCTGAACCTGGGGCCTTGCGCATGCTAGGCGAATGCCTAACCGACTTTGCTCCCCAGTCCCGAAATTCGGAAAAAGAACGACGGCCTTAGCCTTCGACTTTGACGTTGGTGCACGGAAACAATTAATGCAAGTATGACAGATAATTTTAAGAATTTCAGAAGATAAAGAAGTTAAATTCAACATAATTTGCTATATTTTTTATCAAAACTATTAGAAGTGATGACTATAGCATTCGACTCTGCCGTAGTGGCAAAAAATAAAATCCAATTCGTTATTTGTGAGAAATCCGGAATATATTTTCACGAAATCTGATTTAAGTCAAGAAATAAATCTATATTTTATTATTCTCTTAAAACAACTGAGCTATTTGAACTCAGTCAGTTAATTTTCACATATTTCGTTGTCGAAAATGCACTTCCCCATAGGAATGGATTTCTCTTCTGTTTTGTTAAACCTCCAACAACCTTAACAACGAAAAAGCAATTTTAAGGCAATTGGGAGCGATATAAGGCAATTACGAGCCATTTAGAAGTTAATTTTCTCTCTTCTCTAGTGTAGAAAATGCATTTTCCCTATAGAAGTGGATTTCACTCTTGTTTTAAGGATGTATAATTGTGAAAGGTATAAAACCATTCACTGAATTTACAATTAATGAATTGCACTCGATATATCCGTAAATAAAGGCTTCTGATCATAGTTTTAGCTATATTCAATAGGTTTTTAATTTAATCCAAAACACAATCCAGCAAATATTTTCTGAATTTTTATAATTTTCTACTGCAAACGTTTTTAGGCAGTAATGCTACACAACGCCACTCCCTACCCACGTTGCTTGCATTTTTAGTTTAAGACCATGTTAACGATTTAAATTTTAACCAGTTTACAGTAGAATTAAAATTTGCCGCATGTACATGAAAACATCAAATACAATTTTGACCTGCAATTTCAGATAAGTTCCCAGTTTTCACTCTTGAATTTCCACAAATTCATTTTTGTTTCTGTTAAAAACCGCAATTTAATATTTATGATATATTTTATTAAGCTGATATTTTATAAAAACCGTAATTTAATATTTATGATAGATTTTATTAAGCCGATATTTTATTTTGAGTATTTTTTTAGAACAGTAAACTCCCGATTATCCGCGGAATTGGGTGGCGAGGCATCCGCAGATAAGCGAATTCGTGGCTAATCCGCAAAAGTAAAGAAAATATCTACTTTTATAAAACCCAGAAGAAATTTTGTAAAGTATATTAATCTAAGTATTACGAGAGTAACTATTAAATATATTTTTTTATAATTTCTTGAATATATACTTTTTAGCGTATACTAATATGAAAAGTATGTTCATATTAAAACTAAGTGTATGAGTTTGCTCGGATCTTAAGAGTTTAAAGTGGTAATACAAAGTGGTTAATACAAAATACATGATTATTTTAGGAGTCTTTTCCGATCGGAATCATTCAGATGTTCTTATTATTAAAAAATTAAATACTATTACTTGTATTCCATAGAAAACTTTTCTAACAGTCTACGGGGACCATCCAGAGACGTTGTCCACTTCCAGAAATGACGTTTAAACTCGTTTTGGAAGTTCACATTACCAATCTGAAATATAAAAAAAATATAAAACACATATTTTAAGTCTTATTGCGTATTTCGGATACATTTTTATAAATAAAATGACGCACAGAATTGATAAATGACAAGAATAGGCCAGTTTTCATTAAAATGAATGTTTTTTTATACAAAATAAAAATAAAAAAGTTGTTGTTACCCATCAAAAATATAATATCGACATGCATGTTATGCGTCGAAGTTGCGTATTTTTTTTTATGAAACGTGCAAAATATAGATAAAATACATTAATAAAGCAGTTTTCAAAGTATCTTAGTTTTGAAAATATATAAATCAAAGATATTTTTGAAAACAGTAATTGTTAGTTGTAACACGTTATCGGTCCCACTTTTTAAAATTTGAAAAATTTTCCCAGTTAGAAATGTAAACAAAATTATTATTTTATTTGAAATTAAAAGCAAAAAATAGACGTTACTGAGGTTAAAAAAAGTTTAATTGTCAATTGTCAATTTTACTAATTAATATTGACCTCATACGAGGGCACAAAAGTGGCAGATATGTCTATAGATCTTATTTTATCAACTGTTAAAGGATCGTAACAAAACCGAATTGTATAACTACTTAAAAAAAGATTACTGTAAATAAGTGTTTGTTTAATACAAATCATTACTGGTATCTGATGGTTGTACTATAAAATTAATTTTACAATGAATACTTATGTCTCGAATCCATGCCTTTAGGGATATCAGGTATTTTTAAATTTTTTTAAGGGTTTAAATTAATAGACTAAGAACGCGAGAGGAATTTAGGGTAAAATTATCAAAGTAGAAAATTTTGAAATAAAATGAACTTTTGTATCAAACATTTAAATTTTTTTCAGCAGATTAATATTGAAAGGCTCTTATTGTGCGTTTACTGAAGCCGTGTTATGCGTAGATTTAGAATATACGCGTCGGCAATCTCGTCCGCACCAATTATGTTGACTACATCTCACAATTGAAGAGTACACGGGAAAAACCGATTGATTTTTCAGAGAAGTTTCCTTAGCAGGCTACTTTGGCGATGATAGCGAGTGATCGCCTAAACTTGTGTAAGGAAACCAGTTCCTACCATACATATCATAGTTAAAGTAATAGAGTGGCAGATCACGTGACCTCCAATGCTAACGAATGGACGCGCAATGAGCTCCCAAAAGAGCCCCAATGAAGTCAGTGTTGAAGGTCACGTGATATGCCACTGTAGTACTTTAACTGCTGTCTCTGTGGTTCCTAGCTACCAAGTTCAGGTGATTGGCGATCCCGACTCTTGGACCAAGCGAAGAAGAAAGAGAAACCGGTTTTATATCGCCAAGCAGACAGTTGCGGGCGTCCGCCTAATAAATCAATCGCTTCTTCCCGTGTACTCTTCAATTGCGTAAGAAGAGAATAATTAAGAGAATTCAAGGTTTCAACTTTACGTTTTGCGTTAGCTGATATTGCCTTAAGTTTTTACTACTCAATGTTAAATATGTGCTAAATATATAAGGAAAATTGTACCTATAGCAATGATAAAACCCCCATCAAAATCTTAATTCAGAAAATAATTGCATAAACTATAGTTTATATCACCTAAACCTTACTATATTTAATTTTAAACTCTAATTAGATACTAGAGCTGAAGAATTCGGCTATTTCGTTTTTTCACGGGATCATCAAATGCAAATGACCGTCAATCGAGTAAATTATAAAAGATTTAGTTTAGTTTGAATTATCGCCACACAAGGGCTATTGGCGACGAGCGTCTTATTTAACCCTCTAATGCATGAATTTTTATTTTCATCTCCAAAATATATGTATCTTTAATGCTCACACATTATGGGAAAAATACTAAAAAAAATCAACTGCATTAATTTAAATAATTTCAATTTTTAAAAAAAAATTCTATATGGCAAAACCCAACTGCAAAATTCCAATTTTGATAATAATGACTAGAAAACTGCTAAAAATATTTCAAAATAACCCCTTTTGACTGATTAATTTTTCATAACAATGTATTAGTATTTAGTACTAATATTACTATTCTTTGAATACTGCCAAAAACGTAGTTTCACAAAAGTTTATAACATCACTCTTTAATTTTGAATACACTTTTACTACTGTCATCTATGAGGATTATTAGTAACTAAAACTATAAAATGAAATGTAATAGATGAAAAAAAACACAGATTTGTCTTGGAGGAGATCTAATTTAATAGAATAAAGTGGATTATGTTACTTGTTACCAAACGGTAACAGTATGCATTGGAGGGTTAATAACCAGTCAAATGACGAGCCGACCTGAATAGTCACCAAACACAACTGTTAAGGGCGGCATCGTACGCAAGGACTTCGAAGGATATATAACGACACGGATTATTGTTCCTCGGACATTTTTGGTTGCATGGGCCGTTTATAAGTCACCTTAACGGTTGTATTGGATGCCTACCCATGTGTCGGCTCGTCACTTGAATGTGGTTATAAAATAAGACGCCCGTCGCCAATAGCCCTCGTGTAACAATAATTCAAACTAAATTAAAACTTTTCCTAATTTATCGATTGACGGTCTTTTGCATTTGATGTTCCCGTGCATGAAAAAAATTAATATTCGAATTCTTCAGCCGTCGTATCTAATTAGAGTTTAAAACTAAATATAGTAAAAGGTTTATGCGATATAAAATATAATTCATGCAATTATTTTCTGAATTTTTTTTGGTTAAGTTTGATGGTTTTCTTTTGGCATGACGCAAATCATCAAATTAAGACCAATGAATTATAAAATAAGACGCCCGTCGCCAATAGCCCTCGTGTGACAATAATTCAAACTAAATTAAAACTTTTCCTAATTTATCGATTGACGGTCTTTTGCATTTGATTGCTTTTGCATTTTTGCAAATAATACATTAAAAACCTATAATACAGTGGTATTACAGGTTTTTAATGTATTATTGAGCGTACACCTGCGCAACGACAGGGTATATAAAACTATTATATCACCGTTTTACAAAAAAAAAAAAAAAAAAACTTAACATAAAAAGTTGTATAGCTTTAATGAACTAATGCCCCTAAATGATTAATGAAACAGGTAGAATCGAAACCCTACTTCAGAGTTGAGATTAGAGAAATTTGTATCAACAAAAAATTAAAACCAAATAAAACTTGATATTCCCTTAATAATATCTTCATAACACTTAAAACATGTTCTAGTGGGTTGAAGTATAAGTTTTAGAAAAAACCCGCACATCTTGGATAGACTAAATTGACTTAAAAATCAGTTAGTAAGAACGGAATATTTGAAGACTTTACATAATAAAACTTTCGCATTGGAAAAAGGAAAGAAGTTTAAAAAAAAAAAAAACTGCAAATAATCAGTCATATAACAGCATTATCTCTTCAATAGGTGTTATAATAATCTGTATTTCCGTAAAACTGCGACAAAATCAAATGCTAAGGTAGTTCCTTTTATCACAGTTGAAGTAAAATGAGTAAGATTTATGTATTATAAAACTAATTTCGTATAAATATTTTTTAAATTATCGTAATGGGCATTTTTCACGTCATGTACACTGCTCCATAGGTATTTTTTTCAATTTTGATCCTTTTATGGGATAATATTTGCTTCGGTAATAATTTGATCTAATTATTTCAATTTAATAATAAAATATTGAATTGCTTTATAATTCTGAACATTTCCCGTTTTTTATAGTGATTTCTTTTGAATTTATTATCTTGTTGTTTGTTTCACTGTCCTTAATGCCTTGTTCAATTAATTGAAATTCTTTGTATAGTGATAGATCCTTATTGTTTTTGTAAAATATCAATTTATTTCATAGATAAAAACAATATTTAATTAAAATATTTTCAGAATTTCTCTCAAATAACGAATTGTATGACTATATTTTACCACTACGGCAGAGTGGAATGCTGAAGTTATCACTTCTCATAGTTTTATTAAAATACACACTCTTAAAACAAAAGAGTGAAATCCACTCCAGTTGGATAAGTGCATTTTCGACACCGTAAAGGCATGCATATTTTCTCAGACTGAGTTAAAATCACTCGTTTGGAGTGATCCTGTCGGAGGTTTAACACACAAAAGGATCCACTCCAAAAAGAGAAGTGCATTTTCCAGTCTGGAGGAGTGAAATCCACTCAGACTGAGTTAAATTAGGAGTGTTTGTTTTAAGAGTGCAGCAGGTTTACTTTTAGGAAGCTACCGTTTATCGCGAAATTAGGAGATTAAACAACGGCCATAGCATTCGACTTTGCCGCTGTTGCACGGAAACATCGAATGCACATGCCGTTCATCGAGGTTAGGTTAGGTTTTGAATTATCGTCGCACTAGAGCTACATGAGGGCTATTGGCGACGGGCGTCGTATTTTAAAACCACAGTCAAGTGACGATCCGACACCTGAATAGGCACCCAACGCAACCGTTAAGGGCGACATCGTACGCAGCGTTAGAACTTTGAAGGATATTTAACGTGCACCCCCTCACACGGGGAATTATTCGTCGGACATTTTTGGCTGCACGGGCCGTTTATAGGTCAGCAGCTATTTTGGCGATGCCCGGACCCGAACCAGGGACCTTCCGCATGCTAGGCTAGTGCCTAACCAACATGTCGTTCATCGAGACATTAGGAAAAGAAATGACGGTCATAACATTCGACTTTGCCGCGGTAGCACGGGAACATCGAATGCACATGCCATCAATTGAGAAATTAGGAAAAGAAACGACGGCCTTAGAATTCGACTTTGCCGCTGTAGCACGGGAACATCGAATGCAAGTACGAAAGCTATATTTTAATAAAGCTATGATAAGTGATGACTGCAACTTTATATTTTGCCATTACGGCAGAGTAGAGTCTCACAATTCGTCATTTGAGAGAAATTCTGAAAATATTTTATTTGAATATTGTTTATATCTTTGAAATAAATCGATATTTTTCAAAAAAAAAAAAAAAAAAAAAAAAACTGTGAAAGATCTATCACCATACACCGAATTTCAATTAATTGAACAAAACATTAAAGGCAGTGAAACGAACAAGATATTAAATTCAAAAGAAATCAATATGAAAACAAGAACTGATTAAAATCGTTTAGCAAATCAATAATTTTTATTAAATTAAAATAACTAGATAAAATTACCAAAACCAATATAATTCCATAAAAGGACCAAAATTGAAGCCAATACTTATGGAGCAGTGTACTGTACACTCATGACGTGAAAAAATGCCCATTAAGATAATTTTAGAATAATATTTACATGAGTTTAGTTTTACAATACATATCACTTATTCATTTTACTTCAACTATGATAAGAAGTAACTACCTTAGCATTTAATTTTGCCTCAGTTGCACGGAAGTATAGATTGTTATGACACTCATTTGAGAGATTTTGCTGTTATTTGACTAATTATGTGCAGTTCCTTTTTAAACTGATTTCCTTTTTCCAATACGAAAGATTTTTAAATAAAGCCTTTTAGATTTAACCCTTTCAGATCCAGTGATGCCATTTGGCATCATCACTTTCAATATTTTTTTTCCTAATGTATATGTCCCCGTACGACATCCAAACACACATCATTCGATTCTTCACACTTTGTTCTATTAGACAATATTTTTTGCATTAATATCAATAGAAGTCAGAACTACTATTTTTTTTATTTAGAAAATAGCTAACAAGTGTTCCACCTGATTTTTGAAAAGTTCACTTCAGTTCCACATATTTAAAACACAATTTAAACTTTTTCGGTTAAAATAATTACTAAATTTTTTTTAATAATATGGTCAGATACCTTAAAATATATAACTCAAATTGTTTTTAGGTAATACATGTTTTTATTTTGTTGTTTTCCACAGTTAAAATTTCGGCATTATTTCAAAAACCCTATAAAAAATTCAAATGAATTTTTTTCTTATGGAACTCTTATTATTGACCTAAAATAAGCTTATTTTGTGAATATCAGATGTTTCTGTAGTGTAGTAAATTTTAGGGACTAAAAGGGTTAAAGTAAAGTCGTTGTTTAGTTTGGTTTGAATTATCGTCGCACTACAGCTATTGAGGGCTATTGACGACGGGCGTCGTATTTTAGAACCAAAGTCAAGTGACGAGACGACACCAGAATAGGCACCCAACGCAACCATTAAGGGCGACATCGTACTCAGCGTTAGGACTTTGAAGGATATTTAACGCGCACTCCCTTCACGGGGTATTATTCGTCGGTAATTTTTGGCCGCACGGGCCGTATATAGGTAGGCAGTTATTTTGACGATGCCCGTACCCGAACCTGGGACCTTTCGCATGCTAGGCGAGTGCCTAACTGACTGGGCTCCCCTGCCCAAAGTACAGTCATTAAAAATTCTGTTTTTACCGATTGATTTTCAAGTCCATCAATTAAATTAATCATCAATTAAAACTTCAAAAAAGTAGAAAACTATGCTATATCGTCACATAAGCACATTTTTTACGAAGTATTAGTCGCAATTATCGCATCGAAATATTAGTAGCAATGACATTTTTCGATAACAAATATAAATTTTTATAAACTTTACTGAATTGACTAATTTGTAAGAACTTTTTTCTTTACTTATCCTTCGGTCGAAATTGAAACCTCGTTGATTTCTTTACACCCACAAAACCTCATTTGAAACAAACACATAATTTTATAAATTTACACTCTAAAAAAATTAATGCTCAAAAACGACGAAATTTTCCTTAATTTTGACGATTCCATTACTGGCAAATGCTCCGAGTTTTCGTTTCCTCAAAGTGAGGAAATTTGAATCGTCATTTTTATGGGGATTTGAATGTCGTCTAATCTAAGGAAATATTTCGTCATTCTTGAGCATGTGAGTACAACAATGAGATTCAGTTTCCTCAAAATCAAGATACAGAATCGTCAAATCACGATCGTAAAAGTGAGGATTCGCGTTTACTCAAGTCACGTAATAGTTTGACGAGACAATCCTCAAAATTAACGAAATGAGGCTTGAGGATTCATGAATCGTCAAAAATGAGAGTGTTATTTCTGAGAGTGTAGGGAGCATTATCTATCTGAGCAACTCAAAAGTACGCGTATTAAAAAAATAAATTAGTCTTACCTTGTCGTCCACCAAACTTTGTAAACTGTCGACTGGAACCAATCAGAGACGAAGTTCATTTTTCTGGAAGGACGTTTTCATCTGGTTTACGTAGTTGACGATACCGATCTGAAATATAAATTTACGAGAAGCATATTTAAGTCTCATTGCTTATTTCGCTTACATATTTATAAAAAAAGAATTATGCATAGTATTGATAAAGGACATTAAGTTGATTTCATTCTAAAGTATATTTGTTATGACAATATAAAACGAATAAGATATGAAGAGTACACGGGAATAACCGATTGATTTATTAGGCGGACGCCCGCAATTGCCTGCTTGGCTGCAGAAAACCGGTTTTTCTCCTCTTCACTGGTCCAAGCGTCGGGATCGTCAATCGTCTGAATCTTGGTAGCTAAGAACCACAGAGATAGTATTTAAAGTATTAAAGTGGCAGATCACGTGACCTACAACACTGACTT
The DNA here is from genome assembly GCA_023701765.1 of Hylyphantes graminicola. Classification (NCBI taxonomy): domain Eukaryota; kingdom Metazoa; phylum Arthropoda; class Arachnida; order Araneae; family Linyphiidae; genus Hylyphantes; species Hylyphantes graminicola. The sequence continues at coordinate 14,576,078 of CM043113.1, forward strand.
CATTGGGGCTCTTCTGGGAGCTCCTTGCGCCCCCAGTCGTTAGCATTGGAGGTCACGTGATTTGCCTCTCTATTACTTTAACTATCATATATATTGTCGGAACTGGTTTCCTTACACAAGTTTAGGCGATCACTCGCTATCATCGCCAAAGTGGCCTGCTAAGAAAACTTCTCTTCAAAATCAATCGGTTTTTCCCGTGTACTCTTCATATATTTGCAAACAAAGCATCGCTAGTTGTGACATGGTTACCGATCCGACTTCGTAAAATTTTTAACTTTTCCCAGTTAGAAAAAAATATGATTTTATAAGAATGAAAAAACAAAGAGTCGTTACTAAGTAAAAAACAGTTTCAGAGGTAATTTTCAAAAAATAATTAGAAAGCAAATTGACTATTTTGCTAACATTGTCCCATATACAAACTCAGAAAACTGACCGGTCTGTCGATTGTAATACGTTTTTTTTAAGTCGGTGCTTTATCTGTTATCCAACGATTTAAGTCATAATTGCATCCTGCAATTTTAGGATAACATTTTAAGTTCAAAAGGTTAATTCCAGTCTTTTTAAACTACAAATTCGAGTCTAAAATATGGGATATTGTATCAGACATTAATCTTGTGTTGGGTTATTTCAGTAAAAAAGAAAAATCCTTAACTTAAACTAGCATTTCACAAGGGAATAATCAGCTTAACACAATCTAACCACACGGTCATATATTGACAAAAGGTGGGTGTGTGTTTTTTTGCAGACTCTGACAATGTGTTCAGAAGTGCTAAATTAATGAAGGGTTTAACCAGAAGGGAAAGGCTACTTCCATTTTTCAGACTGAGTGATCGAATTGTGCACAAAAAACGGCTTAACCCTCTAATGCATACTGTTACCGTTTGGTAACAAGTAACATAATCCACTTTATTTTATTAAATTAGAGCTCCTCCAAGACAAATCTGTGTTTTTTCATCTATTACATTTCATTTTAAAGTTTTAGTTACTAATAATCCTCATAGATGACAGTAGTAAAAGTGTATTCAAAATTAAAGAGTGAGGTTATTAACTTTTGTGAAATTACGTTTTTGGCAGTATTCAAAGAATAATAATATTAGTACTAAATACTAATAAATTTTTTTGAAAATTAAACATAGCTAAAAAGGGTTATTTTGAAATATTTTTAGTAGTTTTCTAGTCATTATTATCAAAATTGGAATTTTGTAGTTAGTTTTTGTCATATAGAAATTTTTTTTAAATTGAAATTATTTAAATTCTAATGCAGTTAAATTTTTTTTAGTATTTTTCCCATAATGTGTGAATATTAAACATACATATATTTTTTTGGGGATGAAAATAAAAATTCATGCATTAGAGGGTTAACATTTGATACACATTAACACTTGAGGTTTTAAACTTAAAGCTTTAACCTCTTAAGACCCTAGTAAAATCCTACACTTATATTCTAAAAATAAACATACTTTTAATAAAAATATATGCTAAAACTTACGTTTTTCAAAGATTTTTTTTTTTTAAAAAATATGTTTGATAGTTACTTAGGCCCTTATCTCTGAATAGTTACTTTACCCTTATCTCTGAAAATACATATTTTTTGTGCTATAAATGTAAAAAAAGGCCGTATAACTTAATTGTAGTTAATAGATTATTTTAACATTGCTTTTAATGCAAAATGCCTTTAAAATAGACTAAAAGAACTTTTTGAAATGTTTGAAATTTTTTTTAAAGAACTAACATCGTATTGACATTCGTTCAACTACATTTTTTAAAAATAAAAATAAAAAACTGATGCCTGTAATAAAAGGATAAAAACTGAATTTGGATCTTCTACAGGACTAGGTCAATTTCGGAACTAATTAACGTGTTAATTGTTTGCATGTAGGTTTTAAAAAATGTCCTCAAATGGGGAAGCCAGGTCGCAAGAGGTTAAATGAAACAAGATAGACAGAAAATTTGTACCGTGTACTGAATGTAGAAGTTAAATGTCAAGGGTTTTAGAAAGTACAATTTGCATTAAAAACAACTTTCACTTGATTACTAAAACGTAACGAGCCAAAGCTCATAATATTTTGAGTGAATAGCGGGAAATCGTTAGGTACACTCTTAAAACAAAAGAGTGAATTCCACTCCAGTTGGAGAAGTGCATTTTCGGCACTGGAAAGGAGTGAATATTGACTCAGACAGAGTTAAAATCACTCGTTTGGAGTGATCCTGACGGAGGTTTAACACACAAAGGATCCACTCCAAAAGGAGAAGTGCATTTTCCAGACTGGAGGAGTGAAAATCAATCAGACTGAGTTAAAATCTCTCGTTCGTTTTATGAGTGTATGTTACTTCTATTAGGTGTCATCCTGATTTATACCATATGAAAAATAAACGTCGGATAAAACAAATTAAGAATAAAAAGTTTTATTTCCGATGTTCAATTCCGCTCAATTGAACAAAAAAGTTACATTTGTGAATAAATGTTAAATTTTAGTTTCAATACTTTTGAAACTGCTTAAAAAATATTTTTTAAATCACAGTAAAAATATTTTATACAATCGAATCATAAAATAATTGTAAAGTTTTAGGGAACCAAAAAAACTGAACTTTGAAGATTCGATGAATACAGTTGGACAGTTTCAGTAATTTTACCTTAACTAGCTACGGCGAAATACATAAAAAAATCTTAGGATATAATTCTATGATTCAACACCACAACTAATAATTTCTGTCAATTAAAACACAGTTTAGCAATAGTTCTAAGGTTCAGGTAAAACAACAAATACCCATTTTAAATAATCATAAAAATTAATCGTTAAATAATTATCTATTAATAATAAAATCAATTATGACTTACTTTTTTTAAAAAGACTCAACATCACCAACAAACACACGAGACTGCACTACACACTCAACATCGAAGCAAATCTCGTGGCAAAAAGTTGGTTGGTTGATAAACATATATTTTCAGGCTTGTGTGCTTGCTCAGAGAGCCGCTTATAAGCCTTCGTCCAGTGAGACAGTCACAACACACACACTCACATGCTCACATATACGTGACAGATGCTGCCATCTATCTCGCGCTACCTCCACAATATAGACATGTCCCTGAAGGGGAGGGAAATAGTCTCCAGGAACCTGTACCCGTGGGAAACTGCGCAATGACCACCCACAGGAAGGCAAAAAGTAAAATTTGCCTATTGCGCAACTAGAACGGTTCCATCCTAAAAATTGGCATACAGCTGACGATTGATATTAAATCTCCCACATGACATGTTTACGGGGTGACGTAGGTACTTCAGCTATAGATTGGTGCTAGGGTAGACTGACCAGTGAGTGAACAGGCCCCAGTGAATGAAAATTTGATAAATATAATTAAAAAAATAAGGATTGAAAATCATTCCACTATATGGATTGGCAACACTGACTTCCTCCCATGTAGTAGGAAGCTATCTGACAATGGTTGGTTGTCCTGGTCATTATATCCTGGTGTTCATTCACTGGCGAACGTGACGTCTTAAACGTTCATTCACTGGTTAGTCTACCTCATGTCCTCGCGTGCTTTGATTTACCAATCGAGGCTCAAGGAAGACTTTTTTTAATTGAACAGTTTTGTTGCGACTCAAGTCCTAAAACATGCCGTCCGTATATCTGATTTTTTCTTCTTTCATTAGGGAAGACGATTATGTTTTAACCCACAAACCACTTAAAGTCTAACTGAAAGCATGCTTGAAAAACTGATATATATGATAAATGACTTCACAAGAATTGGTTGACTTAAGCTATCGTTAAGCTGTCTATTGGCGAAAAGGGTGAAAATTTAAAAGCACAGAACTTTTGGGAGCTAACAAACTGCTAATTGATTTGTTTAAATATTTTTATTTTTATTTTTGATAGTGCTAATTCCGAAAAGGCGCTTTTTGAACAATTGTTCCGTCTGCCTGTCAGAAACCACTCTACAGCTCGAACTAAAAGAGCTATGGACTTCAAATTTGGTTTAGTTTCCATCACTAAAGTTACACGAGGGCTATTGGGGACGGGCGTCGCATTATAGAACCACAGTCAAGTGACGAGCCAACACCTGAGTAAGGGTCACGTCGTACGCAGCTCAGTGACTTTAGAGCATATTTTTAGTGCACTCATTCTACTTGGGGTATTTTTCGTTAGACATTTTTGGCTGCATGGGCCGTTTATAGGTCGGCAGTTATTTCGGCGATGCCCGGACGAAAGACCTTTCGCATGCTAGGCGAGTGCCTAACCTACTGGGTGCCTAACCTTTGGTAGAAGGGTTTCCGTTTTTGTTACATATGTTACATGTTGTCGTCATACAAAGTGAAATCGTCTTATAAGGTATACCGTGCAGCACAAAAATTTTGTCACACAGGCAATTCCATTAAGAAAATCCCCTAAATTCACTATTTTCCACAAGTTTTTTTTCATTACATGTTTTTTAGGCAGCATGAAAAAATAATATTGTAAAAATTGTTAAAAAAATATATGTAAATTTGACTTACATCAACAAATTACAAATCTTCCTTCGCCACAAAATTATAGGCACACGTATAATTTTTATGCATATTCCTTGGAGAAAATAATTGCGTCATCAAAGGTAAGAATTTCTTAGTTGCTTTATGGGGCTGAAGGTTATTTTTTAATGCTTAAACTTACGCCGAAGTCAACTGAATTTTCGTATTTAGAGATTATAAGAATCTGGATATTGAAATTCAGAGGTAAATCTATTGCTGATATTCCAACCGAATTGAGGGGTCATAGGAGTCTTAAAAATTTGCAAAGAAGGAACTACAAAGCATAGTTTGATCTTTCATGTAATTTTTTAACTATTCAATATAAAAGTATAATTTTTTATATGTAATTCTACAAGATTTATTTAATATAAAACAAATTTTAAAATGTATGAAACTTTAGCCAAAACTAAAATAAATGATATTAAACATAAAGCTATTTGCATTTTAGGTCAAAGTTGAAAAAATGACAAAGAAAATTACTTATATATTGTACAAATATGTACAAACAAAGACTTATGCCTAAATAATCAGCTCAATTTTAATAGATATTATTTTAAGAACTTTTTTCTAAAAAATTAATAAAAATTTTTAAATTTTGATTTTAATTTTTTTAAAAATAATTTCTAATTAAAATTGAGCTGAGAATTTAGGTATAAGTCTTTGTTTGTACACATTTGTAAAATATAAAGTCATTTTCTTGGTCATATTTTATATTAAATAAATCCTGTAGAATTACATATAAAAATTATACTTATATATTGAGTAGTTAAAAAATTACATGAAAGATCAAACTATACTTTTTAGTACCTTCTTTGAACATTTTTAAGACTCCTATGACCCCTTAAAGCTTTTCAAAAGAGTTGTTTATGGAGTGTTAGGACGTGGCCATCAATGTCAACCGAAATCTCTGCCTGGAAGACTCCGAATCAACAGCAAACGAGAGGAGAGACAAAGGAAAATTGTCCGCAAACCAACATTTCTATTCAAATGAAACTAAAAGCCTGAATGTGGCTAAAGATTAACGTGAAACTATCAAAACTAGAATCAAGGAATGTGGATACTTAATAAAATCCAAGTTGAAGTACTAGCCTTGTTTTTCTATATTATCACAAATATGCAAAACTGTAATGGGCTCAACATCACATGTCTTAGGACGACGGATGGCTGCAAGTGATCTTCAGCAACTAAAAAAAATGAAACTTATATTGTCCCGATGGGTATGGCTACTACTGGCATGGTTAGGCTAGGTTATGTTTGAATTCTCATCGCACTAGAGCTACACCAGGGCTATTTGCAACGGGCGTCGTATTTTAGGACCACAGTCAAGTGACGAGCCGATACCTGAATATGCACCTAACGCAACCATTAAGGGCGACATCGTACGCAGAATTAGGACTTTGAAGGATATTTATCGTGCAATCCCTTACACGGGGTATTATTCGTCGGGCATTTTGGCTGCACAGGCCGTTAATAGGTCGGCAGTTATTTTTGGCGATGCCCGGACCCGAACCTGGGACCTTTCGCGTGCTAGGCGAGTGCCTAACCGACTGGGCTCCCCAACCCCTCTACTGGCATGATCTGGATACCATGATACAATTTAGTCGAAGTCAAGGTGGGAGTTCGGTAAAGGTGAGATTCAATGACCAGACTTTCTTAGCCTTTAACAAAAGAGAGCAAAACTCGGGAGACTACCAAGCAACTCTCAAAAACAGCTTACTGGCATATGGAGAGATTTAAGAAGAATCAAATTGGAAAGTTCAACAAGTTAAGGGGGAATGGGCGTGCAGGACCGGGGGTCTCCAAACTCAAGTGCCTCAATGTTAATCCAATGGGAAAAAATTATTTTCTTTGCCACATTTCTCCGGCTGTATTGAATATTTTTACAAGCGG